>VZRF01008652.1:1003124-1232023 GCA_013396875.1 Vireo altiloquus
CCCCCCCGGCCCGCCGAGCCCCGGGAAGTTTGGCTGGAGCAGCGGGCGCCGGCGGCTGGCGGAGCACGGAGCGCCCGGTCCGACTGCGAGCGCGGCGGCGCGGCGGGCGAGCGCTGCGACATCAAAGCGGCCGCCGGGTGATTGGCAGCGCCGGGGCGGGGCCGGGGGCGGGCACAGGCAGGGACACACACACCGACACAGACGCGGCACAGCCGCGCACACTCGTATGAACACTCCCCGGCACACACGAGCACCCGCACACGCGCTCCGACGCCGAGTCCTTGCAATTAAGGCACGGCCGGCCTGACGGGGAGGAGAGAGAGGCGCAGAGCTGCAGCGGGGTGATCCCCTGCCGGCCCGGCTGCGGCGTGGGGGGCTGTGGGGGCGCGGAGTGGCCCGAGGGTGGGCAGCACCGGGGTCTTGGTGTAGCCCCGGGTGTGTGCACATCTGTGACACACACGGGTATGCACACGCATCTCTGTTCGCACATCTGCACACACACCTGTGCCCGCCTATCTGTGCACACGCCTGCACACACAGACATGCCTGCACATACCTCTGATCACACACACGCACGCCCCGTGCACACCTACGCACATCCACGTTCCTACCCGCACCTCTGTGCGCGCACATCTGCACACGCACCGTGGCACAAGNCAGAATTGCTTTTCCCTCTTCACTCTTTTCCTTCCCCCCCTTCTTCCCTCCCCGCTCCAGCGGCTCGCGGGGGGCTCGGCAGGCTGCGGGCGGGCAGGCGTCGCGGGATGCCGGGCTCCACGGGCCCCCCCGTGCCGCCGCCGCCCCCCCGCCCTCNCACGAGCACCCGCACACGCGCTCCGACGCCGAGTCCTTGCAATTAAGGCACGGCCGGCCTGACGGGGAGGAGAGAGAGGCGCAGAGCTGCAGCGGGGTGATCCCCTCCCGGCCCGGCTGCGGCGTGGGGGGCTGTGGGGGCGCGGAGTGGCCCGAGGGTGGGCAGCACCGGGGTCTTGGTGTAGCCCCGGGTGTGTGCACATCTGTGACACACACGGGTATGCACACGCATCTCTGTTCGCACATCTGCACACACACCTGTGCCCGCCTATCTGTGCACACGCCTGCACACACAGACATGCCTGCACATACCTCTGATCACACACACGCACGCCCCGTGCACACCTACGCACATCCACGTTCCTACCCGCACCTCTGTGCGCGCACATCTGCACACGCACCGTGGCACAAGTTCACCTGCACCCACTCCTGCGTGCTCCCAGCTGTGCACGCAGCTGCACATGCCGGTGCTTACTCACACACGCTGCACACACACACGTCCACACATATGTCTGTGTGCGCACGTCCATGTGTGCACAGTCTATACACACACATCAGGACTTGTCAGGGTGTGCAGGGCGCCACACACGTCTCTACAGGTGTCTGTGTGTACAGCTGCACATCTGGCACACACCAGGACTCACACACAAGCACGTGGCAGTGGGATCCACACAGAGCCCCAGATACATCAGCACAAAAGAACACACAACTGCGCGCACCAGCATGCACAGCTACACATCTGGCATGCACAGATATCTGTGCACACACATCTGCACACATAAACACATCTGCATGCTCACATTTGCCTATGAATCTACCAGCACAGATCATCAGCACATAACTAAGCATAGACAACAGAAGGCCATCCATGGAGCTGCAGACACACAGCAGCACGTGTGTGCACACAGACACATCAGCTCATATATGTGTGCACGCACAAGAATTCATCAACACATGTGCACACACTGAGACATCAGGACCTGTATGTGCGCACAGAAAGATGTGCATGAACGCATATACATATGTGCACACTAAGACATCAGGATGTGCACGTATGCGCACGGACACACTCAGCACGTTTATGTGGGCACTGAAACACCTGAGGACGCGTGTACAAACACACTGCGACATCAGGACGCGTATATGTGCACAGATAGACACACATGGACACACACGTGCACGCGCTGTGACATCAGGACGCGTATATGTGCACAGATAGACACACCTGAACACACATGTGCACACACTGTGACATCAGGACACGTATATGTGCACAGATAGACACACACGAACACACACTTGCACACACTGTGACATCAGGACACGTATATGTGCACAGATAGACACACACGAACACACACTTGCACACACTGTGACATCAGGACACGCATGTGTGCCCGCACTGAGACACATCAGGACACGTCTGTCTGAGCACAGGCACACACGGCGCACATGTGTACGCACACACACGCCCACGCCAGCTGCCCATTCCCAGCTGTGGGTGCAGACACGCCCGTGTCACATGTGGGTGCCACTGGCCACCCGCCGTGCTCAGCCCGTGCCGACGCTCCCTCCATCGCGCCCTCGGCCCCTTCGGAGCACAGACGTGGCGTGGGGTGGCAGAAAATTATTAGTTTTCCTGCCTGGCCCCGAGGGTCAGGAAACAAGAAATTACCATCTTCGCAGCCCATTTCGAAGACACTAGACACTTGTGTGTCGGCGTCGGAGAGTTTTTTAAGCAGTTCCCATGGAAAAGGAAACACCCCATCTCTTCTGATCACACATGACAGGTCCTGTGCATGTCTCTAGTAGCTTAAAACAACACACCGATATTTATTTTCCTTAATTAAGATTGCATAAGATAGCCCTGGGTCCTGGAGACTTTGCTACAGACTGTAATGACGCCATGTAAATTGTTTTTTATGACCCAATATACAACATATTGTCACATTCAGCTCTTGAATAGGAAGCTAAAAATCTTGGTCCCTATTTTTCTTGTTAATTAGAGTATTATTACTAGGGATATAATCTCATTACTTTTTGGGGAGGAGAAGAACAAGTTGGAGCCACTTTGAAAAGTACTTGCATATATTTAAATGGAGCAAAATCTGTCTTTCTGCTAATTGCTGATTTTGCATGACACAGAATTATTGTTCTGATTTCGGGGCACAGTTGATGCCGGGCTGAAGAAGATGGGAGAGGGGAAGGATGCTGTTTGGTTTTCTCCTGCTCAGTTTTCTCCTCCAAATGAATGAGCTACCCCATAGGAAACTCCGTCGGCAAATTTCCATTCTTTTAAACATCCCCAAAATAAAACAAGATGCAGCCACTTTGAGGAATAATCATTTGAATGAAATATTTGCTACTTTAAAATTTTTTTTTCCTTCTTCTTTCAGATGATCCTCTTGTTTTGCATGTGAAAAAAATCGTCTGAGATTTACAGCCCTCCCAAATGGAGATAAAGCCTTGGCAATGAGTTGGAAACCTGTTGTAATCTGTGATCCAGGAAACAAAGAGCCTCATTAATGCAGAGACTTTGGTGAGCCTTTGATGTTAGCTAGCATAGCATTCACTCTCAGTTCCATTTGCATTTAAACATTCATAAAAACATCATCTCTGCTTCCTTTGCCTTAAGCAATTTAGGAGTAAAGTATAGCTTCTATTTAAAGAAACCCACTGTGGTGAGGCTTAGAATACAAATATCACATAATCTTCAAGCAGAGCAAATATTTTATCCTACATTTCTGGTGGGCACATTTAATAATATTATGTGTAAGACCCAAAATAAAAGATCCATCTTATTTTTATTAACCTTACACCACATATTCGAGTCAAAAGAGAAAACGAGCCCTGTTAATTCTAAATATACTACATACCAATTTGTGGAAGGAAGAGAATCCACAAGATTTTACATCATTGACAAGAGCAGAATTTTTGAAAACTGGGTGCCTACAGCAAGGTGCCTAAATCTGTATTCAGGCACACAACACTGAAAACTGTGAACACGGTCAGGTTTTTTTTTGGTTGTTTGTTTTTTTTTTTTTTCTGAACTTCAGAGTCTTCATTCTGGTTTGAAAATGGAATAGAAAAATATATTTTTATTTTTAATTTTTATTTTTAACAGAATCAGGGAAGTGAAAAAAAACAATGAATAAACCTTACGTGAAGATGTTCTTCCAAGAGAAGGCAGTGTTGCTCCCAGATGGCATCCTGAGGGAATGGCAGCATGTGGGGAATTTGGGGAATCATTTAGAAAGCAGAGGCCTGTCTATCTTATTATCTTATTATCTTTATAAGTATTATTTGCCAACACACCTAGGAAAAGTGGAACAGTGCAAAAAATGCTGGAGCTGGCTTGCCGTGGTATATAGAAATACTCAGCTGGTGTTGTCCAAGTTCCCTGTACCATTAAAAATAACTGAGCGCTGGAAATTGATCCTGTGTCACATTGGGAGCTCTTGATATTCCCCCTCTTATGAGCGAATACAAGGAAATTTTTATGTTTGGTGCTGTGAGTCAGTGCAGCCTGGCTGGTGTTTGAAGCATTATAAGCAAGTTTCCTATATGATGAATATCCAAAATTAAAAACTGAAATGGAAAACACTTAAAACCAACTTTACCTTGGATAAAATATTTCTGGAGCTGGATCAAAGGAAAACAAAAAGCCTGGCTTACTTGTCAGATCATATCTGCGCTGAACTTCAAGGTTTGATTTGTATTATTTACATGGAAAAGGTCCCAAGAAACCAATTTGGCACTAAATATCTTCATTACGTTTTTTCGCTTGTATGGGTGATTAAATCAATCTATGGTTCCTGTTTTAACTTTTTTTGAAAGGTGCAGCCATCTGTGAATTGAGGAACTTTTCTGATGTCATCTTTGTGCTTCAGACATACTTTCCCCCCCTCCTTTTTAATATTTTTTTTAATAAGGAAACTCTTAAAGGAGCATGTTTGCTTTACTTATTAGAGTTTCTAGCTGTCCTTCCAGTAACTGTTTAGAATTAAAGGTGTATAGTAACTTTTTAGAACATTTTAACTGTAACACCTGCAGGTAACAGTAAACCAGATTAAAATATAACCAAGTCTGTCTATTAGTCTGCCTGTTCCTCATCCTGCATTTATCAACATGTTCCCTGAATGCTGTGTTTGAAACTCAGCACACGTATTTTGTACCATGCTATGCACAGCAGCACTGTGTGGTTTCACACGTCAGAGTAAGTGAAGCCTCTCCTTTAAAGTCAATGTAAATATGGCCACTGACTTCTCCTAGACTAAGGTTTCACCTTCTGTGCTTTAAAAATGCCTTCCTTGGATTTATTTAATTTAGGAGCTGCTTTTTTTTTTTTTTTCCTTTGTTTTAATTGATCAGTTTGGAGTAGCTCCCATTTTACTCTGTTTGGACACATTTTGTCCGTGCAGACAATTCATTTAATGCGGGTAAGGGACACATCCACCCCTGGCAGGTTGAACATCCTACATCAGCTTTCTTTTTTCATTGTATTTGCAGCAAACATGTTTCCCTCCTATGCATATACAAATCCAAATATGACTTAATTTAAACACAGATTTATTTAGCTTTTTTTTTTTTTTTTTTGGTAGCCTATTAAACAATTCTTCAATAACAGGGGAGCCTTCTAAATATTTACCATTCTTTTGGAGAAAAACATTTGCACAACCATCCCATAAGGATGGCTTGATTGATACATTGGCAGTGCCAACATTTCAGATGAGACGGATGAAAACTTCTGTGCGGGATTCCAGCTGGGAGCAGGAGCTCCTGGAGGACAGGCTGGTACCAGCTGAACTAATCCTGGCAAGTGACCAGCGTAAATCAGGCCACTGAAAGCTCTGTTTTGCCCAGAGGGGTTTACACTGGTGTAATTACCTCAGCACAGTCATAGCAGGAACATTTCCTTAGTCTAGACAAGCTCTAATACGTAAAATAGATCTATCGTTTGCAACTGAAACATCCCGACCCAGCTGAGGCCAGGAACAAGCCTCGAGTTCAATTTTCCATATTTTCCTTCACTGGTGTGTGCTCAGGTACAGCAGGATTCGGGGTTGGGTTGGGTTGGAGCATCCTCCAGGTTGGTTGGTCTGTGACAGAAGGGTCAAGCAGTGGCTCAGCCATTTCCTGACTGGATTCACTCTGCCCATCTTAATCTTGAGGGATTTTATGTGTTTATTTGACTTTGTGCATTGATCTAAATGTACTTAAAGGATTCCCTGACAGCTGCCAGAAGTTTGCTTTTAAACTACCAACAAAATTGACTCCCTGACACTGCAATATTTAGGTTGCTTTTGAATATCTACATGCTTTTCTGGAAATGTTTCCAACTGTTAGGACTGAAGACTCTGTTTTTCCCCTTTGGGAGTCAAGTAGCAAAGGCAGTGCAGAATGCTGACTGGGGCCAGCATCCTGCTTTCTCCAGGAAAAGAGGATAATCTCTCTCAAAAGACTCCACCAGATGTCAAAAGCCATAGTGTGAAATCCATTTTGGAGCTTGTGATCTTTGGATCACTCCTTGTGTGTATGGCATAAGCCATCATCAAATCTCCCAATTTTTGGTTTTTTACCCTCTGTTCTGATTTTGTCAGGTTGTAAGACCATCTCTTCAGGCAGTTTTCACTTAACAAGTCTTTTCTTTGTTCCTGATACCAATAACACTTCATATTATTAAGGGACTCTTAAAGACTAATCTATTTTTGACCCTGTGTGTTCTGTTCATCTCTTGCTGTTGGAGCTGGACCAAGCAATTGGCATTGCATTTAATATTTCTTATTACTCTCACTGTCAGGTTCTCAGGCGCTTGCCCAATGCTGAAAGATCTGAGTTTCAAACAGGAAGGAACATGTTTATTTGTTTACAAAAACACTTTTCCGGGGCTGCATCCTGTGGTCACACAATCATCCAAGGAGTCCCTGCTCCGATGACTCAAGCCTCTAAATTAAAAGGATCCATGAAGACAGATTTGCAGAATCACACTCGTTTCTTCCACAACCATTTTCCCATAAACTATAGGGAAAAGTATATTGATTTTTGGGTCTATAAAACTTGATTTTTTACCAAACCAAGGTACAGGGCTCCTTTTTTCTCTGAAAGTGTCCTTTACATTTTAAGCAAATCCTTACAACCCAGTGGAAGTAGCCTCTTGCTGTGCATTTGCTACAATTCACATAAAGTACACTTTGTCCTGGGATTCCTGTTTGAACATTGGATGGAACAAAGTACAGGAGAAATCCAAATATTGTTCTTTTAGATCAGGCTCTGCTCAGACATGCTGTCCAGGCTGCAACTGAGCCTGGTTAAGAGGTGGTGATCCAGACCCATCTTCCAATTGCTTCTTCCCTTGTTGTGTATCTCCCATCCATCAGAAGGTGTTCCATCAGAGAGGGCACTGTAATTTCACACATAGGCAGTCCCCAGCTTGCTTTTGCCTGAATAAGCTCATTTCTAAAGGACAGCTCTGGTTAAAAGAGTCAGTGGAGGGAAGTGGTGGAGTCACCATTCCTGGCAGCATTCAGAAAACCAAGTTTACGTGGCGCTTTGGATTATGATTTAGTGTGCACGGCAGTATTCAGTTGAAAGCTGTTCTCGATGACCTTGGCAGTATTTTCCAACCTTAATGATTCCGTGATTCTATGATTAATTTTGAAATTTTAAGAATAATTTGGAAAAATCTCGATTAGGTAGATGAGAATTGCTGACAGTGCGGCTGGATGGCAGCAATGAACTCCTGAAGTGAGTGGCAGACAGTGAAACTGGTTTTAGTTGTGGTGACCTGGGACATCTGAATGGAAAACTGCTCTCTCTGGATGCTTGAGAGGACAGTAAAAGGTCCTGTTCCTTTTCCTGTTCCGGAGGCTGCTTCACCAGGGAGTACCTGCAGGAACTGGTGCCGCTGAGGAAAAGGAGAAAGGGTTGGCTGCAGCTCTCTCTGTGATCCCTGCATTAGCATCTCAGACTTCTGCAGGACAGAGCTGGAGGCTTTGGTGCCTCCTGCCCTACAGGAACACTCATTTGAGTCCCAGGGCAGGAAGCCCTCCCTGAGTCTTTGCAGTCTGACCAACTCTTTCCCAGTGCCAGAGCCATGCAGAAAGAAAGGGGGAGTGAAATGGAAGCAGCTGCTAGGAAGTGAGACTAAAGGGTAATTGTCAGCATAATGGTGGTGGGATAGAGTGGCCAGATCAGAAACTAAAGGAAAATTATTCCAATGTCTAAAATTGACCCATGTGATGTAGGGTGTATTGGCCACTTCTGATACATCCAGCATCATTCCAGACCCACACCAAAAGATTTTGGTTTTTGTCACTGTTTTGGTTTTTTTTTAATGATTGTTAGCAATTGTTTGTGACAAAGAATAAAATAATTGAAGAGATGAAGGGGCAAAGGAAGTGGGAAAAAGAATATGGGATATGGGGTGATGCTGAATTTATAAATGTTCACACCAAAATTATTGAAAGAAAAAGGAGGAAAGAACAGAATTTATTTTAAAATCTGAAGTCATCAAGGCTGAGCTCTCTGTTGATGAATGCAGAACACTTAATTTCCAACTTGGAATATATTTTTATTTATTTTGCAGACATTATTTCTTTCAGATCTTTACTGATGACTTTCTTGAGACACACCGACAATGAAGCAGGGTGAGCTTGTCAGCATTCTGCTTTTCTGTACTTCAGACTGAAAAATGAAAGGAAAGTGAGGACAAGTAAAAGTGGAAGGGAGGATTATATTTCTGTATCATTTATGACACCCCCTCTACTCTTGATATTTCCCTGTTGCCAACAGGTTTGTTACTTCCCCGAGCTCAAATGGATCTGGGGGACCTTGTGCAAAGCACAGCAGGGCTGCTCCTACAGACTTCTCAGCGCTTCTGAAGTGGCTATAAAGAAACCAGATTAAAGCAGCATTAAAAGCTGTGCTACAAATCCTACCATATTAAGCAAGACAATTCTAGTAGCTGTTTTGGGCTAACTGAACAGAAGGGGTGCCTTGGAGTTGAACTACATGTTTCAACAGTATGTTGTTCTGAAAAGTGTTGTATATGTGCCGACATCCGCTGCTGGCATGTGTAGAGACTGAAGCTTGCCAGCTCCTCCTAATCTGGAAAGAGGAGACGTGCAGTGTTAAATACATGTGTCATCACTAGTCATTCTCCCCGCCTCCCCCCTTGCGCCCCCCCCAGTTTTATCATTTGGTTGTGCAACACATTTGAACCAAGTCAGCCCATTTAGTTTAGATGAACTTAGGCCAAGTAACTGTACTGGAGCTGACTTCAGAGGCTTGAGAGGAGTTGCTGGTGTAGCTCTTCCATAAGTCAATGCAAACACTGTGTTGTGCTCCTTATCCTACTCCTTAGACAAAGGCCTTTTGGTAGGGTTGCTGTTGGAGGGAGGGAGAGCCCCTGAGAAAACAAACAAACAGCAGTTCATTGCATCATATGACTTTTGACTCCCATTGTGTTAAATCTTATAGGCAAAACACGGTCAGGCCTAAGCAGGGCTTACAAAGGGGACTCCAAGGAAACCCCTGCTGCAAGGGGTGGTTTTGGTGACTCAGTAGGTAACACAGGTTCTTCTGAGTCAGGATTGAACCTGTGTTCTCGCATGACATTAGCACACCCGAGCTTAGGACGTGTTTTAGACTCACAGCCTACAACTCATGCCAGTAAGGGTCCTGGGAGACTTTTACACTCATACACAGTGTGATTTTAGTCTCCTGGTTGGAGTCCAACTTCATGAATTGTGTTTTCCCCAAGTATCTACTTTGTATGGTGTTAGTCATTGCCCCCTTTAAGGCTGTGACCATGGCCCCTACCATGGCCCTGAAGTACATCTGGAGCTGTGCTGCACCTTTAACTCAGGTAGAAGTGAACACCTGGCACCTACAGCATCAGCTGCACAGGATTTAGGGAAGGCTCTCAGGGCTCCCTTCTTTTGCTCTGATGATGGCTACAGCATTAGTGGTGAGTGAGCTCAGTGGTTTAAACAAGCTTGAGTGTCGTCCCCAGGGACTGGACACACTCCCTGGGGCTCTTGGGGTGACTGGAGTTGTCTTGTGTGGCTCTGCATTGCACCACCAGCACTTCACTGTCTGTGGTGTGTGCTCAGGAGATACCCACAGCTATCCTCTGTTTTTTTAAAATGGCTTTCATGTTCTTTATATCATCCAATAAGTGGGCTGAAAACAGAAGCCCTGAATACAGGCAGGAATACAGAGTACATCTTGGTGGACCCTGGTCTAGGCTTTAGCTCTTGAGACCTTCAGTTTTAGGCTGTATGTGGGTTTATTTCCTTCATTCTGTGGTGAATCTGTTCTGATCTGGAATGATGCAGTAACATCAGATGGTGCCTTTCTGAAGGCTATGGAGATGTGGAAGGTGTGCTGTTGCCATAGGCGGATTGCTAACAAAGAGAAGCTGTGAAAGTTGGTGATTAGAGAAGAAAGCAGAGAAGCAGAGACTTTAGAAGGACGAGAAGAAAATGTATGTAAAATGTGATCCCCCATTTTAAAAGCTAATCATGAATTATATTATGAGATGCTTTCATCTTAGTATAAGTTAGCATTCCCCAGCTTTTTATATTTGTATATAAATATTTTTCTTGAAGTAAAGTCAGCCTAATTGGAAGTAAGAGCTATTCTATGTCATTTCTTTTAATACTCTAATATATTTCCCCTAGTTAATCATTGCTATTTCTAAATATAAATTTCCTTCCCTTTTCTTTCAAGTCACTTTAAATGAAAGGGCCTGCTTTACTCTTTGACCTTCTCTAACAAGCAGACCCTTGAAATGCAGAATTTCCAGAAAGCAAGCTGTAGGAACAACAGATGGATTTAGTAAATTACAGCCTGCAGATGAATTGTATGAGGAGTCAGTTTGGGATGGAGGCTTAAAATACACAGAAATTTTCTGTGCTGTAGCTTGTTTCTTTCTGTCAAACACTGCCTGGTAAATGCATAACTTGTGTGATGTTGGCTTTCTGCACTGATTGATTTGTAAAAGCTATTCCATCACAAATTACCAGTTCTTTGGGTCCCAGCCTACAACCCAACTCAGCTAGGAGACTCTGTCCTCTAGGTATGTTTCGGTATTTTGCATTTCTTTTATTTGCTAAAGCTATTCTGACAGACTACTTACCGTGATCAGCAGATTCTAAAACCTGTTTGTGGTTTCCCAGGGATTTCATAGACAAATTATTAGTGCATGTGTATTTGCAGGACAGGTGACTCCTAAATGATAAAAATGTAGTTTATAATCAAAGTGGCTTGCTCATAACAATTATCTTGAGCTAGGTATTTGCTTATCTCCTAATACATTTGTCCTTTTCAGGATTAACAACTCATTTTTCAATAGCGTGGTCTTGGTTCTGCAGACCTTGTTGACATAACTAAATCTTTGTGAGTTCATGGGATGTAATTGTGTGCAGGGACTGCAAGAATGGACAGTCACCTCAATAGGTTTCCTCGATGTGATTTAGCTCTTGCTCTGGGGTGTGAAGCTCCATAATGTATGTGATGCAGAGCAGAAGCAGTAAGTTGTCATTGTGATCAAACACAAAGCTTCTGTGGGGAAGAATAAATTATTTGCATGGGTGTGATGAATGCTTGAAGGCAATTTGATAAGTGACATGTTGAGCACTGGGAAAATTTCTGAATATGATCCACGTTGTTCTTTGCAGTGTCAGAAACTTAACACAGCCTATCATCCTTAGCTCTAGTTATTGCACAGTTTTATTAAAGGTCTTACAAAATGAACCTAAGATAGAATGGTCATCAATATGAAATCAGGTATGCTTAGGGGATTTTGCATAAATAAGGATTTATTTCTATCTACTCTTGTATTCGTTAGATGGTCAATAATTTTCCTTTTGCAACAATTTCCTGTGATGCATCTGAGAGTGCAGCCCTTGAAGTCACTTGCATTTAAATCAGTGTGTGACAGACCTCAGTGAGTCTCTACATTGGGGTTTTTGCACGTAGCCTATATTTTAAAGTATGGGACTCTCAGGAATCCTGTCTGCTTGAGCTAAAATATGATTCCCTTCTGTAAGGAGAAGATGCATATGGTAATAACAATCTCATCAACACCTGGGAAACTCATGCAAAATACCCTCAGCGCTGCTTTCTGTTTGCCCTCTGAAAGCAGGCAATGGTATCAGTGGCTGACCTGGTCCCACACCAAACCCACTGGGCACTCCTCGGGGTGCAGCCCAGCTCCCATCCCCAGGCATGCCCTGACACCCTTGCAGAGGAAATTAGTGCAAGTGGAGGTTGGTTGTGCATGCACATCCTCCTGGAACGGAGACGGTGCAGGGCAGGGTGTGCACCCTGGGACACGGGTGGAAGGGAGCATCTGCCTCTAGGGAATCCTCCCATGGAAGGTGTCTGGAACTGTAAAAGCTCTGCTTGCAGAGCAGGTCTCAGTGCTGCAGCACTTAATGTGCTGGTAGCATCCAGGTTGCAAATGCCATGTTCACAGTTGGTAGTGGTGTTATGAGACTCTGCAAAATTTTCCCACAACTCACAGATCCAGGCAGGACTGCTTCCATGAAAAACAGTGACACAGTGCAAACTTGAGCAATTCCAGTAGAACAGCAACCCTCTCCTGTCTCTATGAGTTTCTTCCAAAGCAAGACTTGTGTACCTTCACCTATGAGTGAAGGTACAATATTTTTTCCTTTTCAGAAGGTCTGTCCCACACAAGTTATGTGTACTGTAAGTTTCATGGCATTCCTACACCTGCTTGGGTGTAAAAGGGCTGCAGTGATGCACAGTAACCCAAATAACTTTTCTGTGGCATGATTAGCTACCACTCTAAGGTTTGCTTCCCCATGATATGAGTTGTTAACACAGAATATTGTTGAGCTGTACAGTCCTTTTCTTGAGCCACTCACAGCAAGGCTATGTAACGGTTCAAGGGCTGAAATGTCCAGCTGGAACTCTACAGAGAACTGCTCAGGGAGGCAGAATGTAATTACCTATGTTGGAGTCTGGCCAGGTTTCCAAGGTTAACACCTTTCATCTTGACATCAAATCTGTAATGACCACATGTGGTAAGGACATTTGTTCAGCATCTCATTTGGGAATATGGCATAGTCACTGTGCCTCTGTTGTCTTGTATTGGTTCAGTACTGGATTAAAGGAAAATTGCTCTCGAAGTCCTTCATGGACAACCACACATTTCCTCTGGAAATTCCTATTTGAGTATAACCAGGACCTACTGGTCTAATTTTTCCTCCCTCCAAATGATCTAGTCCTCTGTCTTCCTTACAAGATAATAGAGAACACTGTAATTACCCTTATTTTTAGGCTGCCAAATAAAGTAATTAGAGAAATAGGCATTATGATTTTGGAAAGATACATTAGAGAATGAAGGGGAGTGATGAGAGCATGTTCTCACAGAAAAACTGAACTAAAAACACTGCTGAGGAGATTCAATGCTTCTTCCTGGCAATACGAGCAGACAAAAGAGATTCATAGGGATTTACTCAAACCGAAGGATGGCAGAAATTCTCCTTTCTGTTTCTAAGCAGATGACATATGGAAATCCCGCCGGGGAAATAACTTATGGAGAGACTTTATTGAGCAAAAATGGTGGAACAATATGAAGCATCTTTCTTAAAGGTATTTGTTATGATATCTGAGATGGTCTAGCTGAAGCAAAGAATATTGAGTTGCATTTACTTATTAATTAGTCTTGTTTAGACGGTGTAAAACACTTATCTTTATGACCATTAAGATGGTCATAATGACATCTAATGACATTAAACTAATTATCTAATGACATTAAACTTTTCATGCTATTAANTGCTGTAAAACAGTTATCTTTATGACCATTAAACACATTAAACTTTTCATGCTATTAATCTCTGTTTAACTGTAACTTTTGCTTAAAAAGTATTAAAAATATCTAGATTATGAAGCTTTGAGACACACTGAACAGAAGCACAAAGAGAATGTGTGCATGGGGGTCAAGGAGATCAGGAGTACCTCATATTATGCTGAATGCAAACTCTATGCATGCTGTAATTTTTAATGGCTTCGGAGAAATACCTCTTACTCAGCAGCAATTTTAATTGCTGAATGAACAACTGGATCCCAGTTTTTGCCACTCATATAAATGAACGACATGATCCTCTCCACATGCCAAGGTGGTGCATATAGACTTAGGCTTCAGTCTAAGTCTTGGTTTTTTTCCCTTGATTGCACATCCATGAAGCACTTCACACCCACTGCTCTTTAGGTACTTTTCAGTGAAGGTATGTAAGTGTTCTCATTTCACATATTAGAAAAATGAAGTTTAGATGTTGCTTGTACAAAGTTAGAGAGAAACTAAAAGTTTTTTAGCCTCTCTTTCAGTACTGATATTGGATCACACAACTGTAAAGCAAGGGAAGCTCATATGCTCACAGGTGTTAATGCTGTGTCATTTTGCTATGTCCCTGTTTAACTGCTCCTCTGCACTCAGTCTGGGGTGGTGCCTCTCCTTAGGGGCTGTAAACCAGCAGGAGTTTGGTGCTTTCTTGTCTAGAGCATGACCATACACAGTGGCAGCTTTCATAGAAAGAAGTGTAGTAAACCAAGACAGAGAAGAGGTTTATAAAAGCTTTGGCTGTTTTCCCTTGAGGCGTGTACATCCCATTTGGCCAAAAAGAAGCTACAGCAGCAGCTGTAAGCATTTTGTTCCTCACCTCTTGGTGTGCTGCACCCCTGATCAAAAAGAGCAAAAAGATTTCTGTGTTCTGTGCCAGTCTTGCTGTGGATGTCAGTACTGTGGTGTCTTGGTGTCTTTTGTAGCCATATACTATATTCTTTAAGAAAATATGAGCATGATTACTTTCAAATATTAAATACAGAGGTGAAAAGAACAGAGACTGTAGCATCCAGACAATATTGATGATAGGTCACATACAGAGACTACCTGGATCATCTAGAGACTACATCAAGATCAACTTGTTTACTACAATAGAAATATCTGCTTATAGAAGTTTTCTTTTCTTATGGTTATGCAATGCATGTCTGAATCCAGAAAAGGTTTGATGATAGGTCACATACAGAGACTACCTGGATCATCTAGAGACTACATCAAGATCAACTTGTTTACTACAATAGAAATATCTGCTTATAGAAGTTTTCTTTTCTTATGGTTATGCAATGCATGTCTGAATCCAGAAAAGGTTTGGGATGGGACACTTTCCAGCTTCCACTAGAACCTGGTTATGTGCTTGGTTTCTCATTTTTCTGTCAGTGGCACTTCAGCATTCCAAAATATTGGTACATTTGTGGCTTTTTCTAGAAGTAATAGTAAGAGGCATGTGCTCTTCTTCAACTGCTGTTCTTGCTGTAGCTCTGTCTGATCTCATGAATGTGCTTTTGATGCCACGAATAGTTGTGACGCAAACCTGGAACCACTCCTGGTATCTCCCCAGGAGAGGGGAAAAGTCTTATAAATCCTATAAATCCTTTTTTTTTTTTTTTTGAGGTATTGGAAAGCAGAGAGTTTCCCCCCAGTTATCACTCTTGATGCCAAAAGCCTCTCGCAGTGGGAGGCAGTGGGAATGCCAAGTCCTATCCCACTCCCCTGCATGTCTTGTCCTGCTGACCTATTCTTGCCGCTCTTCCCCTCAAGCACTGAGTGTTTGGGGCATAAAATATCTCTTTGCTCTTTGTCTTGGTGACTGAGGAGACTCCTGCCAGGGCCTGAGAAGGTTAAATGCACAGAATCAAAGTGTTTCTCACTGGTTTGGATGCTGTGGGGTTGGCAGGACTGTGGGCACCCACCGGGCACCCAGCCCCGGCTGAGGAGCCACCTGTCCCTGCAGTGCTGGCAGAGGAGGAGGCTCAGGGGCAGCCGTGCCCCTCCATCCTGCTGCAGGATGAGCAGAGCCAGCCTCTCCCCCTCCTCCTGCCCCTGTTGTGCTCAACTGGCCTCCTTCCACAGACAGCCATTGGATCTCTGTCATGCCCCAGCAGATGCTGAGCCTCACTCCCAGCAGCCTCTGCCCAGGCCTGCACTGCTCCAGAATCCTAAATTTTATCCCCACCCATGTGAGAAGCCATAAAGTTCTTGCTCCTGCAGTCCCAAAGCTTGGCTTGCTCTCTACCTCTTTAAAAAATCATGGTAAAAATTCTGTTTTGCATTACTCCAAAGAAATACAGGAAAAAAGGTCCTTGTTGTCTGAACCAGATGTCTCAATGTCTTTATCCATTTTGGGGCTCTTTTATAATGGCATGATTTTAAAAAAATCTGACCTCTCTATTGTATCATTTTATGGGCAGTCTGACTAATGACTTTTGTAAACTTGTGTTAGCAGAACTAACAACTGCTTGAATAAAAAAAGTAATTGTTTTCATTGATCAGTTGCAAGAGTTTCAGTGTTCTGCCTCCAAATGGGGGCTGAATCCTCCAGTCATGGATTATTTATATCACCCATCTCCCTGTTTACATTCTCCAGCCCACTGATGGCTCTATTCAGCATCCAGGCCCCTTCCTGTAAAATCTGGTTGCTTCAGGTTTGGGTAATCCAGGTAACTGCTTCTCCTTTTCATTTCAAGCATGAAATAAGTTATAATGAATTCTTGTAGCTTGTTTTGCTTTTTTGGTGGTAAGTGGCTACTAAAATGTTAAGACGTTAAATGTTAAGAGGCCTTCACATAATTTCCGACATGTAATGTTTAAGGGAAAAAAACCCATTGAATCACAGAATGGTTTGGGTTGGGAGGGATCATTAAAGATAATTTTATTCCACCCCAGCCAAGGGCAGGGTCACCACAGTAAACCTCAGGTTTCCCGGATCAAGCACACCCGGTGAAAGAACCAGAAATAGTTCCATTTGAAAGGGTTAAAGAAAAGACTAATCTGTCACCTGCCTGCTGGACCTGAGCTGTGGCACAGTGAATGAGCTGCTCTGGGAATAGAGCTGGTGATCCCTGGTACCCTGGGCAGGGCTGAAGGATGAGTCTCATTGTGTGGGATTTTGTCGTAGTTGTGTGGTGGGAAATCATACCAGCATGGAACAGCTCAGCAGGGATTGAAGTCCTCTCTCCTCCTCAAGGTCCACTTGTGGTCATGTACACAGCCTGGGGCACAGGGAGTGTTCAACCCACGGGAGCAGTGGGAGAGATGTGTAGGAATGGAGTCATATTGCTGTAGGCACCTCTGTCCCTGAATCTTTATTGGTTTTTATGCCACTTCAACATGGAAAAGGCACAGAAATTATTTACTTTGGCTCTAACTTAGAGTGGAAATTGAGCCAAAAGCCCAAGAAAAGACAGCTTTACTGGATTCTGCAGTATTCTGGGCATGGATTGAAAGTCTGTAATGTTCCCTTGTCTTTCTAGTAGGAAGAAGTAAAAGTGATGCTTTGAAAATCATTGAAGTCTAAATTTCTCATGTGACCCAAATTTCATAGCTTTATCCTATTTCTGCTACTGCAAAATCCATTTTTGTGTATGACCTGAGAGGCGCAGTGTTCATTCCTAAACTTCTGATCTGCTTCTTGTCCACAAAGCAGCTGGAGTTGATAGCAAGTAATTCATGGAGAGAGGGGGGAAAACATCGAAGTGGTAACCTTAACAGTCTACTTTGTACTTGGCAGATCTCAAAACACTTCCCAAAGTGAAGATGCCTAATTTTAAATCCTTCAGCCACCCAATGTGCTTGTTAAGAGGAAGGAGGGGAAACATTTGTTTGTGACAGAGCTATTAAATGTAAGATTTGTGTCTCATAAAGTGGCAGTGTCGCTTTTCCAGGCTGATTAGAAATGGTGAATAGATTTGGGTCCCATGCCCCTTGAAATGAATTTAAAACTCACTCCACTCCAATAGAAGATGGATAGGGAAAATTGTTCCTATTCAGTGTCTTCCGCTGTGAGTGTCACAGTAACATTGTCTTGAATTGCACAAGCATTGTAGGCAGGTTTTGAATGTTCTGGAAGCAATCCTTAATGCTAATGGGTAGTAAAGCGATACCAGAGGTATGAATCTCCAAGAATTTAATTTTAAACAGTGTATCTGAAAGCAATGCAATTCTATTACAACATCATACCTGCTTTGCATATATATATATTTCTCTTTTTCAAGGCTCTCAGTATGATTTATGAGCAGCAATTAACTCAACCTTTTAACAGCGTGTGACAGGTGTTGCTGGGCCCATTTATGAACTAGGCAAGCTGAGGCATAGAGGTGTCAAGCGTAGTTTGGCAGCGACGGTATTGCGAAATGAAGACCAGAACCCAAGAATCCTGAATCACAGCCCCTATTCTATGAGCTCTCCATTTATTGCTAGGAGAGAAGATCATTAAAATCCACTGGGCTTGTCTGGCAGACTTTAAAAACTTATGCATGCTTTTAAATGTAGTGGGGTTATCGTTATTAAATGATGAATGTAGGAGGGTTTTTACATAATGCTGAAGAAACACATTAAACCATGATGGAATGAGAATCAATATAGGTCATTAAAAATAAGCATTCTGCTGAAACAGATTTTGCCTGTCATTCAGCAATGTTTATATACTGTTCTTGCTTTATGCTGCTCTACCTATGTAATATAAAAGATTTTTTTTCAAATGTAAATGGCAGGGGGCTTTTAGAATATTGTACTTAATTCTCGCCCACCTTGGGCTTCCTTTCCCTGGTCAGCAGGACTGAGACTGTATCACAGCCTGGAGCATCGGGGGAGGGGTGGGCTCTGTGTACTTTATGCTTACAAGATAGTCTGGGGTTTCAGATCCCTCTTGGAACACTGGCCTTGGTGCTCTCATTGGCAACCTCATAGGATGGAATAATGTTCTTGACTGGGGGAAAGGTGCTGGGAAAAAGGTGCTCCAGTCAAGGTAAAATTTGCCCCTCCCTAGCTGAGAAGACAGCAGTTCATGGATTGTGAACCTTGCAGTGTCCCTTGGGGACAATGTTCATCCTCAAATGTATCGCTACTGAGGCATAGCTGGAATTAGAGATGAATATCTGCTTCCAGTCATGGTCCTCAGAGAGTCTGAAAAGTTCTGTATCAATAGGAGACGGGCACTCCAGCTGAAACTGGGTTATAGCACACATTTTGGAATGGAAAAATGAAGTCTGAGCCTCTATTTTTCGGCTCTATGTGCAAAAGGAGAAGAAATTTATAATGTATCTTGTAGTTCCTTCCTGCAAGTACATTCATACTAGTAATACACTAAGAATTCCAGAAGTTCTACCTTGCTAACTGGGGAAGGATAGAAACATGTGAAAACTTGATAAATGCAGCATGGGAATTTGCCATGTGTTTAACTCTTGGGAAATGCTTTATTTATTATATGAAACTAACAGCTAAGTAGTAGTGGAAATAGGAGCTTTTTGTGTTGTATGGAGTTTTCTGCTGTATGGTGGATGATTTAATCAGGGGATTTTTTTAAATGAAAAAGAAAAGTAGAATACAGATGTGGGTAATTGAATATAGAAGATCCTGTTTCTGGTTTTAGTGTAAATGCATTTATTATTTGTAAACCTGACTCATTTGTAAAGTCACACACCAAAAAATGGACGGACATTCAGAATTATCCAAGCCCTTTATGAGTGTGAGCAGCACTTTATAAGCTGGTGTCAAAATGTTCCCCAGTAATGGTCTAAGCTACCAGTACATTTATTGCTGTTACTGAATGAATCTTCTATATGTTTATTTTCACATGCAACTGTATTAAACTCTGGGCAGTATTTCACCATTTGCAGATAATTACTTACAGAGAATCAGATAAGCAATTAATAGGACTGAAAATAACCTCAAAAATATAAAACTCATTCCCAAAATAAAAACCAAAAGTAAAACAAGTGGCCTTTTAAGACCCTGTAACCCAACACAAACTTCTCAGCCCTTGAGACTGGATGGTCTGATGATCTTTATGTTGCTCTGGACACTAGATTCAACTCCAAATCCTGCAAAATTGTAAGGCAATCCCTGCCTATTGTTTGTTTGGTGTGTTGGTTGTTTTTTTTTCCTCTAGCTGAAGGTGCAAAGTAAAATAGGTCTGTGGTCCCGCTCCCATTACATACTGTGAGAGTTTGCTTACACTGAAGTCACTGACAAAACCCTCAATAGCTTTAATGGAGGCAAGAACAGGCTCACTGTGATTTAATCTAAAGTGTTCAGCTCAAGGCAGAAAGACGGGGGCTCTTTGAAAATGACAACTTGTGGGATTTGGAGAGGTCATTAACATATTTGTCATGGGGGAAAGAGGGTAAATAAGGAACTTAAAAAGAAAGACAAATATTAATTACGCTTCAGACAACATTGTTGTGTGCTGATGACATGCTGCAGCTCTCCAGACGACTATAATTTGCAAGGGAACCCAACGAGTAGGAGACTTCACAACAAGCCGAGCAATTAGTTCTTCCTGAGTTGCAAGAGTGACATCATGTGTGCAAAACATGCCTTCGCCTTCAGCTAACAACACATACTCATTTATTCTTCCTGTAGGGTCACTGTTGGCTGTGAAGGCCATTAAATCATCCCTCTGATGGATGCGTTAACTTTTGGAGCCAAGTGAATAAGGGTCCCTGAAGTGCAGATGAAGGAACACGTGTCCAAAGCACCAACTATCAACAAAAGCATCCCCGATACCTGATTTTATGTGCTATAGTTGGCTTACAAAATTCTTGTATTCTTTTAAATACCTTAAGTTATTCTTTACGGTCTTGAAAATTTGTCCCTGTTGTGGGGTCTGATCTGATAAGTGAGTGGGTTTTGGTTGTGGCTTTTTGTTTGGTTGGTTTTTTTGGTTGAATTTTTTTTTTTGGTGGGTTTTTTTTTTTGTCTGAAATTTGTCAAGACATTGTGGGACAAGCTGAGGCTTGCTTTTATGAGCTCTTTATAGAGAGTTCTGGGAAAAAACCAAAATTTTATTTGACTAGGAAATTTAATAGAAGTTGCGTACTTAAACACTAAGGTTAATATATATAAGAGTATAGATTTCCAGTAGTGTGTCCTTGGTTTTGTAAGTTGGATCACTTAGTGTTTTGCACTGCATGAGTTTATTGAAGAGACTATAAAGATCTATCTGATACTAAATGAGGAGTAAATTATGGCATTGATCTAGAGAGACAATTACATTTATTCTTTAATCAGATACATAGTCCCACTGCAGCCACATACAACTTACCCACAGTAAATTAAGCTCCTGCTTAAGTGCTTTGCAGAATCAAGATCCAAAAAAACCTACCTTGTGAAGATATGTTAGATCTTCTGTCTGAAAACATAACTTGTGAAGATATTTCAGATCTTCTGTCTGTTAGAAGTGTGTCATGTAGGGTTTTTCCTCTGGATTAATGAAAAAGAAGAATGAGATGTGAACAAGTTTGACTTTAGAGATCCATTTCAGTGCGTGAAAAGCTGTTTTGTCTTTTGAAGAAAGCTGTTACTACAAATGCAAAATGAGCATTTTACCACTACATTTTTTCTAAACATAGCACTGGGCACAAAGATTTGGCAAAGCCGATGCAGAACAGGGCCACAACCAGCTTGGCACAGAAAGCTGAGGAGCTTTGCATTAAATGAGAGCAAATTTCTCTTACTGTGATGAGGTTCTAGACAGGGCTGTGCACATCCTCATTGCCTTTCCCCAGTCTGATAGCGTTTGCCCAATGCTGGTGGCTTTCAGTGCATCTTTATCTGTCCTGGATTTGCCATTTCCCAATGAAGCAGAAGGGAAAGCTCCTCTTTTCAGCAGTCCCACAATACCCCTGTGCTGCACTCTTCTGTGGAAGTCCACGGCAGTGACTTCAGTGCAGCAGGATATTTGGATATGACCACCCATCCCAGGCTCTCAGCAAATAATCTATATGGTTCTTTTGTTTGTTTCCAGCTCACATGTTTACATAGTCCCCAGAAGCTTCTAAAATTAGAACCTGAGGAAAACAGAAACCTGTTCTCCAAAGCCAGCAGGATGTTTTAATAGGAACTGTTATTGCTATTATTAGGAATAATAATAATAATCTTATGTTAACCAAAGGCAGGGATGAATCTTGCTGGACTGTGCCTGGATGTGTGCCATGTCTTTACATCCTTGCAAAGCTGTGGCAAAAAACTGTCCCAGAGAAATGGAAAAGCTGATGATGGCTGTTCTGTAACAAGTGATACGAAAGGGAACTGTGCAGTCTTTTAGCACACTGAGATACTGAAGTTTCCTGGTATTTCTTCTATTTGTGACAGTTCATCCAAGCAGAGAGAGGCAGATAATGTACAGCATTCAATTTAGTTTTCTGTAGTAAAGTTCCTGTTTTGGTCATAGCACTGTAGGCAGGCAGACATCTGAGAAGGTGACAGTAAAGGTGCCAAGCAGAGCTGAAAGAGAGGAAAAGAATTCTGACTTCTGTGAAAAAAGTCTAAACCCTGCTCCTCAGCTACAACTGCAGGGACTTTCCTCCTATCTGAACCCTGAGGATCCCTTCCTATGAACTGGTTCAGTTAACTCCTTTATCTGTAGCTGCCAGCATGGCCACAGATGTGATAGGGGAAGCCACTGGTTTTGGTGGTGTGGTGAAAAGAAGAGTGAGCCATGTGTGCATGAACTGTCTTTTTTGGCTACAAGCTCTGCACAGCCTGAAGAAGTGAACCTCCCACAGAGCCAGAGCCTGCCTGCTTTGTGGGCCATTCTGATTGAATTATTCCTCTGGCAATGCACCCCCTGAGCTAAACTTAAAAAATATAAAGCTGGTGACAGGCTGGTTTAGGTTTTAAGTGCATATTTTTGATTAACTTGCTATATTTCAAGAGAAAAAATGTGTAAACTTGGTCTTTATTAAATACTACAGTGCTTTTCATGTGTTGTGGGTCTACAGAAATTGTGTGCCTTTTAATAAATACTTCGCAAAAAGGTGTAGAGGAAACTGAGGTTCTGTAAGCATTAGGGCAAAGCTTTCAATGTAAAAAAAAAAAAAGAAAGAAGCACGAAATGCAACTATTAAAACCCATACATTCTTGTGCTCTGTTCACTTGGCCATACTGACACATGGTGTGTAGAAGAGGTGAAAGTTCTCTCTTCTACACCCACACATTCAAATGTGCCTGTGTGCCCATGCTCATACCCACCAAGCTCCCACATAGCATGTAAGAGAGAACCTATTTAGTGGTTTTAATAAAACTCCGGTTTCATAGCTCTAATAATCCACAGCTGGGAAAATACATGCTTTCTTCCTTCATCTTTAGACTTATTTGAGAGATTTTTGTTTTGTGGTTTTACTGAGTGACTTTTCCAATGAACTGATTTAAAATAATTTCATTTCTTCGAAGACCATAGTGGTTACCATAGAAATACGTCTACTGCAAAACAAAGACTAATTAGTTTATGTGTTCCTTTGTGTCCCCTAATTTCTTCCATTCAGGATTTTTAAGCATATAATTATAGGGATTATTCAGCTTCATGATTTTCCCCCCTCTCTATAAATTCATTTAAAGACAAAACTCTGATGTCTGTAGAGCATAAATAATAATGATTATATGTGGTAATTAGTCCAACCCGTTTGTCCACATAGCAGAAACAATATGTTTTCTGTCAGAGGCTGCAATGCTGACTAGTGGCCACTCTGAGCTTCCACTGCGACGTCTCCAGTTATCTGTCTCATCCCTTGCAGCTACTCAAACAGTGACCCTTAAAAGTTAGAAATGGGACTCTTGAGAGCCCTGTAGGACACTTCCTCGTGCTGTTCAAGTTCTGGGACAGGCTGAATTTGACAAGAAAGGCATCAGCAGCCTCCAGAAATCTCTAAGGTTGGGTGACAATTGGGCAAGGATGGGAGGATTGCAACACTGGGGTTTAAGGTTGTTATTTAACACCTCTGCCCTGGATGGATTTGCCGAGTAGGCAAAGCTGTGCCTCTGTGGAAGGGCTGAAACTTGTAGGACTTCTCTAGCAACAATTGTGATGGATTGGGCTTTTTGCAAAATTGCAGTTTTCCAAAAAGCCAGGGAAGGGTGCTGGAGCCCTCCAGAGCAGTTCAGAGATTAAATCACTTTGTCCCTTGGGAGAGATGTTTTTCCTCTAAAGCTCCAAGATGAATAAACAGGACTTAGTCTTACTGTAGACTTGTTCCTTTTCTCCAGTCCAATCCGTCTCAAAACATTCCAGACAAGGGAAGAGCATCAGGAGTAGGATTTATGCACAGTCTTTTGTTGTCCACAGCCTGCTGCTTGGGAGCCAGGATGCTGCTTATGGACGGGGTAGGCATGGCCCTATGCTCCTGAAATCCTCAACCTGGGGATAGGTAAGGCCCAATGCTCCCACAATTCTGAGCTGGGGGAGAGAGGTATAGCCCTATGCTCCTGGAATTCTGAACCATGTCCTAACTCTGAATTCTTCTTTGGAAAAGAGAGGAATACTGCCACTACCTGTGCTGGTAAGTATATTCCAGTGATTCTCCTGGATTAAGCCTTTAAAGAAAAATAATCAGTGTAATGCGGCTTTCAAGGGCTCTGGTCCGAGCTAGATTAGAATCATGGAATGGTTTGGGTTGGACGGGACCTTGAAGCCCATATCATCCCAGCCCCTTGCCATGGGCAGGGACACCTTCCACTAGACCAGGCTGGTCTAAGCCCCGTCCGGGCCGTCCTTGAGAACCTCCAGGGATGGGGCATGCACAGTCCCTCTGGACAAGGCGGTGATCCCGGCGATCCCATCATCCCGGCGATCCCATCACCCCGGCCANGATCCTATCCCCCTGCGATCCCATCGCCCCGGCGATCCCATCACCCTGCGATCCCATCACCCGGCGGTCCCATCACCCCGGCCATCCCATCACCATCACCCCGCTCCCGGCCGGCCCGGGCCGCACTCGCGCGTTCGCTCCGCGGGGCCCTGCCGCTCCCGGCACCGCCCTCTGGCGGCCGCGGGCGGGCACTGCGGGCACGGGCAGGGCACGGGCAGGGCACGGGCAGGGGCTGGGCAGGGGCTGGGAACGGGCAGGGGCTGGGCACGGGCAGNGCAGGGGCTGGGAACGGGCAGGGCAGGGCAGGGGCTGGGCACGGGCTGGGCACGGGCAGGGGCTGGGAACGGGCAGGGCAGGGGCAGGGCAGGGGCTGGGCAGGGCACGGGCAGGGGCAGGGGCAGGGGCTGGGCACGGGCAGAGAAGGGGCAGGACACGGGCAGCTCCTTCCCTGGCAGCGCTCCTGCCGCTCCGCACCGCCGGACCCGCGCACGCTGTGCTTAGAGGAGTGTCGGCTTGCTGGGCAGGGCTCGGGGTCCAGCGGGTGCTCCGAGTGACCGCTGGTCTAGGATAAGAAAAAGATCTCTCTTATTCCTGTTTATTCATCTTGGGGCTTTAAAGGAAGAACGTCTCTCTCTCGAGACCATAGTTGCAAAGTGATTTAAAGGGCAAAGCTCAAATCGCTGGTTCTGACGCTGCTTTCAATGAGTTCTTATCTTGTACGAACCTAATTCACACCTTGACATAATCTCTGATATTCAGAACATAATATCCAGTGGTTTTTTTTCAAAATTATTTTTGTAGATGAAACGTCAGCTTTAGTTTATTGAAATATAAAATAAACTTCCTAATGCAAGAATGACTTTTGGTAATAGAACATAATATCCGGGGATGGACACTCAGGATAGAGCAATCCACTTAACTCAATACTTGCACAATTATGAGTTGCTTGCCTTAAGAATTATTCTGAGGAGTAGTAAAAAAAAAAAAAAAGAAAAGTAAGAAAATTCTAGTTAATAACCTCAGCAAAACAATTATCCTTCTAAGAGTCTTTATTGAATCATGTATGCAAAGCAGAGGAGTTTTTCATAACAGATGTATTTAATCTTGATGCAAAACGGTTTTAACTCCACAGTGTCTCTCAATTCAGTCAGAGCTTAGACTAGTTCTGATGTGTT
This sequence comes from Vireo altiloquus, assembly GCA_013396875.1. NCBI lineage: Eukaryota > Metazoa > Chordata > Aves > Passeriformes > Vireonidae > Vireo > Vireo altiloquus. The sequence continues at coordinate 1,028,789 of VZRF01008652.1, forward strand.
TGAATACAGCCTCTGGAATCACAAACAAGACTCTACTATTGTGGAAGCCCCTCAAAGTCTTGTTATTTTCCAGCACTAACCATAATAATGAATGCCTGGAAGATCATTTATATAATGGCTTAATGGTTAGTTTTCATAACTGTCTACAACAGGATTTTGGAACCTCTCCCATTGTTTATTGAAATAAATGTTGGGGTGAGGCCATTGTGTTTGTGTCGTAGATGTAAACTCTGGCACAAGGAGAACAACCTCATGGCATGCACTGCTCCAGAGTTTTACCCTTCCAGGGTGAGGGCAGCATCTGGCAGCTCTTCCTGCTCTCTGATTGCCATTCGGACTGACACCATTTATACTTGGCTCCTGCTGGCTCTGGTGGTTGTGTCTTGGAGCACAGCAAAAGCTCAAGTCCATGGACCTGCATCAAACACAGCTCATGTGGAAGTAGAGATATCAGGAAAAGACTCTCCTAAAAGTGAGGGTGTTGAACTTTACCTCATTGCAGCCCATGATGTGGTCAGGTGTAAAGAGAGCACAGGATCTTACATCTGGCAAAGCATTAGTGGGTCACCAAGACAATTTCCCTCCTTCACAAAGAGTGATTCTCCTTGCTGAATATTTGTTAGTGCTTTATTGTGCTGGCTTTTGAATTCTCCAGTGAAGAAGTTTCTACAAATTACCCTTTTATCCCCAAAGTATTTCATATTCTAATTTTCTTCTTTGATTTTCTTTCCTCATCTTGAGTCTAAATTTCTCTTCATTCAGTTTCCCGTGATTGCTCCCAGATATCCATCCTACCTCACCCCACCTGCTCCCCTCACCCACCCCCTGTGTGAAGCAGGTACCTGTCAGACCTTCCTGGATTGATTCCTTTGGTCAAAGATATACAGATGTAATTCTTCTAATCTTCCCTCTACCACCTGTTCCCTCAGGCTCTTCATTATTTTCCTAGCCCTGCTCTGAACAGCTTCTCATTTATCGATATTATTTTATGATGGGTTCTGAATGGCTCATTCTGCCATTGTTATCCCCCCTTCCCAAATCCACACAATGTGTGGAGATTGTGTTTTGGGTACAGACCTGGCTGATACAGCTCTCTTAGCTAAGGGAAGTTTCACATCCAGAGAATACTTTGTCCCACCATGTAGCCATATGCTCTGGAAGCAGGAATATGGCATGTCAAATGCTTCTTGCAGTTAAATATCTACCCAGAATAAAGCATTGATGGCAAGTGTGACTGATGAGGGAAGAGGAGAGTTTTTTCTGTTGACTCAAAAATCCTTTTCTGAAGACTTCTCTAGTGTCTGAGATCTTGCCTGGCTTTTTTTTTTACAGTCAGGAACAGTCACTGAGACAGTTAAAAGTCATGTAACTTGCTTTTTAAATCACAACTTATTCTCTGTCAATATTATCTGCTGAGTGCAGAAGACCAGATCTGTGCTTGCAGTGCCAGTCTCCTCTGTGCTGGAATTCCTGCTACCATGGTATTTCTTGTGACAATAGTGGAATGCAATGCTGGAGAGGGACTTCTTACAGTGACATGTAGTGACAGGACAAGGAGGAATGGTTTCAAACTGAAATACAGTAGGTTTAGATTGGATCTTAGGAAGAAATTCTTCCTTGTGAGGGTGGTGAGGCCCTAGCATAGGTTGCCCAGAGAAGCTGTGGCTGCCCCATCCCTGGATGAGCAGGTTGGACCAGGTTGGATGGGGCTTGGAGCAACCTGGTCTAGTGGAAGGTGTCCCTGCCCATGGCAGAGGGTTAGCATAAGATGTGCTTTAAGGTCCCTTCCAACCCAAACCATTCTGTGGTTCTGTGATTTCTGACTGGGTGTGGTACATGTGCCTGTGTTGCTGTTCTAAGGACTTTAATATTTATCTAGAAAATAAGCAGTTAAAATCTGCAAGTGGAGTTAGTTTTGGGTAACAACAATTTGAGACTTGACTTAACCTCTTTGATACAGCATTCAGATTTCATTCTGTAATGGACAAGTAAGTTTGGAGAATATGTTCAGGAGTCTTTTTATGAGAAATTGTGTGTGTGTGTAGAACAAACCCCAACTTCTAAAACACTAAGTACTAGTAGTGAAATATGATGACCACCAAGTATTTAATTTCTTGAAATAGACCCCCAGAGAACTACATTGGAGTGTTTTGTCAACTGAACATCTTTTTAAGAAGTTAATCTTTACAAGAACAAAGGAAAAAGCTTGAACAATAAGTCTACATGAAATAATTGTGTAAGTAAATATCAAGCCAGTCAAGGGAAGAAAACCCCTGTGAGCCTTGTGCACACAGCATGTGCGAACAATAATTCACACCGTGGCTGAAATGGGTGGCCACACCTTTCTTGAGGACAAATCATCAGTGTAACATGTGGATTTGGCCCTGGTTTATGATTACAATGTCCTGCTTCTGCTTGAAGTGCAGGATGTTCTGTTGGATGTTTACCTTTGCCTTGGCCAATGCTGAGAAGAATAAGGGAAGAATATGGGTGTAAGGCAGGAGCTCCTGGGACAGCAATTGTTTTGCTCAAGGAATATCCAATTCTGCTGCTTCGTTGGCAATTATTGTTACTGATTTTTCTGCTACTTAATTTCTTACTGTCTCCTAGATCTTGGAAAGGCTGGTCTCAGAAATGACCTCTATAAGGGACAAACCCTTAATGTGCCTGTCAATGCTCAAATATTATATTGGTTGAGGAGCTCAGAAGGTGGTAGGAGAGGGTAAGGGACAGCTGAAAGGCTGGTGGGAATGGGAACAGGATGATGCAAGATCTGAGAGCTGTGCCAGTGCTTTTGTTGTTATTGCTGTTAGACAAAGACTGCAAAAGAAAATATGAGCCCAAGTGTGCCATGCAGATCACCCTGTGGAAAAGTGCTCCATCGTCCTCACACAAGCCAAGCCTATTCCTGGAAAACTCTTGAACTGGAAGTGGAAAGCAATCAAGGTGAATTCTTCCCTGTTCCCACCACAGACCTCTCTTAGCAGAGTGAAATTGCATCATCTCTGTGGACTTTCTGGGCAAGGTTGGCCACTAACTGTTGTTGAGGGTTTAAAAAATTTAGAAAATTGTATCATTACAATATTCATGGATCTGAAGTTTTGTTGTGCTTGGTTTAGCATTCACTTTGATCTCCCTGGAGAATTTAACCATAGTTAGCTCTTTAATAAGCAGGGGAAGGACTTCTCGCGTCTTTTGGCCAATCACCTGAACCACTACAGGAAAAACTGCCTTCATCATTCAGGTGAAAAACTCTTTAATCTGCTCTAAATGACTTCCCATGTGGGAGATCCACAGTTTCCCCAGTCAGCTGATCCCAGTGCCTTCCTCTCACTAGAGGGTTTTCTTGATGTCTAATCTGAATTTTTCTTGCCAGAGTCTCAGTCCATCCTCCTCACTGAATTTTCTGTGGACATGCCCAATAAATATTTTCTTGCTTGGTTGTCTTTTAGAGACCATGGTCATGTTATTCCCTTGCTGGTGGCCCATTCATTGAGCTCAGGAACCCTAATTTTCTCACTCCTCTCTAATGGGCCATATATTTGTGTTGTCTGATAATTCTTCTCTTTGGCTTTTGTATTCTTGCACTCTCTCCAGAGCCAAATCTTTCTTGAAGTTGAATCCCCAAAATGGCTTGATGGTGGCACAGCTGAGACCACACCGACACAGAACACAGCTGTTGCATTTTGTTGTGTATCCTATAGGAAATACTGCATGTTCCTTTTATTTTTTTTTTTTCTTTTTGGAAACAAACCACAATTATTGGCTCCTGTTTGGTGTTACCCTTTCACAAGGTATATCTGCAGGGGTATATTTGTGCTTATTCATTTCGTTTATGCCTGTCTATATAGGACTTCATCCATTTTTATTTCTATTATAGAGATCATGTTGCTCTTCCTTTTCTTCTCTGATGTGTTTGCAAAAGGCTTCCACTTCCATGTTATCTGGAAATGGAGTTTCCTTAAGATCTTTGATGAATCAACATGGTGGTAATGAGGTGTTGATTGATTCTTTAGCTACAGCTGGATACCTAGGTCCAGGGGAATGGGGGTAGCCACTTTGACACCCATGCTGAAGAATCACTTAGACTTTATAGGACTAAAAGTGGCCAAGTACCTCCAACTGTTTTGTCTAAATATGACTGGATCTGAGGCTTTTTTTATGGCTGAATATCTTTTTTGTAGACAGTTCAGATCAGGAGTTACCGAAACCCACTGAGGGCTAAAATGTTACCTTCTTTGGGAGCTGGAAGCAATCTGAGAGCCACAGCCTCACGAGATTTCCAGCTTGTACCAAGTAGTTTCTGTGTGGGTAGGAAGCACTGCGGTAAAGGGATCTGAAGATAAGAAGGGGCAGAAAACTTTCAAACAGAAAGTGTGAACCAAAGCTCAGTGAAGTCAATGGAAACTCTCTGACTGGTCGCTCGTGGCCATGTGGAGGGCTGTTTTAGAGGAGCAAAGAAAGAAAAGCTAGACTGTTGAAGAAAAAAAGGTTGTGAAGATAGGAGAGGAAAATACATTTCTGTAGTAACTTTTAGGGCTTTGGAAAGGCAGCCTTCCACAAGTTGCTTGGAAATGTTTAGAGAAAGCCCTTTTGAGTTAAATAATAATGGTAACACATGACTTGAAAGAGAGAAAAAGGAGATGGAACACAATAAAACCAAAACAGAAATACAACAAGTTCAGAAAAATTAAACAAAACTTCTAGCTTTCTGAAATTCCAGGTGGTGTGTGCTATCCCGCACCCTTTTAGGTTTTCTGTTTTGAAAATTTACTTTCTTCTGTTTGCATACAGAGCACACCATGGATTCCACAGAGAAAACTGCCCATTGTTTGCAGTGCAGGAGCAACAGCTCCTTGGGCAGTGGGGATGGTGCAACCATAGGCTCTGGGTGTCTTTGGGACCCAGTGCCATGCAGAGTCTTTCCCGTTGTCCTCTTTACTTGTGCATTTTGCTGCCATTCAATTAAAGGTGCTGTGTGATGCGGCTGGTTGAATGCAGCATTTTTCCCCAGACAGATAATTACTCTGTCTTTTGCCTTGTCCTTCTAATTGCTATTAAAAGTGGTGCTGTTGGTGCCTTTTGTGAGCCTGCAAGTGTTCGTGTGTTTACATAAAGTCTGAGGGCAGAATTTGTCTGTGCAGTAACGTTTTATCAGCAGCAGGTAGCAATTGCAGGAGAATAAGTCGCTGTCTGCTGCTTGGTTTCCAGAGCCTGTAGACTGCTCGTTACAATAATGAGAAATGTAAGTGAGCAGCGTCGCATCAGCACTTGCAGTCCTACTTTCTATTGCAGTCATCAAAGGGTTTAGGAAAGTTTGCATTCAGAGTAGTTTTTTTACTAATGCATATACATGTGCACATTACTGTCTGGGAAATCTTGTGCCGTACCCAGCAACTTATGGGTAAGGCATGATCTGGGTTTGGGCACTTGGTTCAGTGGTTGTGGCCAGGTGAGAACTGGGATTGAGAGCAGAAAGTCAATGTAACTCCAGACATCCCAGAAATGTGTCTGGCAGTGGGATCATGACCAGAAAGCTAAAAAAGTGAAGCTGTACCATTCTGGAGCATGGTGGTGGTGTGGATTTTAACCAAAATGCTGGAATCATCCTGACACTCACAAAGGACTCAGGGGAGGACTGTAGTATCTCACTTTGCAGATGACTCTTGTTAATTTATGCCTTTTCTTTTGATTTGTTTAAGGAAGTGGAAGCTTTGTCCTGGCACTTACAGGCTTGTATTGTATGGCAGGGACAGAATTCCTGCTTTTAGCCTGGATTTCCAGCTACTGAAGAGTCAGTGTGGAAATCTGGTAGTAAATCCCATGGTGATTTCCCAGCACTGGATTTTGTGCAGTACTTTCAAGTTTACCAGCCACACATAGGCTGGATAAAATAGATGCTGGTAAAATTAACAAGAAATGTGTTACTGCAGAGAATCCTAAAATGGCATTAAAAGGAGCCCCAGGAACTCAACAAGGCATTATAAGCAGCCTCTGTTGTGGCCAAAAATTGAAACATTTACACAATCAAGACATTGAAATTGAAAAAAAAAAATCACAGAAACATTTACTATGAATGAGAAATTTATCAACTGAGAAATGGCATTTGTAATCTGAGACTTTTTCTTTTAAGAGCAAAGTTTTTTTAATTAATCATGGCTTTATTTTTCTCTTTCTTGCTTTATATTGTCCCTCTACCTTGGAATAAAATAAAGTGAGGGATTGCCACAAAATCTGTGCAGTTTTTACAGCTCCTGGGAAGTTTGAAGAAAGGTGTAAAAGAGAAGATACCAAGCTGGCCTCATCCGAGTGCCAACTTTCATTTCTAGTGAACTCTCAATATTTGGATTTTGCACAAGATGAAACACAGCTGTGTGTTATATTAAAGGAACTGACCTTTTTAATTGTGTACCTGTCCTTGTGTTAGATTTTCTCCTACATTCAGAGGCTATTTTAGATGTCCAAGAAAGTTCCAGTGTACTGCTTCAAACCCCCAAGAAGGGCAAAAATTTTTTTTAACCTATGCTACATTAATGATTTTACAGTATTTTGTTTCACATGCCCTTTTTTGGTGTTCTCCAAGAATAGCCTTTTTTTTGTTTCCCAGACTTACTGCTACACAATTCTTCCTGGTTTTGGGCACTGGGGGGATGTTTATTGGAGAATGGAATGATAAATTCAGGAAAGCCTTCAGCCTATTAATCGATTTCTGGTTCCCATTCTGGTTTTACAGACAAATTTTACTATCAAACTTGTACTTATAAATTCTTTTTTGCCAAGAACAAGAAAGAAACCATCAATTTACAACTGAACTCTATTAACCATGAGGAGAGGAGAAGACTCTTGAAGCCGCTGGATTTCTGTAAGAAAGCAAAGTTAGTCAGTCAGCATCTGGATTTTACTGGATTTGATTATTTCACTTAATTAATTTTTAAAGTTTGATTGCAAAGAAATGTATACCCTCTTTGGAATTTCTTAAGTAGTGGGATGAATATTTAACACAGGATTCCCAGGGATGGGGCTTTGAAACACAATGTCATAGCTATTACAAAATAATGCATGGTCTCTTAAATAGTTTTTAGTATCTTTTGCTTCCTTAAATCCTTGCCAGTAAAAGGGAAAAGAAAGCTTAATAAAAAATAAGCAAATTGCTTTTCTGTTTACTAGAAGCAGTTGATTTCTGTGGACACTTGAATGGCTCTTCCAGCAGCGCTGGGAAACGAGCACATGGATCTCATAAACTTCTGGATTGGTTCTTGTGTTCTGAACTGAGTCCTGTGTGAGTTATCATAGTCCTGCTGAACCCCCAGGGCTTTACTGATTCCCACTAGCTGATGAAGGAGTCACTTTTTCCCCCAAAAAATGTGCTCAGTTTTTAATAAACTATAAATAAAGCATTAGCTGGGTCACAGGAGCTCCACTGTGGGTTCAGCTGGGGCTCTGGGCTTTGGTACAGACCCCACCTGTCCTCTGGGCAGAAAAAGCCATGGGGACAAGCAGTGAGATGTGAAGGGTATAAGTGAATTCTGCTTAGGATCTTCCATGTTGCAATTGCTTTGCTTAGGGTTTCAGAAATTGTTTTTCTGCTAAAATGCCAAAGAAACATTTGGATTAAAGAAAATTATTTCACTTTTATGTGTTTGGTTGTGCTTTGCTGCAGGTCAAAGCCGCACCCAGAGCCCACAGCTGCTCTCCCAGCAGTGCTGGATTCTTTGGGATTGGCTGTAACTCATGGTAAGCACAAAACAATTTATTACTGCAGAGGTAAGAGAGAAATACAGAGCTGTGCACACTAAAACTACGAATTTTAAAAGTTTCCATTGTTTACTTATCTCATTAAGAATCTATCTCCATGCAGGCACACAAGCGGCAGGTACAAATATATCTTGATGTCTATCTTTGTTCCACTGTACGTTTGCCTGCAGCTCTCTATAGATAGAAACATAAACTCTGTGTATATCCTGCTGCCTTTTGAAATATGCAGAACATTACCAACAGTTTCTTTTCTCTAGTTTGCTCAAATGCTTGTGGTTAGATATTCTGAAAGTATAGAAAAAAAAAGACAAAAAGATTTTGGCACTTTGAAAATGAGTTGCTTTGTTAAAAGTACATTTTTAAATTTTTCTTTTATTTTTAATAAACTGGCAAACTATTTCGTTTCTTGGCTTCTTCATGTTGTATTTGATAACGTAAAATCAGATAATATTGTTGATGAATGAATATTAATTCAGAGCTGGAGGCACACACAGTGTGTGGCAGTTGATAGGTGGAATTTGAGTGATACGGTGGGATTTTCAGGGCAGGACTGTATTGTGTGTTTGCTACCAGGAAAGTCTGGATATAAGAAATAAAGCTTCTCAGAGTACACAGAGTTCTTTTTGCACCTTATTGGCTGTCTCAAAATCTGGAATAAAAGGAGAAGCTGAAAAAAAGAAATTTAAGTAAGGTGAAGAGGACTCTTGTTATTTTATTCAAATAAGAAAACATTCGGTAGCAGTATTTAAACATGAAGAGTTAAAAAGGGAAAATTCCTTATTGAAATTGTGCTAAAAGAATATAATGAACAGAAATTATATTTAGTAATTGAATTAAGATTATCTCTTGGGTAAATTTGATTATCTTCCTGATTGACCATTAATATTCAAAATATACAAAGATTGTGAGCACTCCTGGCCTTATTATTTGCTAAAACAAGACTGGGTTGATGGGAACAGCACTTTGAATGTAATAATTCACAGCAGTTCTTGGAGACTCAAAGGAACAAAGATCTATGTATTATGAAATAATGTATTATTTCAAAGAAGTTTTCTTCAAAAGTTATTTTTAAAAATTGCCATAGATTAGTATTTAAGACAAATTCTTCACTCTTGTAAATTGATAATTCTGAAAGGCTGTAGATAAACAGACAGAGTTCCCATTTTTTAATATTTTTCACTTCTACCATGTAATAATGAATTAATTCAATATTACTTCTACTTATGATTCTACAGGTTTTTCTTATTTTTCATACAGTTAGTTTTCATCTTATGTACTTTTAATTATATAAATCCATTTGGAATGACACTGGTATGAATTACTACAAATAAATTAATGGCTTAATCCTGGTGTCATCAAATAAATAGTAAATGGTCAATGATTTTGGTGCCAGGAGGATTTATAGCTGTGGTTCATGAAAGCTCTTAACAGAGATATTATTATTATTAAGTTAACTGGGGGAATTTCAGTATCAGACCATTGGAAACATACTGTTAAGATTGCATTTGTGTCCTCTGCACTAGAACCAGCACTCAAAACCCAGCTGGCAGAATCCATCCAGGATCATGGGGGAAAACTCCTACTCCACTAAATTTACAAAAATTAATGTAGAAAATTATCAGTTTATCTGACAGGGTTCTAGCTTGGAAATGAAGATAAACACAGTACTTAGTATTCTAAGTGGATAATTATTTACTGGGTTTCTGATCCTTCAGCTGTGTACTCTGAGGGTTTGGGTCGTGCATCAGATTTGGAAGGAACTTGTAGCTTTTTTTCTGCTTCAAGCTTATTAGAAGTTACTACAAGTAGCTCAAGAAAGGCTTTTGCAAGCTAAGTGAATTTATGACTGACCCAGATAAATTCCAGCTGTTATTGAGCCACAACTGGCTGATGTTGTTCTAGGGAATTGTTCTGTCTCTTGATTCAATGGTTTTAATTTTCAATTTACTTCCATGTGTACTACAGTCTGCAAAGTGAAAACCTTCTTTCTGTGGGGACTGACTGTAGTAGAAGCAGCTCACACATGTGAGCTGGAAAAATTGAAATAAAAATAAATCATAGAATCCCTGAATGGTTTGGGTTGGGAGGGATGTGGTGGTCTCCTGGCAATGGATCAAGGTGCTAATGTTCTCCAAGGAGAGTGTTCCTCCCAGAGGACCGTGTTCCCTTCCTTGGGGGTGTATGTAGAATTGCCTCTGGTATTGCTGGAGGCTCCTTGTGTGCGCCCAGTTTGGGCTACAAGAGCTCTGATGCCATCAATTTGTGATTCACAGTTTTGAGGAGATCTTTGCCTTGGTGAATGAGCTGAAGCAGCTCTGAAATATTCATGCTGACATGGAGCATGAGCTCCACGAGCTGACATGGTGAATGAGCTATGTTCCTTGATGCACCAGGGCTTAGCAGGGCTCTGGGAGGCCTTTTTAATAGAGTTTTTGAAAGAGGTGTTTTGCATTAGAGTGTGGGGGAAATTGAGGCTTAGTTTTTTGTATACAAAGGCACTGTACTGTGATGTTGGGGTGGTCTAAAGGAGAAGGCATTGCAAGTGTGCAAGTGCAGATATGAATGCTGACTAGGAGAACTGCTTGTCACAAGAATTGGACCAAGCAGGGCCCTTTGAGCTCCTCACTTCACACCTGGAGTCCTGGGCTGAAGGGCAAGCTCCTGTTCTAGGGATGGCTGAACTCCTGGCAAAGTGTCTGGTCAGCTGGTTAGACTGTTCCCAAAGGTGTGAGGAAAGAGGAATTTGTAGGGGCTGATCTTTGACATGGGAGGAAGCAGTATCCCTTTGGCTGTGCTGTGAAGGAGGTGCAGTTTTGGCTGCAGTTTTGACTGATCACTTTGACAGGGCACTTTGGGAAGTCTCTTACAATTGGTGCAATTCTCACCAGCCCCTCTCAGAGCTGGGCTAGGTGCCAGGGTCCAGTCCTGTCCTGTTGGCTCACCAAGGGCTCTGCCTTCTGCATCCCCATCCAGGCCTATTCACCTTCCTTTTTGCTGGAGAATAGTTTGTATCACTCACACAGAATCTCCCGTCTGTCCTTGCTGCAGGTTTCCCCTTCAGAAACCATTTGAGTAGTTCTGTTAGTGAAAATCAGAACCAAGGAAAGTTTTTAATTTGAACAGCCAGCCAGACACACACACACAAAAACCCAAAAAATTATCTGGAAAAAAATCCCCCAAACTCCATTCGCCTGCTGCACAGTGACAAATGGAAAGAAGGGTGGCCACTGCCTGTACTCGACAACACTGCAACGTGATATTTTCGGAGGTATCTTGGGAGCATCTACCGCATTTACAGCATGTGAGGCATCTCATCTGGAGCCGTTTTGATCTCCTGTAACCTACTCACAAACGCACATATTTCATAACAGGCCCTGCACCCTGATAAGGATCTCTGAGTTTCTTCTGCGCGGTATCTGCAAACAATTCAAAGCTGTTCCACACAAACAAATGTGAGAACCCCCTGACCACAGACTGCCTTTAGAGCAGACCAAGATTTGATGTTACTCATATCTTCCAGTACCTGTCAGAGTTCAAACAGGAAACCTGGTTTTTCCTCTCATGTCAACAACTTTTTTCTTCTTTTTATTTTTTTTTCTATCTGAACAGGCATTCAGCAGCAGGCTCGTGCTCAAGCGGTGGAAGTCCTGTATTTCTACAGGACAAACAAGTACGTGCTCTGGTACGTCATTGCTGACATTAAAAAGAACTGAATATGTGGTTTTCGGTGATCCTGTGGGTGCTTCTGTAGAAACGGACACATTGGCTTTGAACAACCACACAAAAAAGGGATTCATTCATACAGGATATAGGTAATGTGCTGCCGAGGGCTCGCCGCAAGTAGTGCTTTGCTTGGGAAACGTCAGAAAAAACTGGCTGCTCTTTCTCCTCGCTGTATTTTGTGCTTACACAGTAACACTTTTATCACTTCAGCCTGTTTGTCATTTGTACAATATCCTGCTTGCCAGGTCTCCAACAACGTGTGAAAAGTTTAAACCAAGTAATTATTCATATTCACTGATTAGGAAGTTTCATCTGAACACTTAAACTAATGATTAATTATCGTATCTCCAGAAAATATGAAAAAAACCTCTTTTCCAAATCAGTGATTTGGCCATAGCCACTCATGAATGTTTTGGCACTGCTGGGAAGAGAAACTAGGAATTAAAGCTGACATGCATTCCCCTTACACAATACTCAATCTTTCATAATGCAGATCAATAAATGTAGCAATTTTCAGAACTTTCCAGTCCAGGCTTGGAAATTCTTTAATAACATTTAACTTAACCTCTCAGTGTATGCGGGAAGTGGAAATTTTTAGTGGAGAACAATTCTTGACAAAGACTAATATTTGTGACAGAAAACACTGACTCTATCAAGGAATGGATGACTTCTGAGGATTGTTTCCCCCATTTGATTTATGCTTGACAGATGCAAAAAACCAACTCAAATAGAGCTGTGTTACGAAAAGAACACACAGGCATTTCCATGACTTTCATCTTGCTTTGTATTTATGTCACGATAAAACATTCATTTGTGGCTTGCATTGTCAAGGGCAGAATATCTGGAAAAGTCTTTTTACAGAAAAGTGTCCATAAAGCTAAAAATTATTGTTCTCTCTTTTTTTTTTTTTCCTTTTAATAAAACTCTCAAAGCAAACAGCTGGATAACAGTATGACTAGTAGTAATACTCACTGTGAGTGACACATGCTGGGATGATGGTTATAGGCTCCCAAAGGAAGAGGCAAAGAGGTGTCACAGAATTTCTCGGTGGTGAGCTGTGGCAGAGAGAGTGTGACAGTGGGTACCCCTGAGCTGCCCTGAGGAACACCAAGTGAAAAGGTAAAACAGCCTTTGGGAACCACCTGCCACCCTTGAAATCACACAGACCATTTCAGTATTTTGCTTTTTCTCTTTATCTCTTTATTTCTATATTTCCAATAGGATTTCTGCCCAGATGATTGAGTTTGATTCTATGTGTTTTTCCAGTAGCTGTTTCAGGAGCCATTTTTTATATAAAATCTGCTATCAAAAATGGCAGTGTGTTGACATTTGTACAGCTCTGTATTGGTGCTCTGTGTGTTCCCACTGAGCAGCTGCAGGCCTGGAAAGACCTTCAGCTCCTGCTCTGTCTATGCATCTCTGCCTTAAATGCTTGTAAACCAGTGGCAAGAAGAAAGGAATCATTTGTGTTCAGTAAAGGAAATATTTGCTTTTTAATTTTCTTTCTAACTCTTAATATTTCATGAAGCCTCAGTGAAAAAAATATTCCAGGCATGGGCTTCTTGAAAGCGTTATTCAGAGAAGAAACACAGACGTAGGTTACATGGCTAAGGTCAAGTTCAGGCCGTTGACAAACATCCTGCTGAATTTGAGTACCCACGGTTCAAATCAGCAGCTCTTATCAGAAATGAGTATCAAAGCATTTACAAGGTTTCAATTATTTGCCTTCTGCTTTGAAAAATATCTTGACATGTCCACTTGGCTGACGCCCCTCATTATCCATGGGATCTGCACTTACTGCCTGCAGTTCCCTGGGGCTGATCCTGACTCAGAGGGTGCTGGTGCATGAATGTTTTTCTGCAGATGTGCCTGGCTGGGTGTCCCCTGCCTCAGGGTGGCAAGAGAGGGGCTGATCCTGACAGCCATCCGATGTCACCAGAGTCACTGATGGAATGGTTCAGTTCTTGGTGCTCACATTCCCCAAAGGCAACTCAACACTCCCTGTGCACCATGTTCAGAGAGGTCTTCATAAAAGTGCTGGTGATCCCTTCATAGTCAGGGGTATGATGGGCTGGAATTGGGTAAATACAAGTAATTACAACCAACAAGTGTTCTAGGGCAAACTGGGCTTTACCCAGTAATTGCAGGTATTGCTGTTACCAGTGTGTGTACAGTGGTGCATGTTTTTATTTTACTAGCAATTGAATGATAGATCATTGCTACTAGCCTGTGTATCTAGGAGAAAACAGATAAATCGGGGATTTTTGAAGGGTTCTGTTACAAAGAGAAGAACGGATCACTCTGTAACCTTTAGAAAACAAATGGTTCACATTGCTGGAGATTAGCACATGCATTAGGAGCTCATGTAACCCAGCATCCACAGCAGTTCAGATGAACATGTTCATTGGCATTTACATAGGGTTTTAAACTGATTGAATGGACCTGTGGAGAATGTAACATCATGCCCCAAAGAGCAGTGCAGCTCCTGACCCCCTGCAATGTGCCAGAAAATTCAGCTCCTACCAGCACAGCCAAGTTCTGGGAATTCAGTCATTGTAAAACCTGTTTGTTACTATATTTCAGATTTTTATCAGGGCCATTGCCCTCTGGTGTTGCCCAGGCCCACCCTACCTGCCCACCTGGGTGGTGCTCTCCCAAGTGAGTCCTGTGGGGTCTGATATGAGTGTTATCTTGGCTCCCTTCCCCTCTAGTCTGGCCAGAACCACAGCAGGACCTGCCTGATGCTGCCTTTGTCAGAGAAGGAGCAGATCTGGTGTCCCAGACTTGTTTGTATCAGCTGTTAGATGGAAATTCTTTTGGACTCTGGGTTGGATTTTATCTGTTTGAAATGGGAAACTCTATACCAATATCCTTTCATATATTTTCCTACCAAATTTTATAGTACAGAAGGCAGAGGGAACAACTGGTTGAATTAAAAAAAGTGTTTTACAGCTTCTGCTCCAGAACCTGTGCTTGATTTCTCAGACTTCATAGGGTAACAGTACTGATTTAGTGGAAACACCTAAGCCTCCAACAGAGCTCAGAGAGGGATCTGGACTTGTCTCTGATGCTCTGGTACCTGCCTGCTTTACATTGGGCTGCAGGGCAGAGAGAGATATATGTGAGAAACCATAGCCTGCCCTGTGCTGGGTCAGCTGCCTTAGGATGTCCTTTTGAGGGATGATTTGGGACTTTTGAGAAGGTGCTTCATGTCTTCAAGGCCTTAAATAACCTCTAAGATGTCAGGGTGGCATGTAGTGAAGAATAAGAAGGTCCTGCCTTCTTCTTCTACCCCTACACTTTCCTCTGTACAGCTCCAGCCACACCTGGACAGGCTGGCTGCGAGGTGTGAGGATTTCACCAGGGAAAAACAAGCATCCCTGGATGCTGCGCAGAATCCTATTCTGGTTAACACCCACCACAGAAGTCACAAGGCCAGTGGCACTCAGGCCGGTGGCAATCTGCTGAAAACAAAGGGTTCCTTAATAGTCAAGATAAGCAGATAAGGCACTGCTGTGCTATTTAAAGCTCAGTATTTATGCCTGAATAAAGTGACTCCAATTTTGGAGCAGAGTGTTTGCTGGGAAAGCTGTATTTACATTCCACCCCAGGGACTGAAGCGCCCTTGCACACTTTCATGTATCTCCTTTCTTCAAAGTCAGATGTTTCACCTACAGCTTCATTCCTGCCTACAATTACAGTAGGCAGCTCCCTTCAGTCCTTTTGTAGCTTTTTTTTGATAAACAGTGGTGGCAGGCACAGAGGTGGCTACAAGCTATGTCTGCACCTCATTACCTCACTCAAAAGAAATGTTGTGTGCTTTGGGACAGCCCTTTGAGTTAGGAAAATGGTGATTTGCAGATGGGGAAGAGAGACAAAGAGGGAGTGAGTGCCTTGCCCGGGATCCCACGGGATGCTGGCAGCAGGGAGTTGTATTTCTGTCTAGTGCCCCAACCACTGATCCATCCTGTCTCCTGCTTTCGGGTGAGAGAGTCTGAAAATGCCATTGATTTGCACTTTCTAGGTCTGGGGAAGAAAGGTAGGGCTGACTAGACTATACAGGGAGACATGCAAAAATAAACAGAAGACAATAAACAGCATGATGTAAATTAGCTTTTTAAAACTTTAATAATCTAAAATGCTATTTAGAAAACATAGGCAAGGAGATGTCTGTTAAAAAAAAAAAAAAGAAAGATATGATTTTAACCAGATAAAATCCCTTTAATTAGTCTGAAATTCTTGCCTGTGTTTTATAGCAACACACTTCCATATGCATGCCAGAAAGTCGGGGAAACATGAAAATTATTGTCAATTTGCAGCATTCGCTGCTGGGATATAGCAGATTATTTCAATGAAGGCTAGATAAACTCTGTGTCTGTAGAAAACATTTGTTTGGTGGTCTCTTTGCTTTATCATCTTCCACCACACATCTTGTTTGGGAAGGAATAAATGAGCCTATGCTCGAGAATCAGGTTGTTTATATGATGCAATATTTAAATGATTTTTGTTTTTCATAAGTCTGGAAAAGTAATTGTCATCTTGATGGCACTGCTTATAACATTGAGCCCCTCTTGTTGTTGTGGGTTACCTTGGGACACAATGGAAAGCAGTATTCTCCAAAATAGAGATGTGTTTTCCCTCTCGGATATGGGGACAAGGCTTCTCCTACATCTGCTCAGCACCAAGGTGGTCCTGAAGGGAGTTTTGGAGTGTACCATGACATAGACAATGTGGATTAATGGTTGGAATACAAGTAATGAAATCTCTTTTTTCATGGGCATGCAACAAATGGATGATGGGGAGTGCTGGGACCCAAAGGTGTGGGGCACAGGAGGAGCTCTGCACCAGCTGTGGAACAGGTTCAGGGCAAGTGTGTACTGGGGAAAGGAACGTTCTTGCGTATTTTCCATTGCACTAACCACAGGCAGTTTGTTTTCAAGCAGTTCTGTTATTGCACTGTGGCAGGAATGGGCTGTGTGACCCTCCCATTGCTGTGTCCCCACCTGTCACCCGAGGCACGTGGGGGCTCTGGGGCTGAGAGCGCAGCGCTCGCCAGGGAACCAGGACAGGAGCTGCAGATGCTGAGAGCACCTGCTTGCTCTTGCTGACACCCTGCCTTTAATCTCACAACACTGAAGGTGTTTTCCCCAAATCTCTGGTTGCCTCCACGAGGTGTTAGTTTAGCCCCAAGCTTGGCTTCCAAAGAGGGGACACCAGCTCTTTCACACCCCAGCTTCCCCAAGGAGGGTGGTGCAACCTTGACCTCAAGCACCAATTAACCACCTGTAAATTAGTACTAATGTTATTTTTTACCCATCAGGTTTTAAAGCCACTGTGGTGTTTGCTGTGACAGTGGACAATCTTGGGTGTCACCTCCAGCAATCAGGTGATTTGTCAAGGTCATCTTTCTGCTGTGCAGAAGCAGCACAGCGAGAAAAGGGGATGATTCAGAGAATCCCATGCCATGGTTTGGGATGCATGTTGGCTTTCAGCTCACACCTGGCACACAGGGCTCACAAAAAGGGGAACACAAAAGATATATCACAGCAGGGAACCCCCTGCCTTCCTCACCAATGCCCCGTGATTGGAACATGGGGAAAGCAATTTCCTTTTCTGCCTTTGTTTTCAGGTGGCTCCATACATGAGTGGTCTTTTGGTCTCCAGTTTTCACGAAAATGCCTGTACAGCTGAGAAAAAAATCAGAGCACAGCTTTGAAAAGAAATATTTTTTATTTACACCTTCTAGCATAGTATTTTTTTCATAGCCATACTCTCCACAGCCTAGTTTGTGGTTCCACCAGAGGAACTGTTAGCAGCTGAGGAGACCTCTGTCCTGCGTGACTCCCCTGGAGCACCCTATATCCCTATATCCTGTTTCAGGTGTCCCTTTGGTGGCTGTTCCCTTAGGAGAGTTCAGGGCACCTCACCTCATTCCAGAGAAGGAAGACAGTGCTAAACTGGGGTATTGGCAATGTCTGCTGTCAGGGATTATACAGCCTTGGAAGAGGCAAACCCTTGATTCTCCAGTCACTTACCAGCCTGCGCAAGAGAAGAGCTGGGCAAATAAATGCAGTGTTTAATAAAAGTGAAAACTGACAGAATTGGGTATTTCACACTCACTGTAAAATTGAAACCTGATTTTTTTTTTGTTAAAAATTCACTGGCTTTTTTTTTTTTTTTCCCATTTAGACATGAGTGATTTTTGAACAAAGAGAGAAGACTTTGTTTAGAAATGAGTAAAATTGGTGCTATCATCTAGCAAAGGGGATTTGCAATGGGAATATCTCAGTGTGTACTGACATATGCATGTGTGTTCCCATGTGAGAACTCAGCTTGACGAAACACACGTTTGGGGCTAAGCACTAACTAATGTGTTTGAGCATCACACATGAAGGGAAGGTGAAAATGCTCTGCAGATGCACTTGACAGCTGTTTCACAAGAGAAGATATCTTTTCATTTCTACATGCTCTTGAATTGTGGTTTTGTAAATGCTTTTCGTTGGGCAGTAGGGCCCCTCACTACAAGAAAGACATCTGTAGAACCAAAATTGTTAAGGTTGGCAAAGACGTTTTAAGATCACCAAATTCAACAATGAGTGGCTGGAGTGTGTCCAGAGAAGGGCAATGGAGCTGGGGAAGGGTCTGGAGCACAAGTCTGATGAAGAGCAGCTGAGGGAGTTGAGGGCGCTCAGCCTGGAGAAAAAGGAGGCTCCAGGGGGACCTTCTTGCTCTCTGAAGCTCACTGAAGGGAGCTTGGAGCCAGGTGGGTCCATCTCTCTCCCAGGGAATAAGCAATAGGATAAGAGGAAATGTTTCAAATTGTTCAAGGGGAAGGTATAGATTGCATATTAAAGAAAATTTCTTCACTGAAAGGGTGGCCAAGCCATGGCAGAGGCTTCCCAGGGCAGTGGTAGAGTCACCATCTATGGAGGGATTAAAAAATGTGTTGGTGTGGCACTTGGGGACATGGTTTAGTGGTGGGCTTGGCATGAAAAGGTTGGATCTGATGATCTTGGAAAGCCTTTCCAACCTAAACGATTCTGTGATTCTAAGAATGCTCCCTCACTGCAGGAACACTTGCCATGTTTCCTTTCCATCCCATTCTGCCATGAGCACAGGAGTGTGGCTTATGGTAGTGGTCTGAATGATGGGATTTGCTCTGATTTGCACTGATCTGAGGCTCAACACAGCTCAACACACCTACATTCCCTTTTGTCTCTCTGAGTGCAGACCCCTGGCCTGCAGTGCTTACATGGTCTGACTGATGGGGCTGCACTTTGGGAGAGAGGAGGACATTTTTGCTGGATTAAGAAGGAGCTAAACAAAGCCCAAAGTCAGGTATTAATTACATATCAGTAACCCTCCTTTTCTTCAGAATTATCCACAGGTTTTTTATCTTTCCATCTTTGAAAGAACATTATTTTGCCAGTAATTTTGCAAATATTATTACTATTTCTCTAAGTTTTCTGTCCTTTCCAGATATTCCTCTCCTCTCATCATGCTGTGGATATATTTAACAGAAGAAAACCCAGTGGATTTGTTGTCTGCTCTGTGGTAATGATGGGATCACTTAGCTTTGCTCAGTGCTGCTCTGAAGCAAGTCAAGAGGGAGCACAAGTCTAATAAAAAGCAGGTCACAACATGCATGGATTTTTGAAGAATCTGGGTATTGTAGGGTTTTTTCAAGTTGGACTCCTTCTCATGTTTTAGATGAGAGCACTACAGTAACAAGACAACCAGATGTAAATGAGCTCTCGATTCCATTTTGAGATGACAAAGATAATTAAATGCTAGGAAAACGTTTCTCCTCTGCTGCCATTTATTGAAAAATTTACATTTTCTTGAATGCATCCTTTAGGTGATTAATAAAAAATGAAAGAGAAATCCAACATCTGATGATGTGTCACACTTTTAAATGAAATAGGTAAGCGAACCTGTTCATTCTCATACAACTCTGATTTCAGGAAAGTGGCAGAGAAGCCTTTTGGAGGATAAAACATCCCTTACACAAGTATTTGCACAGGAAATCAAGGTAATCAGGTACAACCCAGTTCCTGCTTATCAGCGTTTAGAGATTTAATGGATTATCAGTAACCACCCCTTTTGATTTTTGAGTGGACTGCCATAAAACTGTTAAGGTGTTACTTTGAATGTGCTGTAAACCAAGAGCTTGCAACAGAAATATGTTGGAAAAGCAGCACAAGGGCAATGCCCAGATGAGTCACCAGCAGCAGCTCTTACACTGGGCTCCTCCTGTGCTGGGACAAGGGGCAGAGCAAGTGAAGTCACTCAGTGGAAGATGATCAGCTCCATTTGGAAATGTCAGGTGCATCCCACAGCCCAGATTACATTTGATCCCAGCCTAAGGGCACTGGAGGTGCAAGGGAGCGGGCATGGGGAAATGAAGAAAAACAGAGTTTATCTGCTTCTAATGACGATGCAGAAACAGCTCATTTCGCACTCACACCAAGCAGGTGAATCCATTCCCTTTTCTATTTATCAGTAACTGAACACCTCTTGGCACTCTTGCCCAAAACACCAATTACATTAGCTCTGATTCCTTACAATCAAGAAGAACTAACCATTTATTTCCAGCCCATATTTCCAGCACCCTGGTACTGGAGATAGGGACCTTTCCTGGGTAGTTTGAGTTCTGTGGGCACTGTCACCACCTAGTGGCATCTTCCTCTTCCTTTGCAGGGGCAGCTGTTGTATTATCATCCTGTAGGCTTTGCCCCATGGTCACTCATTTCTCCACTGACCACCATGGCTTTGCCAACTGGCAAATTAAAAGCTTTCAGGTGGGGTGGCAGCTTTATCTGGCAGATTTTCCCTCTGCTCCTACTTGGGAGCAGCTCAGTCTGGTTGAATGTGGAGGATTTCCATGGTAAGGTGGCTCTGGAAGGCTGGAGGGTTGTGTTTAAAGGTGTTTGAGTGCTGGAGGAAAAGATTGTGGGAGACTTGTGCTCTTGAAGACTTAGGCTATTGCAAAGTGGAAATGTGAGTTGTGACTAGATAAAATATAATCACTGGCAATAACACAGCAGGGGTGTGTTTATGTTAATCATACAGCCATGGTTATGTTGTTTAGTGGTTTGATTCAGTTTACAAAGGAAATGTAGAGTGAAGACACCCCCTGATCACTGCTCAGGTCTCTGTGCCGTCCACCCACTGCATGAAACATTTGCATGTCAGGATCAAAGCAGAGCTCTTGCTTTTCTGTCTAATGCTAAAAAATTTGAGATGAATATAGTGTGTTTATCCTGGATTTCCCTCTCTTGCTATCTCCTTGAAGCCCTTAGTGGGTTCTGTGATGTCCCAGCAGGGGGCTGATGTATTCAGAGTTGCTCCCATGCAAGAGCTGGAGGGTGACACCACATGTTGTGTGATGATGCCTTGATTTTAGAGGGGTTGTTCCCACACAGAAAAACAAGCCATGGACCCTTTAGTCAAAGCATAAATTTCCCCTTAGTGAGGATGAGAAGGCACAATAAGCAGGACAAGGGTTATGGCACTCTGCCTGGCATTGTGGGTTTCTCAGAAATGATTTTCAGCACTATAGACCCACTCACTTTACATAATAATGTAACTTTTAGGCATTTTTTTTCCCTCACGTACAGCTTTGGTTTGAGTTTTCCTGGGTTATGAGTCACTGGTGGGCCACAGTGTGTGCATCATCAAGGAATCCATCCATCAGTTCCATTGTGAAAGCAAAACGTGAGCTGGTGGATCCATCCATCTCTGTCTTTCCCACAGACACCATGCAAAGCCCTGAGGAACTGAGCTGCTTGCAAGGCACTCTCTTGCTTAAGAGAGGAAGGAATCATAAAAGTAGTGAGGAAAAAGGCAAAATTGGACTCTTCAGTGTAGTCTGGGTTATCTGGCAGCCTCAGCAGAGCCCCTGCCACCCCTCCTACTCTGCAGCAGCCCTGGATGTGCATCCTAGGATGTGTAGCTCAGTGTAGGAGAGACCTTCAGAAAATGGAAAGGCACTTGGGCTGCACTCTGTAACTTTTCCTACCATCAAGACCTGTGCAGTTGTGGGACTGAAAGGTCTTGGTTTTATGCAAGCAAAGGTGATGTGGGTGAATCACCCAGAGGAAAGTCGCATGCCCCCATGAAATGCCATCAAGGGGCCTGTGCACTGCCCTGGTTTGGCTTAGAACAGCCCTGCAACCTCAAATAATGCCACTGGTCGTGTCTCATCCATAGCACTGAACAAAACTTCATGTGGTTTTCCAGTTTCCTATTTTTTAATTTATAAGATGTTTTTCTCTATCCCTCTGTCTCTCCAGTTCACAAGCGCTCTGTGAGCAGGGGAGAGAGTAGATGAGGAGCTAGTCTAAGAAAAACGAAGGTAACCACATCTGAAAACACAGGAGCATAACCCTCACAAAGAACAGAAAATGAAAATGGCTGCTTTTCAACCAATTAAGCGAACTGTTGAGTTTTTTGTTGTTTTGCTGTTGGCTGGAGCTTGGAGCTAATGAAGCACAGCGAAACAGCAGATAGCTTCTTTGGAAATACCTACTGCTCCTTCTACAATCATTTGATACAAACTGCTGTAAGAATTGTGTGAGTTCTGGTCAAAATTTGAATTAAAGTAGAAGAGCTGAACTGTTATGAATTTATGGATATATCTGGACTTACATGGCCAGATCTTTCATAGTGTTACTGATGTCTTCCTGGAGCCAGGGTTGGATATGTTGTTGTTGATAAACTCCTAAGAATGGCCCAAACCAGTAAATGCCAGTTCTTTTTTCCAGAATATACATGAATTTCTCTTCAGCCAGAGTGGAATGTGTGCAAATATAGGAAAAGATTTGGTATTAACTACCTTTATATTGTGCTGTTAACGCTGAGGATTTGCAGCATATTAGGTAGAACTACAAGCTGGTGGAAATCAGTGGTAAAACTGTTGGCTTCCCTGGGGCACCTCCTGTCTCCTCTCCTGCCCTGGGAAAGGCATTGTGCATTTGTGTGGGGAGGGGATGAGACCTGTGCTTGGGCAAGGTGTAGGGAACTTGAAAATGGCCTTTTTTATGATGTTGCCATGGTATTTGGGAGGAATGTGTCTTAGCAACATTGGTAGCACTTTCATAATTTTTTCACCTTGAAATCTCAGCTTCAAAGGAACAACTTGCTGTTCATTTTCCCTTTATTGACACACTTTAAAAAAAGAAAGAGATTTTATTCAGGAAACTTACTTCTGGGGTATTGCCAATCAAAATATTTGGTGAGCCCAGTCCTGATTAAAAGGCAGCAAATGGAGGCCAGTTTATCTACAGGAGCAATCCTGAGTGCCATGGGTATCGTGCAAAAGGGGAGCTTATGCTCACCCA
Source organism: Vireo altiloquus (assembly GCA_013396875.1). Taxonomy (NCBI): domain Eukaryota; kingdom Metazoa; phylum Chordata; class Aves; order Passeriformes; family Vireonidae; genus Vireo; species Vireo altiloquus. The sequence goes on from VZRF01008652.1 coordinate 1,051,609, forward strand.
GCAATCGAGGAGGGTTCACCTTCCATTGCAGGTTTGTTCCTGGAAGGGCCAAATCTACCTACAGGTTGCCTTAATAACGTAAATACCTGATAATCATCTAATCAGTTCTGATCCCTGCCCCTTGCACCGTTCCTCACTGAAAACCAAGTGCAGTGAGGTTTGGTGGGACTCTCCAGACCCAACGAAAGAGATAGCCTTGGTTGGTTCACACAGCAGTGGTGCTTAAAGCCAAAATGCAATTAGCTATTGGTGTTTGACCAGGATTCTGTGGTCAACTCTTGTGAGAGGTCATGAGGTCTCCAATGACCACAGGAACATAGTTTTTTATCCCATGACAGGTATGATAAACCTTCAGCTAATGTCTCTATATAATGTTTGGGCTGCTCTCTGCAGCCATCTTTTATGCTCAGCGTAATAAACCATGTATAGTGCACAGGGAAAGATCCACTAACTCCTTCTGCTGATTTTGTCCAAAAGAGCAATTGGATGCCTACTCTGATACTTGCTTCTGAGTTTGTGAGTCTTCCCACTGGTGTGTTTTGAATTAATCTATAGAGAAATGAAGACTTAAACTTTGCCTTCATGCTCCATAGGAAAAGCAAAGCAAAAGGGGTATACTGTTTTACACAGGTGTTCTGTAAAATCTGTTTTTGCATCTTTTATGAGAGGAAGTTTGGGGCTTTGGCTCAGTTTCAGCTGAGCTGTTATTACCACAGAGCCGGGGTACATCTCTGGGAGAAGTGGACCACAAAGGGCTCAGTCAGGACTTGCACAAATGGGTAATAGACCTCAACCATTAAATGCAAGTTCTGACAGTGTGGGTCAAACTCACTTGTGTCTTTCTTTGGGTTCCTCCTTTCTCCAGTTCTCCTAATTGGGCTCATTTTCTGTTTAAAAATAATTGGCAGAATTTTACGATGTGAAAACAAAAATAAGGCGACTCCTGCTGAGATTTGCGAAGGCAAAACATTTTCATGTGCTTTGGAGTTCACATAACAAACCTTTCTGTCAAAAGATGTGTTAAGAGATGCATTTTGCTGTGACATGCTTTCAGCTGGCTGTTATAAGTGGCTGCTTTCTGGGACTAGCAGAAACAGGACTTTCAAGTTTAGATCATGGAAAATGGTGTGTGTAGTGGTGCTCTGTAGATCAGTCAGGACTGAGGAAAAAAACCCAAAACAACAAAAAACCCCCAAAACCCAAGGTGGAAAACCACAATTCATTCTCCCCATTGATCTCTGAATACTCAAAAATAAGAAAAATCACACAAAACTTTTTTTCGTCATATTCTGGAGGATGAAATGCTAGACATGACCTGGCAATGTGCCTTTTCAGCCTGAAAGCCAACAGTATCCTGGGCTGCATCAAAAGTTTGACTAGCAGGTTGAGGGAGGTGATTTTACCTCTCCACTCTGTTCCCCTGAGACCCCACCTGCAATGCTGCTTCTAGCTTTGGGATCCCCAACATCAGAAGGATGTGGACCTGCTGCAGCGAGACCAGAGAGGACATAAAGAGGCTCGAACAGCTTGAGCAGCTCTGCTCTGAAGCCAGGCTGGGGGAGCTGGGATTGTTCAGTCTAGAGAAGGTTCCAGGGAGATCATAGACCCCCATCCAGTGCCTAAAGGGGCCCCAAGAGAGCTGGAGAGGGTCTGGGGACAAGGCCATAAAGTGATAAGAAAAACTGGAATGTCTTCAAATTGACAGAGACCAAGGTTAGATTGTGAAGAAATTCTTCCTTTTGAGGGTGGTGAGGCACAAGCACAGCTTGCCCAGAGAAACTGTGGATCCACAAGGCCAGGCTGGATGGGCCTTGGAGCAACCTGGAAGGTGTCCCTGCCTATGGCAGGGGGCTGAACAAGATAATCTTTAAAGGCACCTGCCAAACCAAACTATTCTATGATTTTAGAAAAGTCTCTTGCCACAGTACTTGTGAAATGAAAGAGAAAAAAAAAAGAAATCATCTCCCAGCATTTGGAGACAGGATTTCATACTGACCAAATCCTGGCTTACCAATTAAGCTGCAGTCCACCTTTTGGCCAGTTGTTTGCTTAAAAATAATCTGCATGGAGTTGATGTATTTTAAAGACTTCCCGGCAATTCACTGGGAAATTAAAAAGGAGAAGGGAGGAAAGGTAGTGAGCTGATTGGACAGCAGCAGTCCTGGACAGGATCACTACCCAGGTGGCTGCAAGACTGGGCACAGACCTGCAGTGCTTGACCCTGTGCTGAGGCAGGGCTTGGGCATGTCTGTGCTCACACTGAAACCTGTCTGAAAATGGCCAGCTGCCTCCTCGGTTTGCTCTTGCTCCAAGGAAGGAGCAGGCTGTGCCACGGTCATGTGTGGTCCAGCAGGGTCCAGCATGCCCTGTGGTGAAGGGCCTTGGCCAGGAAATGCGTGCTCTGTCTGGCAGATCCACGGTATGCTCTCCTCTCCATCTCTAGGAGAAGGCTCCTGTCTGTGCCTAACTAAGGTCCTAGCAGTTATTTGCAGGGTATTCCTTTTTCCATATTGTTCCCTGAATCAATTCTGTGATTTATTTATTTCTGAGCAATTTGTGGGTGTCTCTGGACTGTAAATTCATGTTGTTTCCAACTGGGTGTGTGTGTTGCACAATACGCTTCTGCTCTCTCTTTAAGAGCAGGTATTTCTAGGTTTCAGTGTCTGGTATAAAGTTCAACTTGATCAACTGGGAAATGTGCATCTTGCTTAGCTCCAGAAATACAAAATTAGAATTTGTTCTCTTGGCAACTATTCCCAATGGTGGCTTTACACATTTGGGCTTGGCATTTCATGGGGTCTCAATGGAGGAAACTCCCTCTTATGAAAATATTCCTCTTACACATCCCTTCTAGAATGAGTCCAAGGGATAAGGCTGAGTAGTTCCTTGAGGGTCCTCTAAAAACTACAACAAAAATACATGGGCAAAACCAAGGTGAGTGGCTGTGTAACCGACAGAAAGACATTAGATTAGCAATGGAAATACCAATTCACAGTTTGGGAGAGGGGAAACATTACCCTATTATTCAATGGGCTGGTGTCTTGGGGTGACTTTTTGATGCTGTATCCCCTATTGTCTGCTTATTGCTCAGACATGAATCCTGTAGGTTTCAGCTGGGTCCAGGAGAGGGGGGAGAGAAGCCAAGCGAATTCTTCAGCATGGTTTGTGTTCAAGGACACACACACTCTGCATTCTCACCACTGCAGAGCCGAGGAAGCACCTTCTTCCTTTTTGCCATCTCTTAGCTCTGTTTCTTAGGAGAGAGATGGAGAGTTAGAATTCGTTGCTTTTTAGCTAGCTTCTTGTTCATTAGCTGAGGCAAAAAGTTTTCCTGGGACTGTGGTTTCTTCTTTTTCTCCTGGGACTGTTCAGCTTGGCTCCAGTAGGGAACACCATCACCAGGAGACCTCTCACCGTGGCCTGGAGGGGCCCATGCCACACCCCAGCTCCGGAGAGAGCAGAGCCACACCTATAGAAAGGACTCTGAATCTACCAGATTTTTCTCCACAATGAGGAGGTTTCTTACCTAATGTTATTCATTCTCTTGTGCCTGCGTGCACCCTGCTTGTTAAATAAACAGCTTTTTTTCACTTTTCTCCAAGAAATTTCTTTCTGAAACGGGTGGAGAAGGGGTTGCTGAAACCCGCCTTCTATTAGAGGATGTTCATCTCAGGATGTTTCCTCCTAATTTGTCTCAAACCAACACAGCTGATCTAGGTGATATGTTGTACATGCCTTAGCTGAGGGTTTTACTTTTGTCAGAGTGAAGTTTACTGCTTTGCCAAATTCACAAGAAATACCCTTTTCACAGTTTAAGGGATATTTAAGTGAAATATAGCCCTTGTGCTGACTGTCCAATGGTGAGTTTCAGTCCAAGTTAGCCCTTAGAGCTAAAGATTTTATATCATGTGAAAAGAGGCATCCAGAGACTTTAGCCACTCCTAACATACACTGCAACCCCTCAGAGTCCCTCTGACATCCAGGTATTGGAGGGATTTGTAGAATTTAATATGACTATAATGATTCTGCTGGCTTTATAACCATTGCAGGAATAAGGCTCATGCAGAATTCTACAGGATGCATCAGGAGAGAATATAAAAAAACCTCCATGGTTTTGCAGCACTTTATATATAACCTTGTAATGTTTTTATAGCTCTGCATTGCTTTCACCCCCATGGCATGAGGGCTTCCTACAATCAGTGCTTTGGCATGGGGGAGCTGAATAGCTGATGCATGAGTTTATGGAGATATTACTCCTCTGCCTGCATTCTGTTGGAGTTGCCCAGGAATTTGCAATCTTCTCAGATTTTGAATGCTGAAGGCACTGCTGTAGCTGCTGCAATGAAATTTTAGCTGAGAAAGAGCAGAAAAGGTTGTGGAATATTTTGTGAGGTCTAGATGCAGCCTTAAACTGCAAAAGCGTTGATGATGCCTTGGCACTGCTATTGCTCTGCACAGATATGTCAGCTGCCAGATTTGTTTTTATCATATGAGGAAACAAACTCTTTAATGAATGAAAACAGATGCACAAGATTGTGTTGAAAGTCACTTTGTAAAGAACACAAGCCAAAAACCTTGGAAGGCACCTAAAAATATTCATGGCATTTATTCTTGGCAACGAAAAGTAAATGCGCATTATGCAGACATTCTCTTTTAACTATGCTATACACATTCCTTGCATTTGTACATAATCCATATGGTGTAGGACTTCATGTAGGACTCCAGCATGGTCTCTCATCATCCTATGTAACTTATCATGGTACACTGGCCATGGGAGTGGGTTCCCTGGATATTTTGTTCACAGAACAAAAAGATCCAGAAACACAAGTAGTTGAGAAGGTTGGGTGCTCTGCAGGAGGTAGAACAAATGCAAGTTAAATCTTGAAATGAGCCAGGCCCATATAAAAGCTTGCACAAACAGCTGGTTTCAGTTTGGACAATTTCCACTGACCTGAGCTGTTTCTCCAACAGGACCTACGTGGATTAGTCATGCCTGTCATCCACAAGGCACCCAGCACGTGTTGCCATCTGTTAGTCCATGAAACAAGCTAGTTAAAACTCTCTGAGAGCTACTGAAATGCTCCTAAACTGAAAAATAAAATTCCTTGTTAAAATTAGATTGAACCAGAAGATACCTTGCAACTTCACTGCCCAAATCAATTTAAATTCATTGATGCTCATTTTATTAATACAAAAGCAGATGGGAACCCACTGTAACTTGAGTGAGAGACTGGTTTGGGGTTTTTAATCTCTGAAATTAATGGTTAACTTTTCCCCAAGAGACTTATTTTCACCTTAATACAGTCAGGAACTGCTATTAGAACATGTTGCATTGACAGCCTTGACTGTTGGTCAAGGTGTGGTGTCACCAGCCCAGGTTTGCAAATGGACATCAATGACATCTGGGATGGAACAAGGATGGGTGAACACAGCAGATGCCATTCCCAGGGGGGACCAGCACAAGAATATGGGAGATCCAGAGTTTTCCAGGTGAATCTGAAATGAAATTAAATAATTTGTGTTTGCTTTAATATAGGGACGTCTGATATTATCTGTCTACAGTATTAGTCGGTGCTGCTGCCTTTGAAGCTAATAATTGGCATTAGGGTGGTGTGTTAGTTTCCATGTTAGGCATGAATTTGGAATGAATCTCAGCTATCCAGACTAATGGGCATTTTCATGATATTACCCGCTACCACATGATGTTACATATTCCTCATCAGTGGCTGTGCTCAGGTTTGGGCATCATTGGGGTTTGGAGCTTTTCCTTAGCTAATTAAGACTTGTGAGAAGGGCAGAAATATTTGGGGTGTTGGAGAAGAAAGGTTAAACCAGCAAAATATGGCAAGCTTAGACAAAAGATGCTTAAGGTGGTCATGGCTTGTGATGCTGGTGGGACTCAGCACTGGGGGTGCACATTAGTGCGGTGTGTGGAGCGGCAATTAAGGATGGGGAGAAGCAAAATGCAAATGAAACATCAGGATGTGCCCTTAAAACAAGATCTTTAAAGCCCAGGTTAGTTTATCGAAAACTACATTGCTATAAATTCCAGGGAGTTTTGGTAGAGAGCAATCCCAGCAGGAAAAAGGCAGACTGGAGGAGCCCAGTAGCTATTCACAGGCTTTGGTTCTTTGGTTTTGGGCGTAGCTGTTGACTCCATTGCAATGGGCTTACATTATGGATGAGTTGGATATGTTTTGTGCAATAGCCTGAGTTTTTTGGATTGCAAGTTCTTAAATGATGCCCACAATGGAATTTTAATTAGGAAAGTAAGAAAGGCTCTGCTGGGAGATGGGTAAACCACAATAATTATTGGCAGTGAGAAAGTCAGCAAAGAGCAAGTAATCAGGAGATTTATAGAGGTCTTATTGAGAACTACCTAAATTCCAGTTTTAAGGATACCTGTGAAATAATCTTTCATGAGCAAAATTACTTAAAACGATAGCAATTCCACTCCTCTGCTTTATCCAGTGTTCAGCTGTACCTACAAGCTTTAATAAGTACGTGGATGAGGATCAAACTGGCTGTGTGGCCACTGAATGTGTAATCACCACAATGCAGAATCTCTGGAAGAACCTCCCAAGGGATGCTGATTCCATGCTATTGGCCATGGAAACTCCCATGCTCTGGCAAGGTGATCAAGATGCACAAGGAAATTTATTTGTTTTGTTGGGTAACAGAGCCAAAAATCTCTCACAAAACGGCAATTTGTAGAGCATAAAAAGAATTCTGAAGGGTTTGTATTTCCAAGTGCATAATCTCTCTTGAAAAAAGACTATTGAAACATCAAAATAAAATTACACTTCACATTTTTCTGTAAGAAGCAGTGTGTAGCTTTGCTCTTCTGTCCAAGATTCTAAATACTAAGGAGACTCTTGACAAGGAGATCATTGCCAACCAACATAACACATCCCTTGCACTGTGCTTTGAGTGCAACATGAAACTAACACTACCAATTTCACATGAAAATGTTCTTGGCATAACAAAGTGCTTGCTTGGCTAAATCCAACCTCCTGCTTCTGTCTGCAGAAATAGCTGCACAAATTCCCCTCTGCCATTTCCGTGTATGAGAGAAGGGTCCAAAAGTGTCACTCTGTACTGGTGATAAAACTTTACCTTCTCTCCACAGGTCAGTTGATGGGATAGGCAGAATTGCCATGCACACAGTTGAAGGCTGGTATGAATTTGGGATACCTGTACTGGACAGGCAATGACACCCACTGCTTGACCTAGAAGACGTGTCTGGGCTGGGCAATATCCACACCTACGATCTTCTCATGGGAATCATTCTCCCATCGTACGTAAGGGCTCTTAATGGCTTCTGTGGTATCGTGTGTTTCAATCTTGTGGAAGTAGCTTGGGAGAAATACCTAAAAAGATCATGCCCTTCTTGTTCTAAATCCCTCCTCTGTCCCTGGGTGAGCTTTGAGTCACACTGAGCAGTAGAGATGGGTTGGGCTTCTCAGGTGTGCTCAGAAGATCAAATCTTATTTTCTTAGACCCTGTGACCCTGCTCTGACACCTGCTAAGGTCACCTCTCTGTGTATCAGCAAATGAGGCTGCTACTGAGATTACAGGATGTTTGTGTCTGTAAGAACAAACCCAGATTTTGCAGCAAATGTCTTTCTGAAAGGATCCTGGCTCTGACCCTGGGACTGCACAGCCCCACGCAAACCGCTTGGGGCCAGACTGCCAAGGTGTTTAGGTGTTGGTCACCTTTTAAAGGCTGGTCTTTAACCTCTTGATCTTGTATTCACAACGAAACAGGAAGAATGGCAGGAACTTGCACTTTCTGATGTGGATTTCGCTAATTAGCTCAAGTGCTTCTATAACACTTAATGGCTCTTTAAGGCCATGCATGTCATTAGTGCAAACTGCTTACTTGTAACGGAGTAAACAGCACTGGGAGGCTATGGTGTTAACACCAGCAAGTTCCTGGCTGGGAGTCTGTCAAAAGCTGCTTCTTGTGCCTAGTGCATGTGGGAATTTTGCCAGGTTTTGCCATGGTGCAGCTGCATGTCCTGCTGATGAGCAGTGGTTGACAAAAGTAGCAGTGCTGGGTGATCATCACAGACAGCATCTCACGCTACTGCTGCTGGAGGGGTATCCAGTGCTTCATCCATTACTTGGAGCTGCAGAGCCTTGCTCCTATCTGGCTTGTTAGGTGTTCTTGGGATAGAGGAGAGAAGGGTTAGCCCAGGAGGTGGTGGTGAGTGGGTACTTGGTGCCACCCTTGTCCAGGGGAGAGACCTGATGAAACGTGTGTCAAGCTCTGCTTAAATATTTCTTGATCAAATCGAATGGAAACTGCTCATTAGCTCCTACAGCCTGCAGAGACCATTTAAGTTTCAGTTAAGATCTCCAGTCTGACTAGTGCAGTATAAAAGGGCCTCAGCAAACCATGAGCTACTCTAAAGGGAAAGGAGGGTATGCTTTATAAATAAGGTGTGTGGCAGAGGTCACAGGCTGAGCACATGGCTGATTTATGAGGCTTTTCTCTATATCATTAGAGTTTGTATTACTGCTAAGCACAGAAAAACAGATAACTCCTTTAAGTAGTTAATTTGAATATACAGAAGCAAAAGAAAGAGTAGGAGGAAGATGTAGGTCAAGTGCTTCAGGAAGATGCCAGGAAAATGTTCAAAGAACTGCAAGGTTGGTTTTTACCAGTGTCAGAGGTAGCTGCATGTAGTTTGGCTATTGGTATGAAATAAATCTTACCCCTATTTGGAAAAAACTAAAAAAAAACCAAAAAAAACCAAAAAACAAACAAACAAACAAACAAACAAAAAAACAAAAAACAAACCCAAAAAACAAAAAAAAAAAAACTAAAAAAAAAAAGGTAACCCTATGTGGTGCTCCCATGCAATATGGGGGCACTTTGGTACAGCTTGTTGGTGTCTCTGTTTTGGAGAGCCCTCTTATGGTGCTGTACTCATAGCCTGGAATGTGCTGCTGTATGTGTCATCCTCTAGAGCTATCTCCATCCCTGCCCAACTCAACCAGTCATCGCTCCTGCTCATAGGAGCATTAAAAGCTGAGGCCAGCAAAGAGCCGGTGACAGAAATTGCTGTCCCTTCCTTTTAAATACTGTGAAAGAGTAGGATTTTATGACTGATTTCCCTGATTTTAGAGGAATTAGAGGATGTTTGTGAGTCTGTAGGAGATTGGGGAAATTTGGGAGACTGGGCAAAATCTGCCACTAAGTCATTTTTTGATGAGAGGCTGAACAAAACGGTCTTTAAATCTTGTGGGACCATCAGACTAACCCAGAAAAAAATCCCAACTCTAACAGCAAGGGTACTGGCCAGCAGTGTTTGCTCTACTGTTTGATGTCCTCTGGCCCTGCTGGCACCAGCTGCCTGCTTTGTCCCAGACCAGGGGTTTGGATCCAGGTTAGTCATGCCTCTGCCAGCCAGCTCATGTGGTTTGGGCTGACAGGCTTAGCCTGAGGAAAAGCTCACCAATGCAATAACATTATTTGGGGGCTGGAGAGACCTGATGTTCATAAGTGATCTCTGCACAGACACTGCTGCCTTTGATCAGGAAACCCACTAAACAGCCATCATTAAAATGAATTACTTTTTCTTAGTCTGACTTAAAAAAAACCAAACAAAAAACAATCCCCAAACATCCCGACTCCTTTCCATAAAGCTAAAAGGTTTTAGCCCCTTTGTTTTCATACGACTCCGTTTTTGAAAATGGTTGTGAATGTGACTTTGCACAGCCGGCTGCAAGGGCTGCCTCCATTGCATGTTCCTTTCCACATAAAGAGTACATGATTCTTCTTTCATGAAGGGGAAAACCTTGTGTTATGCCTCCTGTGACCTACTTGGCTGCAAGAGCCTCCGTGCAGAGCAGTGCTCTGCACCTTGGCTTTTATGCTCTGCAGGTTATATGGCTTGTAGAGGTTTTGGGGCAATTTCGTGTGGCTCTTGCCAGTCCTTCAGCTGCTCAGTCTCAGCCTGGGCTGTGCTCATGGCATGGTCTCTGGTTAAACACTACTGTGTGCTGGCTGAATGTGGGCAGAGGAGTGAAGAGTGGAGATGTGGCAGAGCTCAAAAGCTTCCCCCGTACCTTGAGGCTTTGAGCTGGACAGAAAGGGTAGTGGGGTGGGAGGAACAGGGCAACCTCTGAGTTGCTGTTCTGCTTCAGATGAGCTTGTTTATGCCAAAGGAACAAAAAGAAAGAGAAAAAAAGACCTAAGTTAGGTTAAGCTTAGATTCAAAGGATGGAATGTTAATGCCACGTGTGTGATCTCTGCGGGGTTCACAACCTGTTTCCATTTTGGGGTTCAAAGAATAATGTGGGTGCACTGCATGTGTTCATGGCCATGCTGCTGCGACAGGGTGCCTGTGAACAGGGTACCTTCCAGGAAGGCATGAGGGCTGATATTGCTATCCATCCCCAAAACCAGCCTCAGAAAGTAAGATAGTAATAATAGAGTAAATTAACTTTTAGTTTTTTCTTTTCTTCTGCCTTCTTCCCCTGCACACTGCAGACTCAAAGAAGAAAGACTCTGCAGCCTGGGAAATGCCACCCATGGTTTTGGAAGTGATGAATGGGAGTTTTACTCTTTGAGGAATTTCTAAATTGTAATCTCTGAATTACAAGATTAAATTTAGAGCAGCTACAGGGATACTCATCAAATGTGTGCTGCCAGCAGTACAAATCTTACAGGTCCTAAAATGGTAATGATTTAATTTCTTTAACTCCTGTCTCTCTCTACTAAGAAGGAGTTAACTAACTAACTCTTCCTCGCTAAGAAGGAGAGTTATGACAACCAATCTCCCCAAGGAAGGCAGAAAAGCTAAAGCTGAGTGATGTTTTCTCCCTAAAGCATAAGAAGCTGATAATTGGCAAGATACATGGTGCTGGCCATAACTTTGAGGGCTTTGCTCATTTTTACGGCTTCTCTTAATCCCATTCCCACACTTCAATGTTCAAGTCTTGTTGGTGAAGTCCTGAACTTTATTTAAAAGGGGACAAGACCTAATGAAATCAGCTAGTAATCACAATCTTTGGAGGCCATTCCATTCATTCCATTTCACCGTCCAGTGGAGATCTGATTTTGTCTGCTTTAAAGCATTTCCTATAACTCGGCAATAAAGGCAGACTAAGATCTTGTCTCTCTTGTGAAATATCCTAGGCTGGAACATGTGAGGTGGTGGAAACCTGGAAGACGACAGCAGCTTTGAAGTCGAGGAGGGGAAAAAAGGACCAGGCGACAGCTCTGCTGAAGCTAAATCTGTACAGAGATCTGGTCTGCAGCTGAAGGCGTTCAAGCAATGCTCCTCTTGGAGGGGGTTTGTGGACACGGAGCGAGGCTGTAATGCATTTGTATGTTTAAAACCTTGCAGTTAACTCAGAGTGCTGCTGAAGGTCCGTGCAGCACAGCTGTTTGAGGAACACCAACCACTGCTGGAGACCAGCAGCACCCTCTCATGGGAGTATGCAAAATGAAAGAGGAACTATCTCTGAGTTTTCAGCTTGCCAAAACCTCCACGATTTTCTCCAGGAGATGAGATTTTTGAAAGCAGAGAGGCTGAAGTCCAAGTGAAGGAATATCCCTTGATGCTGCACTGAATGGACAACTCACAGGTGGAATAACCCATGATGGAAAGTGGAAAGGTGTGATCCCAGCTTGGGTGAAGGAACCCAGCCTGGGCCAAGAGGATGCAGACAGGGAGAGACACCATTGCAGCAGAGATGGAGGGACTATCAAAATATGAATGCAAATGGGGTATTTATGGCTTTTGTGTTGGCATTTGATGAGCACCTTAATGTCTTGCCAGAAACAATGCTCTTAATGTTAAAAGAAATGCTGCAGGTCATGAAAAGTGAGCAAGAAAAACTTGGGGCTTTCAGGGATAAACTTAAAGAAATATGGGAGTAGGTGTATAAGGAAATGAGAGATAAAATCAGAAGTTATGTCAGGGAAAAGGGCATTCACTTGGGGGTTGAAAGTGAGCTGAACCATTCATCTTACTAAGGAAGCAGCAGGGGATTAAACAATTTGGGAGGGATCTTGGGATGCCTTTTATATGGCAGATCTGCGCAATGTGGACTTGAAACAGCAAAGGCAAAAATCAGATCACATCCCTGAGATTCAATATCCCTGAAAGCCAACCCCTTCGGGAGGCTGAAGACAGGTGTGAGAGCAGATTTCCAGTGGGGGACTGCCTGCAGTGAAGGCAAACACTGATCCCTTCCTCTCCCTGCATCTCGTGCTTTGAGAAGGTATTTCTTGGAGTACGAGGTGGCTACAACCATCCTGTGCAAGATGTAATTGCCTTGAAAAAAGTTGAAAATATTCTGAGACCAAGGAGGGTAAATGGAAGCATGAAAGATGGAGATGTTATTGGTAAATATGGAAACTTCTTTGGACAAGTTGGACACCAAACACTCATGTCACAGCTTTAATGATTGTTTGGGGTTAGCAGAGTCTGGGCTGCAACCTGGTCAGTCCCTGTGCCCTCAGTGTGTTATTGCTTTCAGTGACAGCACCAGCCCAGCCATGGAGTCAGGTCTGAGCAAATGTCCCTAGGAGGCAGCTCGATTTGCAGCCTTTGGTTGCAAAAACCAAACTTCAAATCTCCATCCTGACCTTCTCGCCTCATTTTCTCTGCTGGAGCTGTTCTGGAGCTGCCCACCCCACTGAGCTCTCAAGGAAGCACCTCTTCACCAGCACTTAGCAGTGAGTGCTGAGGTTCTCCAGCCCTCACCAGTGTGACATGAAATGGCCTCAAGCCCACTGGCATAGGAGAGGCTCTTGGCTCTGGGGCATCTCCAGGCCCATCTCCTCCCCAGCTCAGATGGGAAACTCCACACAACTCGTTCTTCATCCCAGTGACAAATGCAGCAGTAAGCGTATTGGCACAAGGCATTTCCATTTTTAATTGAATGGTTATTCCCACATCCTCCTTCAGACAGTGCCCTTCAAACCCACTTCCAGTAATTAAAATGGTAAATGCCTGCCCTTCATTTCCTGCCTCTGGTACTTTGTCCCTATAAATCCTACTCAATGCCAGGGCTTTGATCCACCCATCTGCTCTGATTGTGATCCTGGGACATCTCCAATTAATCAATTAACAATTTAACACGTTTTTTAAAATCTTTGTTTTTCTTCAGATTTAAACATTGGTCCCTTTTTACCTATCAGGGCTATTTAGTTCAAGTCATTAGTTAATCCAGTTATAGTGTATTTATTATTTAGTTCTTAGCTGTTTAGTTATACTAATTTTACCAAGTGAATTTTTTATACATGTATGCAAAAGAATATATAGATTTGAACACAAGCCTTGCGACTATATTTGGGAAATATGATTTGGGTTATTTTTGGCTCTGGGTTCATATCAATCCTAAGCCTGTGTATGGAGAGGGCTGCACCAGCAGCCAGGGGATGTCAGACAGGGCTGTCTGTACAGCTTTGCTGGTAGACATCCTCGTGGCTATGGGCCCTCAAACCCTGCTGAGTGTTTTTGGTCCTGCCTCACAAAATCCCAATATATGAAGTATCAGCATCACTAGATGGCACATGTGAGCTGTTGACAGACTAGCAGAGGATAAGCCAGGCTGTGAGGTTTCTTCCCTCAGTGTTATACTTTTTTATACTTCTGTGGCTGCTTCTGGCAGCAGGATGCATTTAATGCATCCAAACCTGCCCTGTAGCCCCATTAAGTACTGCTCTGTTATCCAGTGTGGTTCTGCCACCTCCCTGTACCTGCCCTTTCCATCCCAGGGATGCACTAGGATAGAGCTTATACTTAGTCATCCTTCATGAGAATGAAATATAAACCCAAGAAATATAATATAATAAATGAAAAAAAATTATAAAGATGATCTTAGCATATTTCATGAACTCTGTATTTGTAAATAATTGCTTTAAAATTTTTTTATGAATTCTGTCTTTGTATACTTAACTGCCTGCAAAAATATTGGCAATCAAAGCCCAAAACTGCAGAATAATTGTGGTCTAATGGTCTTTGCCAGCAGGGGACAGAGTGGTGGCTGTCCCACTGCACAGTCCTGAGCATCTGGTGCCTTTCCCCTGAGATGTCTGTCCCCCTGCTATCACTACAGGGGTGACATGCAACTAAGTTATGGCCTGAAATGGCTAAAACCAAGTGTCAAACATGCTCTCAAGGCGCCCTGGGCTTATGTTAATATCTGCTGCCTAATGGGACCTTTATCACAAGGAATTACGCTGTTTGTTGGGTGCCTTGTTCAGGGCTTGACGTGCCAAGTATTGAACTCGGGGAGCAATTTCCTTCACTAAAGCTTTCAACTGAAGTTTAGGACCAAAGATCAAAAAGAGGCTTTTGGACAGACAGAAATAAAACACTTTGATCAAAAAGAGAATAGAAAATGGTAGCACTAATTACAGCCAATGGAATAGAGGCTGATGTGTGTGTGCACACATGTGTGTAGGGAGCTGGGGTTTATTGTCAAATTCTTCCCTGTTCTTTCATAATTAAGAGTATTTCCACATGGTGACTGATGTATCTCAGTACTAAGAGGGAAATTGCCTTTTCCTTCTCTAAGGTGGAATAGATCAAAGGGCAGAGTTTCTTCCAAAAGAGGAAATCCACATCCTTACAGGATGCTCTGCAAGCTGCTGGTACTGTCCTGCTGTCTGGATTTTATCCAGGCTGGATGCAGCAAGGAAAGCAAATCTCCGCTGAGCTCTCACAGTTTGCATTCCTGGGAGATGGGCTGCTCCCAGCCTTGGCAGAAGTGCCAGAAATTGGGCAATGCTTTGGCTTGTGCTTGGGAAATAACCTTGTCTGCTCCAAATTCTGCTGGGATCTGTGGAAAGACTGCACTGAGATCAGATGAGTGTAGTGAAGCATCTAAACTATTCTCTTATCTCTGTCTGAGCAAGTAGGTGGAGATTTTGCTACGATCTTCCCTCTGAAGTGGAAGGGAAGCCCTCCTCCTCTCCCACATGGACTTAATTTGTAAGACCTTTTGCACCAATTTTACCCTGCACCTGCCTTTAATTTTGTATAAACACCAAACCAGAAATTTTAAGGATTCTTGGCCCAAGCCACCCACTTCTCCCCCCTGCAAGGCTCAGTGGGATGACCTCAAGGCAACCAGTGATGCTCATCGCTGTGGAGGCTGGTGAGCCTGCCACAAAAGGGTCCCCGAGGACCCCCTGGGAGGGAAGGACCCTGAGAGGTATTCCCCAAGTTAGGGAGACACGAAAGGCCTCTCCCAAAGATACCCTGCTCTGTTATGCTAATGTACCCCTGTCCTGCTCCCTCAGTCAGCCCTGTTGGTTCCCCTGCAGACCCCTGCCCTTAAACCATTAGTCCTGGTGTTCTCTTTCCACCCCTATTGCCCCTCATACTTAAACCCCGGTTTACCATCGTCCTGGGTTCTTGTTCCTGGACCTGTTCACATGCATGTGGTAACAATAAACCAACACGTGGATTCCCACACAAGAATCCTTCCTGGCTCCTTGCCGTCGACTCTTATTTGGAACTACCCAGTGCACGTGTGTGTGTGTGTGTGTGTGTGGCTGAGCAGCTTTCCCAGTTGGAGATGCTTCAAGAAGGTTGCACCACCATCCTGCCGTGGATGCTACACATCACCAGCTCTAGAAAATATTTCTTTGGGAATAAATCTCTTTTTAGGCATTTCTGTAAGTGTAAAGCGGGTTGAAGGAGAGCTCCCAGGCAGCACTATCCATGAGATCCTTGGTTGGAAAGTGTGAATTGTAAGGATCATAAAGAGCCTCTTTCCATGGAGTCTGGTGACAGATGTTCTCAGCAGCATGGCCCAGCCTGCTCCTCCCAGCAGGACCTGTGTCCTCTGAGGAATACGTCTTCACAGTTAAGCCATCTTCTTTCGTCTTCCAGAAAAAACAACTCCTCTTTTCCAGAGCAGCCCCCAGTTTCTATTGCAACCAGCAATTTGTCTTGTGCTAATGCAGCCCTCCCATTCCTGCCAGGGATGGGATTACAAGTACCCAGCTTTAATCTGATGCCAGGGCTTGCTCACAGGGCTGAGAAAGGCCTTTTCTCCTGCAGGCTCTTGATCATGTTGTCTTTCCTCTCAAGTTTCTGGTATCACATCCCTACTGTTCTTGTCTGTCAGCTGTTGGCCAGTTCTGGTATTTTGACTTTTTTTTGAAGAGGAAAACCCATGTGTTGTGGAATGGAGATGAGAACTCTCGCTACTCCTATATAATGCCAAGGATGGGTCTAAACCCTCAGTGAGGTGGGAAGGACCCATTGGCTCCCTTTGTCCCTCTCTGTGGAGGCTTTGCTTCTCTGCAGTACTGAGGGGTAGTGCAGCTCATTGGTGAGAGCTGTTCTTCCCTGAACCAGAGATGCCCCTTGCTCCCATGGGAAGAAGAAAGGGAAAAGCTGTAGGGCTGTGTCTATCCTATTGAGGACACACAATGATTCACACCACATAAATAGGTAAAATTACTCTATTGTCCAAGTCTAATGGTGATTTCCACCATTTCCTTCAGTGTTAATCCCAGTTGTATCCACTCAGCAACAGCAGAAACAAGTTGTCACAATGCTTAGAGAAGTTCTCTATACACTTGGTTTTACCTGGAGGAATTTTAAGACCTGTAGCCTAAACCCACATGCCCTGTTTCATTGGGTACGGCAGCTACAGCTGCATTTCAGGCTGGGATGCTCACACATAACCCAGCTGCATTTCGATTTGATCTCATGCCTTCAGTTTAACTGCACAGAAGAAATACTGCAGCTAAAGAACAGATGTTCTAAGTTCGTTTTTTTCTTTAAAAAACCCAGTGTTACACATGTAACATGTATTTGCAGGATTATTTGATCAGGCAACCTAAATATAACCTGATTAAATAATCATTTAAATAGAGCTGAACCATTCCCTTTTTTTTTTTTTTTTGGCAAATATCAATCCAGTGTGAATATTTTGCTGCCAAGTCTCTGTTTGCTTCTAGAAGTGTTCCAGTACTTAAACTCCATTTATGAAGATGGCAGAAACAAGCAACCCGTCAGCTCCAGCAGCTCTTGTTTTCCAAGGTGAATTTTCCTTGACCATTTTATGTGAATCTTTCTGACATGCCGATGCTGGCAATCAGCAATGAGCCCTGGCAGCTTCTTCCTTCCCTGAGTCCTCTTGCCCATCACTGAAACTTCCACTGCTTGACCCTTACTCAATTAATTTTTTTTCCAGTGACTCAATGACTTTTTTTTCAATTCTATTCAGCAGTCTGGTCCTGGAAAAGTAGAAGATGTGTTAGACTGCATAACAGCTAATAATTTTGTCTGCAGCTCTGTAAGCACAATGTGGAAACTTTTCTGCCAGATTAATACCAATGCTTCCTGAACTTAAATAGCCTGCAAATAATGTTTTGCTTGGCATGTATTTATCACCTATTTATCTGATATGCTGTATCTTCACTGCTTCACTGGTGTTACTTGCAAGACAAGATAAACATGCTACTTAGAAAATACTGTGGCTTGTGATGATTTTTGGTTTGATTTTTTCTGAGAAGTGATGAGGGCTGACACATTCTTCAATATATGCAGAAAAAATGTATGCTAGGAGGTCATGACTTCATCTTCTTTCTTCTCTTTCTTCTTTTCAGAAAAAGAATTCACAGAAGTGCAGGGTTAAGTGCAGTTTGACTTGATGATCTTAAGAGTATTTTCCAGCCTAAATGGTTCTATGATTCTAAGATTTCTTCGGTACCTGCAGGCACAGTTCCTTGCAATGATGGCACACTTGATGCTTCTGCGTCACTCACCACTTCCCTGTGGCTACTGATGTCATAAAATCATAGAATGGTTTGGGTTGGAGGTTTCACAATATCTCTGCCATGGGCAGGGACACCTTCCACTATCCCAGGTTGCTCCAAGCTCCATCCAACCTGGCCTTGGACACTCCCAGGGGTGGGGCAGCCACAGCTTCTCTGGCAACCTGTCCTAGGGTCTCACCATCCTTACAGGGAAGAATTTCTTTGTAACATCTAATCTAACTCTCTCCTCTTTTAGTTTAAACCCATTCTCCCTCGCCCCATCACTCTCTGCGCGTGTATACATTGTCCATGCTCTGTCCTCAAGGAGCCTCACCTGACGTATCGAATTTCCACCTCTCCCCAAACAATTCAAGTTGTAAAAGCCATGACATCTGTCTTGACAGGTTGCACCCCACGAGGAAGGTGTGTATCGCTTTCCCACTCCCCTGCCTGGGCAGGGCTTGTTTGTCCCCGCACTGTGAAGACGAGGTCACTGAGACCATGTGTCTAGGTTTGAAAGACAGCTGTTTGCTAAGGAGGGCAAGAGCCTCCCCTGGAAAAGAAGATGTAACCCCCTTCCCTCCAAATTATTATAATTTTGAAATTAAGGGGCTTTCGGGCAAAGATATGAGGAGTAGGAATAACAGTTCTTTACTAACAGATATATCTAACAAGGCAAACAAACAGCAGTAACTGTGGCAGTGATACCAAACCGAGCAGAGCCAGAGCAGCCTCTCCCGGTGNACAGCAGCAGAAGCCGCAGAAAGCCGAAGCAGCAGCAGCGGCAGAGAAGCAGCGGCAGAGAAGCAGCGGCAGAAAGCAGAGGAGCAGCGGGCAGGGCGGCCTTTCTCTCTCTCCCCCCCGGATGCCAAAGCACCACCAGCCCGGCTGTGCCTGCTCCCCCTGCAGTTCCCATCTCGCACAGCATCTCTGCCCAATGAGAAGCTCAGGCACAGAGGGCAGCTGGCTGGACCCTCCCCTGTGGCCAGTCCCCTTTATTTCTCTTAAGTGCCCAGCAATTTGTTCCTTAGCAACAAGACATGGGGAAAAATTCCTTTAGGGAAAAAGAAAGAACGGGGAACTTCTAAAACCCCAACACCATGGGAGTTGGTGCTCCTGCAAACAGCTCTGTTTGAAGCAGACCACTGGTCCAGGACAGCTGCGAGAGAAAGCGTTGCAGCCTTTGCAACTCTTGTTTGGAGTGAAAAGGAAAATATACAGTGATGGTGGGGCTCTTGGCTTTCATCATTACTGATTTGGGGAAATAAAAACATAACCCAGAAGGAGTGAGCGAGGGGGGTAATAATGTCAGCTCAATCGCTTTGTTATTCTACAAGATAAAAAGGAGCTGGGGGACTTTAGCTTTTATTGCTTTCCCCTTTTTTTTTCTACTTTTCAGCTTTCTTCCTCAAAAATCAATACAGCTCTCTCTGGGTTTCTCACATCCATGTGCCCCCACTCCTGCCAGCCGCAAGGCCACTGCAGGCTGAGTGGCACAGCACACTGGTCAGGGGTGCCCATCACTGCTCAGCCTGCTGGCTGCTACTACAGAAGATGTATGGTAATAATCCTTTGTTCAGCGTTTTGAACTGGGGTTTACTCTTGTGGCAGAGCTCGCCCTGCTGTGTTGATGAAGGAGTTTGGGTGCAGCCAGGACAGAAGCCTGAACAGAGCTCTCTCACCCCAGAAATGTGCTGATGAGCATCCATCCACACAATTCCATTAGTAACATCTTTTTCCTTCAGCACCAGCTCTAGTGTTTTTTTCAGCACCATGAAGGACTGAGTCTGCTATGTTTGGGGAAAACAGGCTCTGGGCTTGTTTATCTGGCTAGGGCAGAACACAACTTTCTGTGGGACCACATCTTAGTTAAGTAGCTGAGCAATGCCTGGAAGCTCCAGGCAGGTGGTAGAGTGGACAAATGGGAATAAGAACAACAAACGACCTTTCTGAGCTGAGCTCACGTTTTGAACCTGCTCGTCCCTTTCCCTGTGTGAAGCTGTGGTAGCTTCAGCCTGTCCTGGCTGCATCTAGGCTGGCTGGCATGGCCACTCTCTTGGCTGCTTGGCCCAGAGGTTATGGATCCTCAAGGATAACTTGCTTGGTCCATACTGTGCTTTGTGAAAATAACCACTTAAAACTACACAACTATTTTAAAGAGTTTTAAAGATATTTGTGTCACATTGAGGGAATGGGGAAGGAGGGAGCAGTGATGTGGCTGGATGTGAGAGGGCTGTGCTGGTGCTGGTAAATAGCTGCTAATGCTCATTTGTAGAGACTTGCAGCAGCCCACTTACACTGGACCAGGTGGAAATTGTTTATTCTGACACAGAGATGCTCCATGAAGCATCAGAGCTGTGTAAGCATCCCCACTGCAGGGTTTTCTGCAGTGGAAACAACCTGTCTCTGACATGGGCACAGCAGGCAGTGAGGGCTTGGCTCTGAGCAACACAGCCTGGGTTGAGTTTATAAGTGTAAGAGTCATGAAGACATGTTTAGATAGTGTTACACCCAGCAGTGAGGCATCCTTGCTTCTTTTATCATTCCATCAGCATGTTCTTGACTGACTATGAATGGATTCCTTGCAGTTTAACAAGCTGAAAACATTTTTGTTACTAAAGAGAGCCAAATCAAACTCTACTGAACAAATACATATTGGAACTCCAGCTAATGAGCTTTTCTGCTGTTCAAACATGTTATGTGATATGAATGAAATTGTAGTTGAATTAGCTGTTCATGAAGAATTCACAAGCTGCAACTTCTTTCTCACAGCTTTATCTTAGGCAGGTAAGTTATTTTTGGAGGAAATGACAGTTTTGCACAATTCAGCTATGTGAAAGTGATTAATGAAAATAGTATTTACTGGTCCCATTTTATGAAGAAATTGAATCAGAAGCATACTTTGAAATGCAGAAGGGCTGATCCTTCCATGCTTCCCACCTTTTCACCACTAACTCCTGAATAAAACATTTGTTTTGTGGTTTGCTTTGTAAAGCTGTGCCCTGTCAGGGGAGCACAGGGCACAGCTCCTGCAAGCCCAGCCCCAGGACTGCCACCTGATGTCACTGGTACCTTCAGTGACTCTACTGACTTTGATTTATTCCCAGCTAATTTGGTATGAAGAGTATCAGAACCAGGGTCGGTCGCAGCTATATCCACTAGTGATGCAGAACAGAGCTTAAAAATAATCCTCTGACTGACATGCAGATTTATATAATGAAAGATGGGGCAATTCCAGATTTCTCCAGCGAACACAATTCTTGTGTCAAACAAGCTGCTCTGAGTGCTCAAGACCTAAAGCCTGTGATGGCAAAGGAACATTTAGACAGAGCCTGTATGTGAAGCATTTGTGGAGATTTGTGGAGATTTGTTAGTCAAATCTATTATGATGCATTCCCTTCTATTCCATTTTCATCTGTTAAAATAAATTAAGATGTAGCATTACTAAAAACCAAGAGCTGCTAAAATAAAAGAGGGAACTGACATTTAGAGCATGTTGGGGATTTCTTATACCGTAGAAGAAGTTTGTTAAATTTAAACTGAAGTCACAAGCACGTATTTTCTCTGTCGTGAACATATAGTGTAATCCTCCTGTTCTGGCACTCCCCAGGATAATCTGCACTTCATAACCCATAGGAAAAATAGAGCCAAAGAGAGATGACATTGATGCCCAACTCCATATGAGGAGATTTGCTGCCATCTTTTGGTAGATGTGTGTTCCAGGAAGTAATGAAAAATTCTCTCTCACAGAAATGAAACATTTTCTCCCTCTGCCCGTTCTTAGCCCATCTACAGCATCAATCCCTGGAGGGATTTTAAAAATGCGTAGATGTAGCATTTGGGAATATGGTTTAGTTGTGGACTTGGCAGTGCTGGGTTAACAGTTGGACTTGGTGGTCTTCAAGGTCTTTTCCAATCTAAACAATTCCATGATTCCATGATTCTGTGCACTCAGCTTCGACTGCAGGGGCAGCCTGTGAAAATTAGTCTCAGCCAATGATACTCCAAGGAGTCCCCAATAACCCTGTGGGTGCCTGCAGGGCTGGAAGGGCTGAACGCAGGGCAGGGGCTAGGCTGGTTTCTTCATGGTCTTGCTGCTCAGAGAAAAGCTGTAGGGAACAGACTGCAACCTCTGCATGTCTGCAAGTAATAAAATATTTCTTTATTCCCAGAGGAAATAAGATAATATATTTGATAAAATGGGCAGCAGCAGGATGATGCAAGGGGAGGGAGCAAGGCTGGGAGGCAGCACTCCACAAATCACGCTCGTTCCTGTGAGACATACCTTTGCAGAGGGCAAAGAGCTGAGGCTGCACTTTGACAAGGGCAGGTCAGGGTAAAAGTGCACCCTTGTGACTGAGCCAAAGGGATGATGGGGAATGTCCTGTGCCCCTGCTCCCCTCTGGGGTCCTGCCTCTGCACTGGCAGCCCCCTCACTTCCTTGCTCCTCTGACTCCTGGAGGAGGAGGTTCAATACACCCCAGCAGAAAGCTGCCCACTGTTTTTGCTAGGCTCTTCTTTTTTCTGAGGACAGTGAGTGAAGCCCAGGGCAGGCTCTGACAAGTCTCAGGATACAGGAGATGAAGGAAGGCACCAGCTGCTGCCAGAGGGAGTACTGAGAGGGTGTTGAGAGCTGACACTTCACCCTGAGTGCAACTCTCTGCTCTGGTTATGACACCCACACTCATAGAGGTGCCTGGATCAACAAAATGACTGTGGTTAGAAGAACTTTCCAAATTTGAAAGACAACTCTTTTTTCCATGGGTTCCTACCCTGGTGGCAGGCTGTGCACTTTATTTTAATGTGGATTTGGTATCTGACACAATTCCTTCAGCCTTTGCTGCCTCAGCTGCCTTTCTAAGGTTGATACGTGGCTACACACAATCCTTTCCCCTCTACCACCCTGTCATGCCAAGAAATTCATGAGATCCAACTGAAGTCTACAAGCCACTTCATTTATACACGTCAGTTGAACATTAAGTTCCTTGCAGGGTTTATTTAGTTTGAACCCTGACCAAAGTTCCCAAGTGCTGTGTGTATGCTCAGCCGGATGACTCCAACCTTGCTCCTGGGCTGTGCCGGGGCAGGCACCACTCACCTGCTGGGGGTACAGCCCTGCCACAGCTGTGGGAGTGGTGTCCTTCAGAGAAATGCAAACGGGAAAGCAAAGGCATGAACCAAGTAAGCAGGGAAACTGCCTCCTGTCACTGTCCAGTCCCACTGTGCAAGGGAGAAAAAGTTCCCCTGTTGTGAGCCAGCTTCANCCCGTGGGTGGGATGATACTTTTTTTAACACAAACATTCCTTGCATGGTGGGGGCAGAAGGGTGACCAGCCAGACCATCCGCAGTTTCCCGGCTAGGATGGTTCCCCTGTTGTGAGCCAGCTTCACCTCTGTTCCTCTCTGATAGCAGAGCACTCCCTGCCTGACCTTTTGTCACCGGGAGTGTGTTGCTCTGGACCCAGCCCAGCTTCCCTGTAAGCTACAAGGGCTGATTCGTGTGTCTGAGGAGGAGTTAGGAAAGATGTCAACTCCCTAATTCATGAGAGCCTCTCCACGCCCCGCAGTCAGTCCCCACGGGGAGAGTGTTGCTGCCTCGC
The DNA here is from genome assembly GCA_013396875.1 of Vireo altiloquus. Classification (NCBI taxonomy): domain Eukaryota; kingdom Metazoa; phylum Chordata; class Aves; order Passeriformes; family Vireonidae; genus Vireo; species Vireo altiloquus. The sequence goes on from VZRF01008652.1 coordinate 1,074,954, forward strand.
TGATCCCTGGCCCTCTGACAGCTCCTTTGGACATTCATCAGCCATCAGACAACCTCACCTGCTCACAAACCCTCTTTCAAACTCTCCCTTCCTCCTTTCCCACCACTCTTGCCTCAACCAGGATATGGAGAATTGAAATTTTAACAAGAAGGGGAGTTAAATTCTAAATCGAATTAGGTAATTCTAATTTAGCTAATTCAAACTAAATGGGGAGTTTCATCGAATCAGAATCGTTTGGGCTGGAAGGGCCCTTTAAAGGTCACCTAGTCTCATCTCCAGCAGAGCTGGAGATTCTGGTACCCAGGCGGCTAGAATAGGCGGGTGTCCCGGATCGTACCGGGGCTGAACTAGTGCACCTCGGGGATCCGCAGCCGGGGGCCGGTGCGGTCATTGCGGGGGTGCCGCTGGGGCTGCCGGCGGAGCGCCGTGCCCGGGGAGAGCTCCCGCAGCCCAGGCCGCCCCTCCCCGCCCGCCGTCACGCAGCCGCCGCCGCCGTCGCAGAGTCCGGGGAGGCGCCGGGAAGGGGCAGCCGCCGCCGGAGGAGGCCGAGGCGGAGCGGAGCGCGCAGCTGGCCGCCGCGGCGGGGGCAGGTAGGGCTGTCCGGGGCGGAGGATCCCGGGCCGCCCCTCTGAGGCGCGGCGCGGGGCAGTGCGGGCGGCGGGACCCGGTCACGGGTCACGCGTTGGAGCGGGGGAGCCCACAGCGCCCCGGGCGGGTTTGCCCACCCGCGGCCCGCCGGAACGGCGATAACTGTGTCCTTACGTAATGCCGGGCATTGCGACACCGGGGGCCTGCCGGGAGGCGCGGGTGGCAGGGACGTCAGGGATGCCGGACAGCGGGCCAGGCGGGGTCCCGGCGCCGCATGCCGGGATGCCGCCGGCCGCAGCGCGGAGGCCGAGCTGCATGAACCGGGCGCTGGCCCCGTGACAGGAGTGGAAAGGTCACTGGGCCACGGTGGGCGTGCGGCTCCTGAGGAGCGCTTCAGCAAGCAGGATCGTTCTGCTCTTTCCCGGGAAGCAAAGGTCGAAGGTGGCTGTACCTGTCCGGGTTTAGCACACTCTTTGCTCTGACATCCCTTTCACCTTGCTCCTCTGCACCCCCAGCATCCTTCTTGTGGGTTGGCAGATTCATTCTGATAGGTATTAAAACCCCAAGCCTCAAGCCAAGCTGCCAAACTTATTTCTTCTTCCATTTTATTCTGCTTATTCTCAGAATGCAGCTTTTTACTTGTGGGAAGTAATGTCAGTTTAAGAATCTCTATATCTCTGCTTTCCCCTCCTGCACAGAGCACTGTGGGCCACAGCAGCAGCTGCCTCCATTCTGCCTTGTCACAGCCTTTGCTGGGAACAACTCTTGCTGGAGGGTGAAAGTCTTTGAGTCATTCAGTCTTTAGGTATTTGCAAAAAGGAAAAAAAACGGTAACAAATTTTTCAGAAAATGAAGTGGAGCTGACTCATCATCAGTGACCAATGCAGGGCTGCATCTCTGGGGAATATTTTTAGTGATTCCAGCAGAAACAGATCCCAGCTTGTTTCTCAGATGGTTTAGTGAGAATAGATGTGTGTTGCAGTTTGTTTTGTTGGGTACAGTTGTTGGTTGAATAATTACCTTTCTCATGGCATTTCACCTATGAAATTTTGTCAGAAATGGGCTTTTGTGTTATTGCAATGACATTCTGGAATAATGCCTCCCCCCAGCACTCTCCATCAAAGGTTTGCACTGATCTACCTTTACTTCCTGCCGATATTTTGGGTGTGTGTATGGGGGTGTGAAAGTGTGGGAGACATCACTGTTGGCTGCTGTAGCAGCAGGAGGGTGTCCCCAGCCCCGTCACTGTTGGGATGGAGGCAGGACACACAGCTCAGGCCCTTGTGGGCCTAGTGTCTGCTGCAGGTAGGGAAAAACACATCCACCGGTGCGGCAGATTCTCCTCTTCTGTGTGAGCTGTCACACTGTGCCGGAAGACAAGATTCCATTTTAATTACTCACATTACTCATCTCCATTGATCTGGTGCTGGGTGTTCCTGCAGTGGGGCCAGGAGCGAGAGACATGTCCCTTCTTGAGTGTGCTGCCAGGGCCTACTCTGGCCTGGGCCCTCCCATGCTGGTGGCACAGAGTGGGACAGCAGCACTGCTCTTCTCCTCCACAAATATTTAACAGAAAAGGTTTAATTTAACATGTAGGGTCTGTGGTTCTGTGTTACTCCCATGCACTTTGGTAACTACAGTAGCTGCAGCAAACAGCAACATCCCCCAAGTTTATTTAATTGGTACTTATATGTGATAGTTTAATAGGGGGTTGCCATACAGCACTGCAGTTCTTAATTTATATCCATACAATTAAGAGCAGGCTGTCTCTTTCTTTAATTCCATAATTAGTATAGCCTAAACAATAATATTTACATTTGTTTTTAAGGGGTTTATCTCCTCTGTGCTGCTCTGTTTATTGGGCTGCAGAGGTACTGCATAAACCCTTCTTTAAATCTGCTCCATCATGCATGCAGTTCTCGAGCAAAGCTCCAGTAGAAAGGCTGGGATATTGCTAGTGTCACAGGGACACTCCATGGCTTTATGATGCCTGCAACAAATGAAATTGTGGACTCCCAATCTTAAATTTTGAGTCATAATGGTGCACGGATTATATGATGTTGGCATAGTAGCAAGCTGGGACAAAAAGTGTTATTAAGTGTTGTGTCTAATAATGCCAAGTATTTAGAAACCACATGGTTTTACTGGCTTCTCAAAAGCCTTAGGAATGTGCCCAACTTGGTGTTTGACCTCTGTGTGACTACGCATGTATTTGTGGGTAAGTGTGTTCTTAAATCTCTCTACAGTGAGGCTGCTGAACCTGATTTGAAGCAGACTGTGGGCATGACTTGAAGGCATTTGGGATCTGGACTATAAAACCCAAAGTGTAGAGCCAGCACCATGCTTCCCTGGCAGCCTGGAATGTTGGACAGGGGTGCTGGTGCCAAGGGGAGCTGCTGCCTCCAGCCAGCCATGGGACGTGGAGGGAGCTGGGCCCTGCTCTGTGTGAGGGCAAAGCCCCATACTTTGTGGTGTATTGACACAACAGACACTGGCTGGGAAATGACACTGCCCAGGCTGGGGGTCCAGAAAAGCACCTAAAAGCTGCTTCATTCCAAGGAATAATCTTTTGTTTAATGAAGGAGATAAATGACAAATAAATTAATATTCTTTTTAACCTTGAGGCAGAAGACCCTCATGTGGATTTTTCCCCATGCAGACAGACCAGTACCTGGTCTCATGACCCAATGCTGTCTGTCCCTCCCAGCAGCTGTAATGTGTGCACCCTGCAAGTAGCATCTTTTCATGCTTGTGGAGACAGGGAGCTGGAATGTTCAGAACTACTGGTACCATCAAGAAATGGTACATGAGTTTAAATTTATTGGGAAAAAATGTGGCTACATAAGAATAAATTCAACCTTTTTACTTTCTTAGGCTTGAATCTGATAGACTTCCATTGTCTTAATGGGAATTTTATTCTTATAATGGATTTTATTCTTATCTTAAATTTTAAGATTGTTCCTTTCCCCATGTAAGTATCATAAACTTGATAAATATGTGCAGGGAAACTTGAACCTAGGCATGTATGAAAGTTATCAAGCAGAGATGAGTTTTCCTTTGGTTGCAGCCAATCCTTGTATCTGCCAGGGCACCCTGTGAGTTTGCTACTTTTTGGACTGAGTTTGATTTAATTGCCCAGAACTGCATCATAGAGTGAAAACTTTGCCATCTGTGACACTGGAAAATATTCAAATTTGGGCTGCTGTAATGACATCTTCACTGGGCTTGCCTCTTGCATCGTGCAGCTCCAAAGGGAGCTCCCGATTTTCTCCCTGTTGCAGTTATAAATCAGGCATTCCTGGAGGTATGCTCACAGCAGCACTTGGAGCTTACCCCTTCTCAGTTCATATTTTCTTCAGTCATCACTTGTGCTATGGTGTTTCTTACTCAAGAAAACCAAAATACTTTCCCACTTTGAACATGTTACAGATATTCTACTTGGCCTGCTCTCTGCAGGAGTTGAGTCCATAGTCACGCTGAGCTATTTGCACAGTTGGACAAGGATAAAAGCAATGAATTCATTTCAGTCCAAACCTAATCTGAGTTAATGTGCAGGGATCCCACGGGTGAAAAGCAAGGGCACTCGGCCACGGCCATTCCTTGATCCTTTAAGAGTTTGAATCCCTGCTAAGCATGCTTGTCACAACCTGTACTCGCACTGGATGTAATCAGTTTTGTTTTCCATCTGTTAAACGAGAGGCTTCTGATTAGCCAGTGCAAACAGAAATAATTATTTTTGTTTTGTTCTCACTGACAACAGCAAGGTTAACCACTGAGTACAGAGCTCCTGGTGTTTTCTACACTCAGCAGTTTTAAACACCTTGCTCTCTGTGTGTTACATTATTTGCCTTACAACCGGCAGGGATTTGGCTTTCAGTATTGTCCCCTAATTATAGTAATTGTCTAAGTGGAGCTCTCATGTCTCCCACTGTTCTGGGCCCAGACTGCAGCAGTGGAGCAGCCTGGCACAGCTCGTGCACCTGACGAGCCTAGCCACAGCCAGAGGGGATACACAGGCGTCAGGGAACAAAACTTGGCTTCATGGGTTTGGAGAAGGGAAATACATAACTGAGAAAATCCAACCCAGAAGCATACAGCTTTCATTTATGAAGAAAACATTTTTATTTTATGAAGTGACTCAAAGGGATTGTTTGATATTGATAAAATAGATCTAATAGATTCCGAGGTGCAGCTGGCAGAGCAGTGCATTGTCTTTCAAAGCAATGCTTATTTGATTTTTCAATTGTAGGGATTTGTAATATTTTTAATTTTTGATGATGCTAAATGGCAGTATCCATCAGAGGGTTCTTATGGGGCTGGGCTGCTCTGGCAGGGCAGAAGCATTTGCTGTACCCAGGTAGCTCTTAAGTGACTCCTGCCATCCCTCTCCTGAGTGCTGCCTGACTTTGGGAGGGTGATTTCCAAACAGGGCATTATATCTGCTTCTAGTGACTTCAATGAGGAGCAGAGGAATTACTCACATAAATATGGTAATACTTTCTTTGGGGTTTTTTCTGCTTAAGTTTTTGGAGGTTTTTTTTCCTTTTTCTCCCTCTCTTTTAAGGCTCATTTTGTGTATAAACATTAAATGCCTGCTTTTATGTTTTCACAAAAAAAAAAACCAAACAAGCAGAAACATTTAGGTCCAATATAAGCAGCTGAAACTGCTTTGGAATATGAATTAAAAAAAAAAACAAACAACTCTTTAGCTGCTTGTGTATTTGGGGATGCGGTTTAATACTGGGCTATAACTGGAAAGAGATGACTTGCACACAAGTAGTCTGCAACTGAAGCTACATCGTAGTATGTGCCCCTGTTTACTACTTTATGTTGTGAAAAGACTGTTTGGCTTTTTTAGCCACCAGATCTGTTTTGTTCCCTCTAGGATAGGGATTCTTCCTTTATGCAATAGCAATATCCTGCTTTAACAGGCACCAGCTTGTTGTCTGGAGTGCTTGGGGCGCTGAGTGACTGCTGAAAGTCCCTATCTGATCTTCATGGGGTGGTGAGCTTGCCTGAGAACTGCATCCCAGTCTACAGCCAGAGAGATATTAAAGCACCCTCATATTCAGAGCTAGTGGGTTTGTGTGAGATTTAAAGGAGTAGTTTTCTGCTAACATTGAATACTCTGGAGTAAGAATGTCAGGCATTTTTTTAAAGCATTTGCATGCATATGTAGTAAACTACTTATTACTTTTGAATAGCCAAAAAGTTTGTGAATATGGAATTTTAATGCAACATCTGGTATTGAGAGGATTAGCTTTATAAGTATGATTTATCTCCTTTGCTGTGTAGAATTCAGAAATCTTGTCTACAAAGACAGACGATGTTCACCATTTCTGATTGCTTGACTTTCTTTCCCCTAAAGAAATGACTTTACTTGAATAGGGAAGTAGAAATTATTGTACTTGGATAAAAAGAGATTTGCTTAGTTTATTCCTCTCAGGATCCTATTTTTTCCTCCATATATGGTGAGACAGTTTTCCCAGTGGCTGAGAAAATGGGATGCATTTATCTCCTCTGCAGGAGGCCACTGAACTAGGAATGTCAGGGCCTACTGAAGACTGGAAAGTGAGGACCTCCGTGGCACTGTGGGCATGCCTTGAAACAAAACACAGTGGAGAAAGCTGCCCTGCAGTGTCCCCACTGCTGGGCTGTGCCTTTGCAGGAAGCTCCAGTCTGCATTTGGCTGCTGAAGTGGGGTTGTGGCCACCTTCCTGATGGCCTGACTTTACAGGGTGCAGTCTGCAGTCCCTGCAGTCTGAATTCTTCTCAGCAAGCTCATTTTTTGTCAGGTGCACAGAAAACACTTAAAGGTCAATGTTTAAAGAGACATTTTAACCCATTAATACCAATAGCAAAGTCAAAGAAAACTGAAGCACAAGAACGACCATTTATTGATTTTGCTGACATAAATGTTATCCATTTGCTGTTCTGAACTAGGGGAAGAGAGATGTTCGATGGTAGATGCTTGTCCTGGTTACATTTCCTGAGTGAATGAGTTGGGGCTCTAATGCTTTACATCAGAATGCAGAGATCCATTGCGAGAAACAGGAGAAACATTTCCAAGAAATGGTGTAAAAAACCCTAAGTTCAATCATGCAGTTACACTGATAAGAAAACAACAGTTAACTCTTTGGAAAGGCATAGACAGTTCCTTTTTTTTTAATATGTATTTCCTCTGCACCCTATTTCACATGCTCAGTGGCAAGTGCATGGTCATTGCTGCTGCTGACTCCCGAGCAAAGTAAAATCACACTGTTTGCAATAGCTGTCTTCTTCAGGCTGTATTGAAGTGGTGGGTGGGGGATACAAAATTAAAGTGGCTGAAACGGGCATAGGTTTCTTGTTGCTTAAATGAATTGTGTAAGTTTCTGAACACTGCAATTTCCTTTTTTTTTTTTCTTAAATTTTCCCTTCCAGAAAATGGCTGTTCCACCTGCTTATGCTGACCTGGGCAAATCTGCCAGAGATATTTTCACAAAGGGATATGGTAAATAAAGCCAAAATAAGTTTTGTCTTTTGCTGTCTACCTGATTCCTGAAACTGTTAGGATTTTATTACTGTCCCCTCAGAAATACTCCAGTTATTTCCATTAGAATCCACAGAATCACAGCTTCACATTGCCCTTGCTGTTTGGAAAAGGAGTATAACTTACTTTTCTTTTGATAAAATTCTTCTTGTTCCCCATGGAACTGTTGTTGGTTTTGAGAGAAAATTGAGTAATGTGTTTTGGCTATGCCTTCGTATTGATGAACAGGATTGCTGCTATCAGTTGTTGGCTTATGAACAGAATGCTGCTCACTGTGAATAAAAGTATTATTACCTAATTTGGTCCCAATTATATTGCTGAGGTCAATAGAATTCATCAGCCAAGTGCTACCTGAAGTTAGTACAAGCTCCTTCTTAGAAACACTTGGTTTGAGAACTGTGCACTTGGTTTAACTATTTAATAGTTCACAGGTGATTTAGAAGATAGTTTTAAGAAATAAATCAGAAATGTTTTTCAAATCAACATATATATGATTCATATTTTTTACTCATCCTCTAGGTTTTGGGTTAATAAAGCTTGATTTGAAAACAAGATCTGAAAATGGACTGGTGAGTTTGGAAGCACATTGAAATCCTAAACATTGCAGTGTTTTTGTGATCACTGTATATTTCTTTTTAAAATAAATATATTTGTATTTATCTGAAGTAATATTTAACAAATTATAATGACTGATACGTTCTACAAGTATAAGCATTTGCCTGATTGCATATATGTATATACTGACAAATACATATATTGCATGTATAAATTTTTTTTTTTTCTTTTAGGAATTTACAAGCTCAGGTTCAGCAAACTCAGAAACAAGCAAAGTCAGTGGTAGTTTGGAAACAAAATACAAATGGGTGGAATATGGATTGATGTTCACAGAAAAGTGGAACACTGATAATACCCTAGGCACTGAGATTACTCTTGAAGATCAGGTAATTTTTGGCTCCAAAAAAGCAATTTGCAAATTCACGTATGCCAATCTCTAATTAGAAATTCAACCAGTGAATTTCTTTTCTGTTTAGCTTGCAAGGGGCCTGAAGCTGACCTTTGACTCCACCTTCTCTCCTAATACTGGGTAAGAAGTGAGTAAGCTAAAGTGACAAAAAAGGCATTTAAACTTTTTTTGTCCTGAGATATCGACACAGGTCATAATCAGTCTATGTAAGATGAAATCACATGCATCTCACTTAAATCTTAGTGTTAACAACCCCTTTTTAATCCTAAACTGTAGCAATCAAACTTTCACACAATAGCTTAAAAATTATAGTTAGAATTAGCGAGTGAAGAAAAAGTTGTGGTTTTGCTCCCTTGTGTATTTATGGCCATGTCAGGGGATGAGCTGCTGCCTGAATAAAAGCACTAAACAAGTCAGCTGTAATGCAAAGCTTAACAAGCTCCAGGAGCCAGTTGGCCACAGCTCTGATAGGTTGACACAAAACTGGGCTCTTGGCCTGAGCTGAATTTACCATCCAAATTCTTGCTGGCCACGGTGTGCCTTGGTGGTGGATGGGTATTTCTGACACAGCGATTGGATGGCATGTTTTATGTGGGCCAGAGGGATTAAGCAGCAGCTGTAGGTCTAGATGTTGGTTTATTTATTTCCCCTGATTATCTTTGTGTAAGCAGTGCTGCCAGTGAGTCAAAATACTCTGCACATCAGCTTCCCAGAGCAGCAGACTGTACTGCAGCTCTCAGGGTTACAGTCCCAGGGGAACTTTCACCCTGTCTTTCAGATTTAGTGTTGTGCCTTGTTAACTGCTTTCAGTCCACTCCTAATTCTAGATTAATGAGATATTTTTCTTAATCAGAATAATCTTGAGTGGTTTTTTACAATTATTTCTTAACTGATAGGATTATTAGAGAAATTAAAAGGAAAAACCTTGTACAAGAATGACATTATAGGTCTAGAACTATTTCTTGGGCACTTCACAGACACTGTAATTATGATTGCCTTGAGAAGACTGTCAAATTTGGGTAAATGGAGTGAGATTCAATCCTGGTGTGACCTGGCTTAGTTTGACAGGGATGTACCATGTCTCAATAAGAGACTTCTTCTCCCCCTCCTTATTACTTACTGACTGTGATGAATCTTTCAGCAGGTAAAGTAATTTTTAGGAGCACTCTGCGTTCTTATCTCTGTCCCTGTGACATTGGTGGGAGAGGTACTCCTGACTTCTACAGAAGTTGCGGATGAATACTTTTAGTACTCCTGCACTTTTTTTCTAGTTGTGCCAAACACGGGAAATTCCTGAGTCTGAGCTAATAACAATAAAAAAGAGATCAGTTTCTGTGTGGGTCTGATACAGCACTGATACTGTTCTTGGGGGTTGTTTTTGTTAGCTGACTTGAAAAGTTGACTTGAATTTTCAAATTAACCTGACTTTTCCTGAAAGATTTCAGTAAATATTTGGTCAAAGACAAAGACACTTGTAAAAAGAGAAGAAAAAAAATGTTAAATAAGAGTAGCTGAATATGTTAGATATAACTCTCTTGCCTTGTGAGGGTCTGCACCATTGATGTAAGGACACATGAGAAAATACTGTTCTGGCCTATAGTATAAAAATAAACAGGTGACTTGGGAAAGTTTATTCCTGCCTTACCCTGGCAGCTTTCTGGTGGCTGTAAATGGCTGTAAAGTTCATAAAGTACCCTAAGGAGAAATGGCTGTCAGAGCCACTGAAGCAGCCTGCTTGCTTCACAGCAGACTTTCCCTCAGGAAACTGCAGACAAAGTAGTGATTTCTTAATGTCTGACACAATAAATAAAATTACCCAATTCACTAGGATTGTCTAAAAATTGTTTGCTTGGGACAGGCAAGCAAGTCCACTACTGTGGACTTCTGGTGGCAAACCTGTAAACTTCTACGGTTTCCCTTCCTTCCCTGTATGTACCAAACTTCCAAAACGATCATATAAGTTGGAGATAAGGATATGGTTTTGTCACTTCCCATCTGTGTGTGGTTGCTTTTCAGAAAATAGCCCAGAAGTGCTTTGTGCAGCACTGCACCACATTTCATTGCTCATTTGCAAAGAATTCACTGTAGCTGACTTAGGGTTTTGTAAAGGTGAATACTAAGAAGGTAACATCATGTGGCTCTCCAGGGATGCACACGTTGTCTTCAGGAACTATTACACTGAGTTAAAATAAGTGATATGATGGAATTGCTACCTACAAGTGTACCTTTTCAAAGATATGAGATTCTTTCTTTTCTCCTTAGGAAAAAGAGTGCTAAAATTAAGTCGGGGTACAAAAGGGAACATATCAACATTGGCTGCGACATGGATTTTGATATTGCGGGTCCTTCAATACGTGGAGCCCTTGTGCTTGGCTATGAGGGGTGGCTGGCAGGCTACCAAATGACTTTTGAAACAGCAAAGTCAAGAGTAACCCAGAGCAACTTCGCTGTTGGCTATAAGACTGATGAATTCCAGCTTCATACTAATGTGTAAGTACTGGCAGGCAGGCACTAAAAAGGAGTTTGGAAGGATTTTGCAGCTTACTAAACTGTAAAAGCATCAGAGGTTCAGCAGGGGTGAACAAGGGAATGGTGAATTTGAAACTAATTCTTCATTAAAGACGTCAAGCTGTATTTTTTTAGCTGCGTTACCTTTTCTTTGAATTGTGTGGGTGAGGGAGTGCATGATGGAAGGAGCTGGAACTCACTGAGCACCCAAGGGGTCCAGTGTGTGTCTAACAGATAAGGACTACTAGAATCCATCAGTGGTATAATAAAAAGAAAATAAGTTATAAAAATACTCCTTGTGAAAGCTGAAATAAAAGCAATGCTTTCCTTTTACACCTGTCAACATCAAACAAAATAGTAGTTTGATGTGTAGATGAAAGAGTTAATCAGAGGATGAACAAGAACAGGCAAAAGGAAGTGACTGGAAGAGACAGGGACTGGGTTTGTTTTAGTACTGGAAAAATACTGTGTAAAAGTTTATTTGGTATTGCAACTCCTAATAATTTGCACAAGTGTTTGTCCTTTCTGAATGTATCAATAGTGGGAAACAAGGATCAGATTCCATGAAAACCTTAATTTCTCTATCTCCCACTTCCTCCTAAAAAAGCAATTTATGCATTTTGAGAATACACTTTTTTAAGATTAGGCAATCCCTAATCCGTTCTCCTGGCCCCCCCTTTCCGTGCCTTTGGGTAATTGGATATTTTGCACGTAGCAGAGCTATTCCAAGCTGTTTCCATCTAGGGGCTGAACAACTGTTCTGCCTTCCTAGAGCTACTTCTTCAAAGGCATTCTGTTCTGTTTCATGCTGTTTTGCAGCGATCTGGTTTCAGAAGCTCCTGCTGCCTTACAGAACAATCAAACCCCCACAGCCCAGACAGTAGTTTGAAGGATTGCCAAAGCACAAAAATGTGGGCAGAAAACTTCCATCAAAACAATATGTGGGGTCCCCTTTCACTCAGGATACAGAAGTTACTCCTTCAAGCGCAGTGACTTTCAACTTAGTTGTGCTGTAGCAGTTCAAAACATTGTATTATTGGCTTTTGCTATAAAATGCTGTGGTTGTTATTACTCTTAACTAAAGCAATAGCAGAAATTCATAACAGCAGCAGGGGCTCAGATCTAACTGTTTATTGGATTCCTGAGGGTCTGTTTTTCAGGTTGCTGTTATTGTACAAAACCATAGATGTATGATACGAATAGAAATCTTAGTTATTGTTAATAATAGATTAGTTAGGTGATTGATGTATTTCAGCTTTGAAAACGTGTCAGAGCTTTTATATAATCCCAGAAAGAGTTGTGTGTGGAACTCCCCTCACTAGGAAGCTTGGTTTTTATATCTACACAAGTCAGTGTTTCACTGGTAAGCTGTGGCAGAGCAAATAATGTAACTAGGTGGAGCTTGAAGCATGTTTTTGTGTTCCTGGCATTACACAAACCAGCTGGGGACTCTAGCTAAAGTTACTTTCCTTAAGGGTGCCTTAATATATTAATTTTCATAGGGGGCTAGTGGTTTGCTTTTTTTTTAATCTACATAAAAAGTGCTATTATCTGCATAGAAAAGTGCTATTATTACTATTAGAGTTAAAAAGAGGTTTGACTTTATTATTATTAAATAATAAAAATAAAGGAGGTAGGGCTGGATATTTTCTAGTTTTAAATATGACTTTCCTCATTTTTTAAGCATAGCTCAGACCGCGCCCCTAATGTTGCAGGTCAAGACAGAGCTGTGTGGGAACCTTGCACAGAATCTGCCTGTATAACCAGCTCTCCTCAGTCCTTTTTAATCTCTCCTTTTCTTGAGAGCCAAGCACATGCAGTTAATGTGAGCTTCAGTCTTATCTGAAGTAAGTATTGTAGTGTTTTTCTGGAAAAATTACTCTAACAATTTAAAAGACTATTGCTATTACTTGAACTTTTAAATAGGCATATCACCGCTGTTATGAACTAAAGAACATCAGACCAGAGGGATAAAAGGGAAAAGATCCTAAGTCTACCCCTTTTTGTAATGACTGAAGGTCTGGTGTACTCTAATAATTGGAACCAGATTATTTCACAGTTTAGAAATAACCTCAGATCTTCCTGGGGTTTAAAGCCTGTTTTCTACAATATGTTTGTATCCTCTCTTTAAGAAAATAAGCAAAAATGGAAATTCAGATGCTCACTGGTTTACAAGGAGTGCAAGGCCTTTAGGAATCTTTTGGTCTTCCTTTTATGATCTGCATGCGCTAATGTTTTGCCTTTTATTTACCACATTTTATTCCTATGTGACATTGGGGGCAGTAGTAATTGCAAGTTGTGCTACTCATTATTCAGCTGTGGGCCAGTGCTCTCTCCAAAGTAAAATTTCTGTTTCTAGTCCATAGATCATAGCACATATGTACCATAAGGACTGTTGGAAATGCCTGTAGACTTGGACATTAGATTGGCATCTTCACTTCTGATACAGTTCCTCTGTGTCTGGTAAAAGCATGCTGACATGGCAGTTTTGGGATGACTTGGCTTTGTGACTGGCATACAGCCCTCTCAGGGTATGAGGAGACATTTTCCAGGGAAAATAATTATTTCAGAGACATACAGGGAAAAATAAATATCTCTACTACAAAGACTCCCATCTACAGGAAAGGGAAAATTGGAAGCTGTCATCATCATTGGTCTAATTTTTAATAGTTTGTCATGGGGTTTTTTGCAGTTTCAGAAGTTGCTGATATATAGTAATTTCCAATGAACTGAAGTGTCTAGAAATAACTTCATAACCAATCTGGCCTAATGTCTCTGTCTTAGTTGTTACAGGGATATTTAATGAGATGTAAATGGATGTTGTGCAAATACAGCCCTTACTGGAAAAATAAAAGATGATTGTTTTGGGGTGCTGTTTAAAAGTACACTAATACATTCCTTCCAGGAATGATGGAACAGAATTTGGCGGCTCCATTTACCAGAAGGTGAATGATAAACTGGAAACTGCTGTGAATCTTGCTTGGACAGCTGGAAATAGCAACACTCGCTTTGGAATAGCAGCCAAGTATCAGATTGACTCAGATGCCTCTTTTTCTGTGAGTCCTATGCATGTACATTTATATGCATTTGAAAATAAGTGCTTGTAATGGAAATGGAAAGCAGCCTTTCCATGAGCAGAGTATGGTCTTGATGCAGTTCTGTGCAGTGTAGTTGGCACATGGATCTGTTTGTTTTGGTTTTGGCAGCCTAGGAGCACAAATATTGAATTTTCCTTAAAAGAGGAACAGAATGGGCACTATACTGGGCACTATTTTGAGACTGTTTTTGTGTCAGTCTGAAAAAAATTAAAAATGATGTTAATAAACCCATTATTTTCTACAGTGGCTATAGATGCTTTGAGATTTGGGATTTAAGTTATAGAAAAATTAACTCTAAATTTTTTTGGGATTTAAAGCTTGAAATCCCTGTATGCTTAAAAGCTGTTGCTTAATCCTCAGGCAGGGAGGGCTTTGAAGAAAGATACTAAATTATTTACTAAATTTACTATTTATTACTAAATAATGCGCTTTTTTTTCTCTTTAAGGCTAAAGTGAACAACTCCAGTCTGATTGGGTTAGGATACACTCAGACTTTAAAGCCAGGTAGGTCTATGCAGAAAAAAATCAGAATCAATAAAGTGATACTTTAATCTTGAAATATCAGTTGTTTGGTGATAAAGTATGATGGGTTTTGTAAGATTAGTCTCCTGCTTGGCAAGCCAGTGATGAACTTTTCTAGGGACTGTTCTGCTAATTTTGGATTTGTTGGAAGCAGAATTATTAGAGACCATTGTCCACTAACCAGTCAAATAGTCTTTTACATTGATTTAAAATATGTCTATAATTATTTGTGTCACAGATAAGTAACTAAATTTTTAATATTTCAGAGGCTTCCTATTATTGAGTTTATTCTTCTTAAAAATGTGACTTTCTCAAGGTCCCCTAGCCCAGGAAGACAACAACCTTACTGCTGCAAAATTGGTTTTAATGTAGTGTAATAAATCTGCTGCTAGAATACTGAGCAGATTGACATGAGATATTACAGCAGACGGGCCTTGGGCTTTTTCATACTCAGATTTTAAAATGGTTTAGAAAGGTGAGTATGTATCAAGGTCCCAGGTTTTTGTAATACTGGACTCTAAAATTAGATTAATCAGTAGACCAGCAGCAGTGAATTGGCTCAGAGCTTTAATTACTCAGAGTGATAAAAAGCAGAATCTATCATCATGGTTTATTATAATTTTCATAATTCAGAAAGATTTCTTATCTGCAAATTGTTTTAAAATGCCCAGTCCTTCCAAGGCCAGCTGCCAAATCTCATTAACTTGGCTACCCAGTAGATTAAAGCAGTAACAGACATGGTGCTTCCTGAACAGAAAGCTCATTCCAAATTTTAAGTTGACTTTTCTCTCCCTTTTCTCTGTTTTGCAGGTATCAAACTGACGTTGTCAGCTTTGTTGGATGGCAAGAATGTCAATGCAGGGGGTCACAAACTTGGTCTAGGATTGGAATTTGAAGCATAAGGAATGATTTCACAATTGTTAATCTGAAAATACAGCATAGCTACCTTCAGAAAATAGTGTACCTTTCAATGTTTTGTCTGGGGTGCAAGTATTGCTATGTATCTGTCCTGCTAGTCCTGGTTAATGACAGCTAAGCTTTAAATTTATGTTGTTGAAGAAGTGGAGACAAAATTATAAATAAAAAATCCTGGCTTTTTTTCTTTATGTAGTTGCTCATCACATCTGTCAACTGCCACGTGATAAGAAGAAGGAAGGTGTTGATTACCTCTAGTAATATATTGATGGCACAAGGAATGTGTTAATGCATTATAAAACCTGGGAATCACAGAACACTATATTGTACTGCTAACTGTATAAGCAAAATGTTCTGACACCTAAGGTTTCAGTCAATTGAGTGAATGTGCAAACTTGTCTGAAAAAGGGATTTTAATTTTTTTTTTTTTTTTTAGATATGTGTTTCATCAATGGTTTCTCTTTTTTGGTTATCCCACACCTACTGCAGTCTCCAGAACACTTTAGGTTGTCCACCTTGTCCAAGTCCTTGTGGAGGAGGTTTGATGTGACTCAGCCAATACTGCCTGTCCTGTGTTGTGGTTCTTTCCCCTTGCACTGACCGAAAAGCTGGTAAAATGGACATAATCAGGGAAGAGTCTTTGCAATTGCAATCACAAGGTTGCATCACTAACTCTAAAACGGAGTTTTCTTTTATTACCACTTTTTTTAGCAACTAAATGGGTACATTTTTAGAGAGTCTTCCATTTTGTGTGGAACTAGACCCCAAAATGCTGTACTTGACACTACTAAAAATGGATTAAAAAACCCAAACCTGACTTGAATAAAATACTGAAATGTCATCTTTTACTCGGTCTTTAAATAAATTGTGAAAACACTTACTTCTACATTTGTGGCTCCAGCAGACGACTGGCAACATCCTGGTGCATATTTTGTACCAAACAAACCAAATAGAATTAAATTCCAGACATGCCACTGTTCTGAGTGCTCTCTAAGCTCTGACAACTGCACATACATGTGTTTAGTTCACGGACAAAACGAGATAACATGACTTATTTATCTTTTATTACAGAATTCAGTAAGAGAATTACCTTTCTATAAACAAGTAACTGTGGGCAGTGAACAGTTATCGGCTTGGATTAACTTCATTGGCTGTTCATTAGCAGTTTGTATTTTTTCATGTGTAAGCCATTGCCGCAGGTGGCTGCAGATGGCAAGAGCTGAGGTGCAGGAGGATGTGCCCGATGAGGCAAAGCCATTGCGACAGCGTGAGACTGCAGAGCCTCCTCAGCGACATGCCACAGATTGGGCAATGCTGGCTTGCCGGGAGCCATTCCTGAGTATTTCCTATCTCAGATATTTTGCCCAGCACTCCCGGGAGAAGTGGTCCCCCTCCAGACCTCACCGATCCCAGTGAGCCATGCGCGACCAGCTCCCGGCAACATGGCAGGCGCAAGCAGTGAGAGAATCAGAACCGGCCTAAAGCTGAGACAGGAGGATTCAGATCAGATCAGATCATAGGAAAAACTTTTTCACCGTCGGGATGGTCGGGCATTGGACCGGGCTGCCCAGGAAGGTGGTGGAGTCACCATCCCAGGACGTGCTTAAGAGGCGCCCGGATCTGGCGCTGGGTGATGTGGCTTAGGGGTTACAGTGGCGGTGGAGGGTTGGCCTCGACGGTCTAAAGGTCTCCCACACTTGATGATTCCATGACTGTAGGTTCCATGAGTCAGTGATTGCACGATTCCACGACTACCATTCTACAATTCCCCGGTTCTGTGACACCGTCGCGTTCCCGCTCCGCTCCTGCGCGCGCCTCCCGCCTTCCCGCCCGTGCGCGTGCGCGGCCGCCTCACGAGGGGCGGTGCTAGCGCCACGTCCGCGGAGGGGGGCCAAGATGGCGGCGGCCGGCGGCGAGCGACAGGGGCTGTCGGGCCGCGCCCTGTGCTTGCTGCTGCTCTGCGGCTGGGCCCTGGCGGCCCGCGGGCAGGATTCCTCCGGTGAGCGCCGAGGGGCCGGGCGGGGGGCTGGCTGGGGGCTGTGAGCCCTGCGGGCGGTCTCTCACCGGTCTCTTCGGTTGGGCCTGAAGCGCTGTGCGGCCTCGGCCTGCGCGGGTCGTGCCTTGAGGTGACCGGGCCCGGCCCCTGGCCTGGTCTCGGCCTCTCATCTCTTTGGGGGTGGGTTGGGGGCAGCGAGGGCTGGGCCCTGCGCAGGGGAAGGGCAGCGCCCGGGCGGGGGACGGGGGGCCGCCTGCCAGGTGTGCACCGCTTTTGTTGCTCTGAGGAGCAGTTTACCTGGTTACTTCATTCATCAGACTTGGGGGTTTTTTTTCTAAATACTCTGGCTGCGTGCCTGGATTTAGTCTCTCCCTCCCCTAGAAATCAAGTTTATGTTATTCTTCAAGTTGACTCCTAGTTAAATGTTTTCTTTCTCCCTCTTAAACCTACAGACGGCTGTAACCAAAGGCTAATAAGAAATAGGTGTTTCAAGGGCAGTGAGTGTCTCTTTGTTTTACATGGACTACTGGCTGGGCAGTGAAGAGAAAGGAATTAGTGAAGGAAATAAAGGGAACTCTTTGATCCATCAGTTCCTTCCGTGTTTGTCAGTCAGTATATCCACACCAGCTCTCTTTGTGTTGCCCCTCACCTCGTCTGATGGTTAGGCAGTAAGAATTTGGGACAGAAACCTGTAGGAAATGGAGACTTCAGGAGTCATGAAACAACTTGCTTTCTAAAAGCATTTTTCCTGGAAGTGAATTTTAACCATGACGTGTTTTTTATGTGCGATGTTTACAAAGAAGGCTGTCTGGCTAATTTTGTCACCATGATTGAATACTAGTATCTGTTTCTGAAGCTGAGGCATCTCTGGATCTAAAATCATCTAACAGTGTTGTGTAACTGTAAACAGTGCAACCACCTTTTATAATGCCAATTCGTTTTGGGTAAATATCATAAATCAGTTGTGGGTTAGGTGCTAAACTTCCAGTCGCTGTTAAAACAGAAGAACCCCAAGCTTATTTTAGGAATTTGCTCTTTCTCAGTCTGAAGCTGCTGCAATAGCTAGTGGGAGTCCCTTGCATTTAAGCATATATCCTTCTAAAACTTCCATGTTAAAATGAATTCAAGAATAATTTGAAGAATAATCTGAAGGCCAGATGCAACATGGTTTTATAGGCAAAATATGCTTGTTTGTATTTCAAACACTTTAGCTATTACTGTCTAATAGATTTTTTTCTGTTTGGTAAGGGTAACAGTAAGGTTGACCTCACAATATGCCAACTAGCTATAAATATGAAACTGTCTTCCACCTGCCTTTCCTCATATTTATCTCTGCATATGCAGTTAGCTGGCTTGACTCCTGAGGGGAGATCAGAATTCCCTAAACTTATCCTAGATGAGAACCGAACAAGTTAATGTTGATACGATAATTCAGATGAGTAGTTTTTTCAGCTGCAAGAAGTGTGTTAGATGGAAATGGTTGACTTTAAACTTCAGCAGAGAGGCACCATGGTGTCTGGTTCATGTGAGATGAGTCTTCTCTGTTTTACAGTTGGTTAAAGAGTAATTCATACTGCAAAAGTGTGCCTTGTAAACAAGAGCTCTGTTGTAACTGAGCCTCAGCAAATACACAAGTTCCATGAGTAACGTGATTCAGTGTCCCCTCTATAATATTTTACTTACAAGTAACTTGACACAAGCAGTTAGTTGAATGCTTCGTTTCAAGAGTCTGCAACTTTCCAGGGAGGCTTGGAAGTGTTTAATGAAAGTACTGTTGCTTTTGTAAAATGAAAAATTATTTTGGCATGCCAAAATACGAGGCAAGTATGGTTTCCCTATGTATATGAAAATGCAGACTGAAAGTCTAAAATTTGATATACATTATTTAAGGTACATCCAGATTTGAATCTGGAAGTGATGTGCTGCAAGCCTGAATAGTTTGCTAATTTTTAGGTTTCAAAAAAATCAGCTATTCTTAAACTCTCTGCATCTTTTTTTTGCTGTCCTTTGGATAGAGAAGAGGGACAGTGGGCTCTGCATCTGGATTTAATGCTCACCTTGGTTTTTATGTAGTTCTGCAAAGCCGTCCCGGCTTTGGAGGGATGCTGAATTTGCCTGAGGGTGCATTGTTACAGTACTCTTTCTGACTTACTTCATTACAATAATTGCTGCCAACAAAAGGCTTTCCTCCAGGAGCATGGGCAGTCAGATTGTGCTTTCTTCAGTGTTTCTTTTTAACCTATGGCTCAGTAGTTTCATTTGACTTAATATAAGGTTGGAAATCTTTTTCAGTGTCTACAAATACAATAAAAATTAGTTCCAGGGAAGAGGTGCTGGGACTGTGTCCTGACTGAAGGGGACTTCACAGCGTCTTCTCATTTTTTGTTGGTAAAACATGCAGTGGTGAAAGATGAAAAACTTAACTGCAATAAAAGGTTTTCTGAGAACATCCTCCTTTGTAGACCTAAGTTCAATCTGTGGGAAGAATTTGATAATGGAGAAAATACCATGTATGATTCTTCAAGACATGAATCCACAGAGGGAAGGATGACATATTTTTGAAGTTCTTATCTCTGGAAAATGGGTGTGCTAAGTTTTTCAGGGACACTTTGCTGTACTAATCTAGAAGTCATGTGCTTCCAACCTTCAGTTCCTGTCCCACTCAAGACTTTTCTTTGGAAGTTCCCAAAGTATAGGAATGTGTATTTCTCTATATGAACTCTAAAAAATTTGCTGTGTGATGTATGCTGTGTTCTTCATATGATTTCTTGTTTATGAAGGAAATTTGTGGGAATAGTTTCCTGTCACAGGAGAAGTCAGTGCCTTGTGCATAGTACTAATTGTGTCTCATCGTTTTCTCAGATCCCGTGAAAGAGGAGATGCTTATGAGAAATATTTCTTCTAAAAGTGAGAATGAGACACTGAGTGGATCCCAAAATTTGACAGACAGCTTGCAGAGTTTAACCTCAGCAAGAAAGGAGGCATTCCCAACAGCAGCCAAAGTCAATTCGGTGACTGCAGGAAAGCCACCTACAGCAGATGGTGACTCTTTGTCACCTGTTGTCCCTGCTATTCCGGTATCCCAGGGGGATGTTGATGCTTCTGAAGATACTAAAATTGAGGAAGAGGATCTTCTAACAGATTTGAAAGACACACTAAGTAGTTCCCCACCCATCATAAAAGAAACTATGGAGTCAGATGGAGATGACTATGCTTATGAAATGACACCAAATTCCAGATACAGCCCAGACCTTCTAGAGATGTCAGAAGATGACAACTCTGACACCATCAGTAACTACAATGAGGAGATCAAGACCCTTGATGAGAAGATAAAAGGTGTTTCTGTCTCAGGGTTGGATGAAGAAGAAGACAGCCATTTCTTTTTTCATCTGGTTGTAGTTGCCTTCTTAGTAGCTGTTGTTTATGTCACCTATCACAATAAGAGGAAGGTAGGTGTACTCTGAAAGGTTGAGAGAAACAGCTGGAGTGTTGAAAATTAAGTTGCATTCCCTTGTATACTTTTTAAGAAGTAGCTTTTTGAAGAATGAAATCTTTGACCACTTAGTCTTAAAATGCATACTTAGTCTTAAATCTTTGACCACTTAGTCTTAAAACTAATATGCAGATCATTAGTGTCATTTTTATCTGCACAATGAAAATGAACTTGAATCAAACATTTACGATTAGAAAATGAGTTAATTGGTAACATCAGTAATCAGTCAGTACAGTAGTGAACACTGGCAGTGTGCATTGTGAGTTCTGTAAAGGATACCTGAGCCAAGTCAAGTGGGAGTGAACAATTAACTAATTTTTTTTTCTGCACAGGATTATAAACAACAAATTAAGGGAGGTTTAATTGCAAATGGTGTGGGAATGTTCTTGTTATGACTCTGATAATCCTTCTAATAGTTCACTTTAAGATGGTCTTTATATCATAGACGTTCTGAGGGCATAACTACAGACTTTTAGAAAATGTTTAATGCTGCTTCCAGTTTTACATAGAGAAGCTACTGAGTTACTATTTTCAGGTAAATGTTTCTTCAGTACAAACTAATTCTCTATATTTCAAAAGTAGCCTGACTGGTATTATTTCAAAATTTATTGCTAGCATTAAATCCAGCATCCAGCCCAACCAGACCCAACAGAGGTTCATGCACAGATTTGTATTGAACTATAGATTAGTTTTTAGATATGAAGAAAGTTAAGTGTTTCTCTTTAAGGAGAACACTGATTTTGATGAGGATTTGCAGGACTCGAAAGCAGCTGAACACCCAAACCCATCTTTACTGTGCAGTGGCCTATGTGTAATGTGCATTGCCAACTCTTTATAGGGGAAGATATTGACGACTGTTGCATTTCAAAATTTATCTGAGAGCAGTTCAAATAAGTGATTAAAAATGCCTTGTCTTTGCCACAGTAATGCCCTTGCCAGCATGGTGGGTAAGACCATGATGTCAGTACCACTTTGAAGCTGTGGTTTCAAATGTTTCTGCACAGCATCTGTTAAGTTGTCCCATTTTTCTTTCAGATCTTCTTGCTGGTGCAGAGCCGAAGGTGGAGAGATGGCCTGTGCTCCAGGACAGTGGAATATCATCGTTTAGATCAAAACGTTAATGAGGCAATGCCTTCCCTGAAAATAACCAATGACTACGTGTTTTGAAAGCACTGTGATTTGAGTTTGCTGAACTTATCACTCTTTGCCTGCCCAGTCATGTAATGATATTCAGGTATTCTAAATAAGCTGCTTGTATGGAAATGAGATGTACTGTCTTTGACCTGGATGTTTTGGAGATTAAATCTCATGGAAGATCAAGGGCATGATCCATCTGTTTGCAACTTTGGTCGGGTTTTATATCAACTGTAAAGATACAGAGTTTAATAAATCAGTGATCTTTCCATTCATAAAGCATCATTCCCTTCTGTCTGGAGCAGTCTTAATAGTTATACTACAAGAAAATAAGCATAAAATATTTTAGGTCTAATAAATTAATGACTTTGGCATCACTAAATCAAATTAACGATCTCTTTGCTAATCGCTTACATGGCTCATAAATTCCACTATATTGCAAACTGAAAATATAATTACTTTTTTCTGTGCTTAAATTCTGATGCTGCAAGTCTTTCATCTCATTTTTTCTGATTCTGTTTTCTTGTTGCATAATTTGATCCTATTTTAGGCAAAAAAGCTAGAATGGCAGTTTAATAATTTCTGTATGTGTTAACGCCATAAATAATTTAAAAATAATTATGTATAACCCATTTTATTTAAGAAGTTCTATACCATATAATTCCTAAAATGTTTAAGGTATTTGTGAAAGTATGCAGCTTCCTGTCTCTTTTTTTCCTCTAATGCTATTTATGACTACTTCTTTGTCTTTGTAATGAATGAGTGGAAAGCAAGTCTTGTTGAATAATCTTACTAAAATATAGATAGCTGACAGGCCTTCAATATATCAAAGCTTTCTGTTGAATTTTAAGACAGTTGGGAAATGGCTATGTGATTTGTTATATTACAAATGGGGGAAACTGTAAGAATAATTTATTTGGTTGTTCTTCTGACCCAGGTAACAGACAGGTGAAAGTAAGGGTGTGGGGGCTGCCAGTCTCTGGACAGTGCACTCTCATTTTTGACAAACATTTATGCATTAGTGTAAATCACGTTACTGGTACAGTAGTTTTTTAGGTTTGTTTTTTTTTTTTTTTTTTAAATTGTCTTTTGTACTTCCATTATTTATGTTTTCCTGAGTTGTAAAATATAAAATTTTAATTTTCTGTACATTCTGTTCGTGATTTAGTTTTCAAACTGATAAATTTGTAAATAATGGTGAATCAGAACCCCATAATTAATAACTTGGTATTCAAGTAGTTATGTAACGTTTGGAAACAAATCAACTTCATGCCTGTTGGCATGAGGAGTCTGAAGGCATGATACTGTCTCATGAACAAAGTGCTAAAAGTTCTATATTCTGCTGTTAAATGCATTCTTTTCATAACCACAAGAAGTAAAGCACAAACAAAATATCCAAAAACTCTTTTCTTGCAGTAATTTTTATTGTATTTGGACTTGTATCACGTAATATTTTGAATAAGGTTTTTAAAATAAATGACAATAATAAGCCTGTGTTTCTTAACTATTTCACTGCTTTTATACAGTAACTTATGATAAAGAACTTAATTATGCTTGAAATTGGAAACCATTTCAAAACCATCTTCTCCATTGCCCATACTGGGTGTATGAAGGTTTGTTATATGCATATTTTAAGTGGTGTGTAGGGTAGATAGCATGGCTTAAATGAAATCTTTTAAGCTATAGAAATTAATACATTCTTTAATATGATTTGTTTAGCTTAAGTTGTATAGTTAATAATTCTTGTGGAAGATACCTGAAATTCTTAACTGAACATACCTTAAAGTGTGACACTGTTGTGGTCAAGATCTAAAGGGGAAGATTGCTTATCAAAGCTTCTTTAGGATATTTAAATATTGGAATTTGAGGAGGTGGCTAATGTTTTTGCACCTAAGTAGTTCAGTAACTTTGTCCTGGGAGTTACTGATTATAAAATGTAGTGATTTTGACAGTAAAAAATAGTATGTTCACCCTTGGCAGAAGCTTGTGTTCTTTTCAGCTTGGTATCACAGGCCTTACACAGAACCCAGAGTGAGCAACCTGTGTAGAAGTGATATGCACATGAGAAGTTTCATTTAAAGTGTCATTTTCTCTTCAACCCACCCAGTGAAATAGGCCATTGAGACAGATGTTATATTTTCAGCCACTTCCCTCACTATAATAGCTACTATACTGTTTAAAGAATACAGAAAATTAACATCAGTCTTAATTAGTAGAAATAAGGCATATTTGTTATTTTCTGGAGTTCGTAGATATGAACTTCATCCATGTTGGCTGTCTTCCAAAGCTCTTGAAGCACAGTTCGACTGGTGGAATAAAACCAGTGTAAATGTGTTCTTTCAGCTTTCTGACTGTCTTCTTTAAGACTATATGTTAATATGTTTGAGGAATAATCTTGCATTTCCTTGCCCTACTTCCTTCAAACTGTCCTTGTGGATAGACTGTCTCTAAGGAGGGATATTTATTAATCTTTACAGCTTTTAAGCTGTTTTGTGCAACAAACCCGCTAACTTCTGGAGGAGGAATGCACACAGCTAATGGCATGGTTGACAGCTTTCCCTAAAAAGCTCACCGAAGGCAAAGGCCTGGCATGAGCTCAGTAAACCAGGTTGTTTGGCAGTCACCACGTTTTAAAATGCTCATAGGTTTAGCTGTGCCATGGCAATTCCTGTCCCACAGATGTGGGATGTTCATTGGGTATTTGGACCTAATGACCTGTGGCTCCCTTGGGTTGGACTGCAAGTGTTAAATCAATTCTGTGCTGAATTGTCCATGTAGCTGTTCTTTGAAAATGTTCTTCATGAGGTTACCTTAGAGGAGAAAATCACACTATGAGCAGCTCGTGAAGTCATACCAGGACTGAAACCTTTTGAGTTGGGTAAGTGATATTTGAGGTCATGAAATGATGCAGAGTAGAGCTTTGCCTCGCTCAGGTACTTCAAGCACTTAAGATGAGCAGTTACTCTTTGCTTGCTCTTGATGGTAAAAAAAAAAGGGTGCAAAAATGATGTTTTTAGTTCTGCTGCTTTGTGGTGGCTGGGATATATGGCCTTGAAGATTACTGCTCTATCAGGCTTACATGAGGTTTAGCACTCCCATAAAGCTACTGGGGTGCACATCCTCTGTCACACAAGGAAGAAAAACTTTTTAAAATAGAAATATTTTAAAAAATTAAGTTCTTCACTAATGATAATAAGGGAAGCTTATAAGAATCTTTTTAAATTCAAATGGATTTCATATGAATTTGAAATCCTTGAAGTTCTTTAAACAGTGGGTTTAGTTCAGGGACTTAACCTACACAGATGCTCTGTTTTTGATACTAATTTATTTTAAGGACTTGAGGTGAGTCTGGCTCCATCAGTTTGATAGTTACTGCAGCAAGTTGCCCCAGGAGATAGTTTGGTCACACCAAAGTTTCTGGATGCATCACAGCAAATTACTGTCATGATAATATCAGTGTTCTTAAAAGCTATCCACTGCTGATGGCCAGCGTTCGGTAGGAGGCTGCATTGCCAATTAACAGCTGTGATTTGTATCTAAAAGAGACATCTTGCTATCCAGTCCCTTCTGTGTGGCAATATAAAAGTGTAGCTGCAGTTGTAGCAAGGTGATCCCGGAAAGAAAGTTGGCAAATAGTGACCTCTCAGCTTCACCCTGGCCCGAGGCTGTGCCGAGTTGTTTCTCCAGCTTCCTTGTGTGTCATTCTCCCATTGCAAAGGGACCTCGCCCTTGTGCAGGTGAAAGGTTTGACATGCACACAGTGACTTTGACTTTTTTTTCCAAGGATATGTTTTCATTCTCAATAGCCCTTGGGCTGTTTCCTGAGCAAGGGAAGGACTTGCTGAATTGGCTTGGGCAGTCAATAGCTGTTGCCTAATAGCACCAATAAAGACGGAAAGGCTTTTCCTGATCCGGTTTTACAAGGGCTTCAGTAACACCAGGAGAGGGTGGCATATGTCATCCACTGTGCAATAAAAGAGCCATTTGCTGATGAGGTAATCAGGGTTGAACTACTGGGTTTTAATTTCTTTAATTGAATTTGCTTGTGGAAAATTAAGAGCAGGCAATCAAAAATTCATAAAGTGCTGAGATCAAACAGAGGAAAAAGCAAGCAGATTTATGTCACATCTTACCAACAAGAAATGTCTTGATGAATTTCTTTAGTGAAGAAAGGAAACTTTCTCACATTAAGGTGAATTATGACTTCCATCAATATTCTGATAAAAGGAATAAAATATTCCTGAAGAGCTTTCTGATTAAACTTCCTGAGATGAAAGTTCAGGCTCTATTTATGTAGGTTCTTGTTAGTGGCTGGGTTTTATGAAATGAGGAAAGAAATAATGAGTAGGATAGTTTAAACAAATGATACATTTCACTTTTACTATCCAGGAAATCAGGTATTTTAAAATATTTATGGTTTAATTTTCATTTTGCACCAGTGCATATTATTCAGCTCTAAGTCAACTGTCCTTGGCTGCTGCTCAGTTGTGTACATGGTGAAGAGAGAAGGGTTTATCTGAGCGGGGTGCTTTGAGTTACGGGAAATTAATTTGCAAGGTGGAGGTGAAAAATGTAATATCTCTTAAATGAATTTCAATGCTGTAAAAATAATAGAAAGGAAAAAGTGAGAGTTCTGTGTCTCTAACACAGACTCCTGTTAATTAAAACATTGGTCAGGGGTTTTCCAAGTTATGGTCAGTTTAGGAAACCTGTGATGAACCACCATAGGGGAGATTTTATTTGCTTTTATTGTTGGTGGAAACCTGGCATGCTGAGCAAAGGGAAACCTGGCTGGCAGCAGGTACCTGCTCAGGCTTCAATTTTCTGCCTAAAATTGGGAGCAGTGAAGCCTCCTGGGGTTGGGCGGCAGGAGGGACTTGTTATCTGGCAGCTGTTGTAGCTCTGGAAGGGCAGGAGCAGAGTCTCCCGGCAGAGCTCCTCACCTGAGCTCTCCCCTCACCTGCCGTCAGGGAGTGAAGGCTGCAGGTGTGTGGTGGAGCTCCAGTGGGCAGCACTGGCCAGGACCTGGGTTACTGAGAGCCTGACATGCCCAGAGGAGGCTCTTGCTTTCCCTGCCTCCTGCTCTGGAACGTGTGTTTCTAACCCACTGAAACAATTCCACTTTGTTTTTGAATCTTATTCCTGGACTGATTTTCAGTCATTTTAGGGTGCTGAGGTGGTTCACTGTGCAGCCAGACCAGAGCTGGCACAAGGCAAGTGATGGGTGTGTTGAGAGCAGAGATGGGGCAGATCCCTGTTCAGTAGCAGCAAACTGTTCATTTTTGTTTCTCCTTATGGTTACATCATCCTCACCATCATCAAGCTTTCTCGTAACGTTGTGTTGCCCCACGGCAGGGTAGGTTGGAACTAGATGATCTTTAAGGCCCCTGTCAACCCAGACCATATTGGGATTCTAGAGCTGTTTCTAAATGGTCTCATAAAGCCAGGCCTAAACAAGAGCATTTCATACTGTAGAGGCCAGGTGAGCAATGGTTGCTACAGTCTCAGCATCATGATTTTTGTTGCAGAGAGGCCAAGCAGACTGAGGATTTGGGGTCTTTTCTGGTTTGCATTGTTTTTTCTGGAAATTTTTTTGTGGGGAAATCTCAGAGCAGAGTCTCTGGGGAAGCTGAGGGGTGTCACTGCCCTGTGGCAGTACTGGGGTGTGCATGGTCCCCAACACCACAGCACCCCCTGTGCAGTGCAGCTTCCCTGTCCTGTCCCAAATCCAAACTGAAGCTGCATTTTGTGCTCCTACGAGGCTGAGTAGCTTTATGGGAGTGCTAAATCCTCATGTAAGCCTGATAGAGCAGTAATCTTCAAGGCCATATATCCCAGCCACCACAAAGCAGCAGAACTAAAAACATCATTTTTGCACCCTTTTTTTTTTTCCATCAAGTGCGCTTTAAAGAGAAGTCCCTGTACTGGTTTTTATTAAGCTTTTCTGATACAGATCATATGAATATTCTTGCTGTAATAAAAAATGGTTAATATGAGGACTTCTCAGCTTCACTGTTTCCAATAAATATATAACTAGAAAGGGGAGAATGACATCTCTTCTGTAACTGATCCTTAAATCATTATCAAAATCATTTAGCAGCCTCCTAAAAGTTATTTTTAATTACAAGGTCTATCGCCTTGTTATTAACACTGAAAATCACTAATGTGTGCAATTTCCTATCTTGACTAAAAATAAAATACATAGATTGTGTTATCCTTATTGAGGTACACTCATCGAGGTTTTATTAAAGATTAGGTGAAACCAGATGTAATCTGTTTGTACTATTCTGTAAACAATGTTGAAATGTTGCTATTTAAGGAAGCAATGGGATTAAGAACTGGAGTTGAGTTTCACAAGTGTACCCAGGCTGTGGAAATATTTACAATTCAGATTACATGAATTGGGGGACCCTTGTGTTTGTTGCTCACAAAGCTGACCATCATTATCGGCTGGCTCTGCAAGGCAGTAGGATTATGTTGTATATTTTTGTTAGCACTCTCCTGCCTTTCATCTTGCTGTGTCACGTGGTGGCTTCTGAGGACTGATGGAAGTGCTTTTTGTCCCTGGGGAAAATGTTTATGCTCTCCACATAACTGTTCCCTTTCTGCAAGTCGGGGACAGCGAATTAAACCTTCAGAAGTACCCACATAGCATAGTTTCTGCATTGAAACAAGCCCTAATGACTCACTTTAGATGTATCTTTTCGGGTTAATGCCTGCTTATTGTTAATAGTTAAATTTCTAAATTGTGATAGCATAAATATTCTTGAGCTGCAGTCACTGGGGCAAGGAACAGCTGATTATCCTTTATAAAGGTGCAAAGTTTTTTCAACATCTAAAACTTGTTCTTTTAGTATTAGCTGACAAATTCTACCAGCTAATCTGGAATAGGTTTTAATTTCTAGTGCATGCTGACCGTGAATCCTAACAGCTGGAATGCCAGATGTTCAAAAAAGAAGAATGTTGTTTGGGGAGGGAAAGAAGGTTGGAGTAAAGGGCATAATGGCATCATGCAGAAATTAAGCCAAAATCTTCCAAGCAGCAATGTCACATTTTCAGTATCATTTCTGGGAAAGATCCTCTGCATTGGAATAGGTGATCCCTAGAGAAGGAAAGCTGTCTTTGATCCTGAGTACAGAGGGTTTGGGCTGGGTTGTACCACAAACTGACAGAAAGGCTCTTGTGACACATGGATTATCTTAGCAGTTTTGGGGCAGTTTGAGAGGCAACCTTCATCTGAGCATTTTTTTATAATTTTAGCTTAACATAAGGTGCGCAATTTATGCAGGGGCAGCTGTGACAGGCTCACAGGGAGCAGTTCAGGGAATGGGAGAGGAGGTGGCATCTGAAGTCCTCTGCTGTGGCTGAGTGGTTTGTGAGAAGGATGTCCTTCTGCATCATCCTTGGTCTGCACGGGACTGATCTGCAGGAAGAGCTTGTTAAAGAGAACCAGGACAGTGAACCAGGCAGTTTCTTTATCTTCCAGCCCCAGGAAAGCCCTACACTCACCCTTTCTCCTTTCTATGTGAATATTTTGTGAATACAGCACAAACAAGATGTGTTTTCCTGCTGGTGGGCAGTGGCTGTGAGAACAAAAAGATCCTTTTGTCATCTCTTTCACTTGCCTGGAGTGCTGTCTGCTCCTGCCTGGGCAAGCAGGCATTAAAACATTAAATAAAAATTGTATTGGAAAAGGAATTCAGTGGTGAGGCAGAGGATGGTATTTCTTTTGGTAAGCAAGCTTACCTTGCTGGGGCTGTGAAACCATCATTGTTGAGGACAACTTTTCTCGAAGTAATTCCCAGAAGAAAAATAATAATCATTTTAGATATTAAAAAAAATTATTTTTCACAGCTTTCCCTTATGCTCACCATCTCTTGGAGCAGCCAGCAGGGGGGAGTGTGACTGCGCCATGGAAGGCACCTGGCAGCCAGAAAAGAGCTGGAAAAGTACAAAATAAGTTCAAGAATGAGTATTAGGATAAATTCCTCTGGACAAAATTGACACTGTGAGACAGACAACATGAGCCCATAGAGCCACCGAGATGTGGAGGGGTGTTAAGGGGTGTTTACTTACTTTTTTAGACAACCCAGTTTATTTTATTTAAAAAATCCTCAAGAAACAGAGTTTTTTACCTTGGAGTAATGACCTCGATGATCTTACACTGTCTTTTCCAATCTAAATGATCCCATCTTCTTCTTACACTGCATCCCCAGGCCTTTATTTTTTAGTTTGTCCTGAAAAATGCATGTCTCTAACATCATGAGCTCTTATGTATTAATCCATCTCAGCTGTAATAAGTTTATAAGAATAAAAACTGTCTTTACTCTTGGGGGGCTCAGCAAAATAACCTCCAACTTTGAAATCACAAAGTTCTTCTCTAACTCAGGGAAAAATAAATCTGTTTCCTCAGTCTAACATTATTATTGTGCAAGAGGAAAACATTGGAAAACAAAGACACCAATCTCCCTAAATATTATTGCATGGGAACAGAAATTAATAGAAAGAAAAAAATGTTGCTATTTATGGGATTGTAATATGATGAATTTTACTTGACAGCACCTAACCTTTTCCAGAGCAATACACAAATGACTGCTACGTGCTTGAGTAAATACAGATTTAGAAATATGTCACCAAAACACCAGTTAATATATTAATTACATGCATACTGCTAATACCTAGTTCTTGTTGAACTTGATGTCTGAAAAGCACTTATTTTATGTCTGTAAATAGTTTGCCTGCCTATTTACTTGCTTAGCCATTTCTCCTTCCAATTACACACAGGTGCAGTCATCGTATGGGAATTGCTAATGCTTGTGAAGCTGCATTGTTGGGTAAAGATGTCTTAGAAATTTCTTCATTTGGGAGAAACATAAAAATTTTTGTCTCTACAGCAGCTGCTCTATCTGGGGGGATCTCCAGTAAAGGCCTCCTTCCTTCCCCAGTGCTACAGGAAAAGAGCCCAGTGCTGAAAAAGGCTCAGTGCTGAAAACAAGCGACTGGGAACTGTGCATCATCTGCAGTATCCATTTGTCAGCCTCCTTCTTTAAGTCTTGACATGCTCCACAGGGGTCCTCCAATGGCTCTGGAGCCACCAAAGGTCAAAAGAACCCTTCTGAAGGCTGTGGGAGATGAAAGATGAGTTATTCAGTGGCTAGCAGCTGAGAGCAGGAGAGGGTGTCCCAACCCCATCCTCAGAAGCCCCAGTCCCTGAGCGACTCAAGTCAATCCTGTAGTGCTGATTCATTTTTATGTTTACAGCAGCAATTAACTTCCGTTAAAATTGATTGTAACTCCCACCAGGGAGCACTCAGAGCAGAGTTCTGCTAATGTTCAGAGGACTCTGATGTGCCTCCGATCCTGGCAGTCCTTCATACTATTCCTCTTTATGCTCCATGCAAAAATTAAAATTGAATATAAAAGTTAAAACGGTCACTAAAATTGGTACAGCCATTAGCATGCCTCTTGCCCCAAGATTAAGGTGATAGATTTTCTAACAAACGTTAATCAGAATTGCTAAAAGAAAAAGAAAACTATCATGGTGTCACTCACCAAGCCTTTGGGTTAACTTCCTGCATTATTTCTCTGTAACTTGCCAGTCCTAGAACATAAACCAGGATCCAGAGGTGGAAACAGCATCAGCAGAGATAATGATAAAAAATTTCCATGTATTTCTGTCCAGTTTCTGGTTGCTTTGAGTGCTGTTTAATTCCCTTCCTACAATGAATTGCAAACAGATGCTTAGGTAATTGAGGGCTGAGGCTTTAGAGATGATGGTCCAGGCTCTGATGCTGTGACTCAGGCTGGATTACACTTCAAAAGCAATCCCACCATCTTTGGTACAATAAACTAAACAATATTGCAGAGGAAAAAAACAAGCCTGAACTAAACGGAGCACTGTGTGCAGTGCTGTAAAGGAAAGCTGTTCCTATTGAAATGCCACTGACAGCTTGTGCTGAACTTGCAGGAAGGACAAAGGGGTCTCTTAACAGGTTTTCTTCTTTTTCCAGATGGTCTCAATCTTATTTGGGTTTACAGAGCTTTTCCCCCTCTGAATTGCTTCTGAGATTAATGTCAGAGGTTTCTGCAGGAGGCTCCTCTGAGGGAGAGGCGCAGAGGGGCAACATTCTGCCCCTCTGAATGAGGAAAGTAAAGGAAAGCAAATGCAGAAAATCATGGGGAGGTTTGGCTGCTTGGCCCAGGGTTGAGAGCAGGGGTAATGTGATTTCTTCCTCTCTCTCTCTCTGCTGACACCTTGGCTCGAGGAAGGATGCCCTGCTGGGGGTATGGGTGGGAGCTGCCAACTATGAAAGAAGTAAAAGATGCCACTTCTCTAAAAGTAAACAATTCTTTCTCCTCTATTCATGGCACTTGCTGCAAAGCATGACTCAAAATGCCCTATTGACTGAGGGAAGGGCTTGCCTGAATTCCCTGTCAAATTAGGGAAATCTTCTTGGGAAGGTGTAGCCACATCAATGTTCAGGGCTGGAGATGGGCAAGTAGATCTTGCATGAACACTCCACAAGTCTTGGGGTCTGAGGGTTTCTCTGCTGTGCCAGCAAACCTCCCCAGATTGCCATCAGCCCCCTCAGCCTGGTTGTGTTCTCCTCATTCCCAGGAATGCACAACTT
The DNA here is from genome assembly GCA_013396875.1 of Vireo altiloquus. NCBI lineage: Eukaryota > Metazoa > Chordata > Aves > Passeriformes > Vireonidae > Vireo > Vireo altiloquus. The sequence goes on from VZRF01008652.1 coordinate 1,107,335, forward strand.
GACCAGCTTGGTCTTGCTGAGCCTTAGTTTGCCATGAGGAACCCAGCAGAGATGAGGGCATTTCTAACCAAGCAGCCAGTTTTCTATTTCTGGACAGATCATCTTGAAACATTTACTATAGAGGTGCTGATGGAATCAGCATGTTCATGTCAAAATGTCTGACTGACATGTTGGTTTTCAAATAGCCCTTTGCTAAAAGCTTTTCCAAACAAATTCTTCTATCTCTGGGGACATAATCTGCATGTTGCATTTCTGGTCTGCTAAAGACTGTCTTTTTGCTTTTGTGTGAGAATATTTGAATGTCACAATTCCTTCTGCTTGTTAAGTGGGGCATTTACAAATTTTTATACCAGCATTTACAATTTCTTGTGGAAATCACTCGTTGGATAAAGGTCTTCACTACAGAAATGATTTACATAATGCATCTCCTATTACCATCAATCCTCTTTAAAAAAAAAGAAAAAGACAAACCCTCAAGTATTTTCCTCTGTTGAAAACACCTAAAGCCTGTTTGTTCTAGCAGAGCCTCCTCGTCCTCTTCTGCATCACTGAAGCTCAGGGCATGTTTAGACTGCATGTGCTGAGTGTAACTGCCCCAAACTCAGAATTTCAGGAACATGTGGCATCTGAAAGTTGCAAAATTATGTAGTTGAATCCCTTCCTCTCCACTTAGAGTTTTCACTATTTCACCACATTTTAGGGCTTACATTTGAAATTTTGCCTTTCCCTTTTTTTTAGACAGATTAACACTTTATAAATAAAGATATGAGAATTATGAAAACTCTGGAGAAAGATGGGTTTTATGGTGATAAATTATGCAGCAGCCCTGTCAGTGATGTGTGTTCATTAACAGTGTGATGCTACATGGATTTTATTTGATGCCAAACTGCAAGATGAGCCTTTCCTTGCCTGTGCAGCTGATCCACACATCCTCATTAAGCAGCAGGATCCAAAACCTGCATGTACAGTAGCCTGGCATGATCCCTGGGAGGGTCAGGGGCCTGGACCACAGCTCCATCCTGGCAGTGCTGCTGCTGCTGCTGCCTTCAGGGGTTGTTTCTGATTCCTGTGCCCCAGCTGGGCTCGGGTATGCTATCATGTACCTACATCTCCTTGCAATAACACAGCAATAAAGCTGCAAGATGCCTACAATCTGTTTGTAATCTCCAGAATATCACCACCTGCATCCTGTGACTAAAGGATATAAATACTTCCTTCTGTGCAGAGCGGCTAAAACTTTCCAGAGGCTCAATTGCCAAGTGAGCAGTTTTAGTTTTGCAGAGGGTTTAAAGCCTTTTCCCCCAACAATGTAGCTTTTGTCCTTCTTTTTTTCTTTGTTTTTGGATTTTTGGTTTTTTGTTTTTTCCGTTTTGCTCGCTTCTCTTTCCCCCTAGGGAGCCTGTTGTTCAAAGCTCAGCCCAAGGATTTGCAGAGCCCTGGGGTAATCCAGGTTACGGCTAACCTGGAGGCTCTAGAAAAGATGCTTTGCAGCAAAATTGTGAACAACATCTGGCTTTTTCTGTATTACAGAGGGGGAGGGGCTGTTAAATTAGGTATGTGTTTTCCAGCTCACCCAGGTGTCTTTTCCAGCTGCAACACTCTCTTAATCTGAGGTAGGAAGCTGGTATGAGCTATGAATACATTTATCATTGAACAGTAGCAATGGGATATGTAGAATGTGCAGGCAATAAAAACATGGACACTTTCCAACTGCTGTTGGCAAAATGCTTGGTCTGGTTGAGATTTATCATAACAAATCAACTCTGCTGGAGGTGAGCTTTCAAATACTCAGGTATGTGAGAAGGTGTGCAAAGGTGTTTGTGGTGAAGAGCAGCAGCCACAGCAGTGGGGCTGAAGCTGTGACAAACTCCAGCCGGACTCATCCCTTCTGACACCTGCAAAGTGGCCATGTGCCTTGCCTTTGCACTTCTAGAATTTGCTACAAATAATTTTATTGCAGTGCTGTCCAAAGGCCCGCACCCCACTCTGAGGTGTGATGAACTGAATAGGCTGTTAAACTGTAAAAATAAAAGAATAAACTGCTCTTAGCCCATCCATGTGATGTATCTCATGAGTGTTCCAAGCCTGTTCCGGTTGTGCAAAGTATTCAGCACTTTGCCCTCCTGCTTTTGACTATGATATTTGCACAGCAATTGGTATTTTGGGGTGGTTGCAGCATTTGATTTATACCCAGACAGCTTAATCCTCAAAGGGAATCAACACTTCAGTGGCAGCATCATTTAGGAATAGCACATTGCTTGCCTAGAAGATCATCCTTGCTGTAACTAATTAACCCAGTATGCTTAAGTGCTTTGTGCAATTGAGGGTGGAGTTCCACTTACCTCCAGTTAGGCAGAGGGAGCCTGGTGAGCCCCCCTGTAGTGAGGGAGAGCAGCTTCACTGCCAGCAGCATCACCCCAGGGCTGCACCAGAGTTTTTGGTAATGGCAGAGCTGCCACAGGGAGTCTGGCAACTAAAACTATTTCCATTGAAAAAGTCTCCCATGGCTGAGTATTCAGAATACTTAATTAGCTGGAAGCCATGATATCTGTCAATCATGTGTTGCTTCAGATTTTGTGTTTAAAGGACAGAGTTATTACCAAAGAGTTATTATTAAAGGAAATTACTGGTACAGTTGGCTCAGATCTCACTAAGAAACAAGATTACAGATGGGTAATGGAAAGCCAAGCATTTTAATCATACCCCAGCATGTAGTAATAGATTTTCAAAAGCCATGCTACCAGAAAACTTAACAAAATCCAGGTGCTAGACAGATACTTGAATATTAGTGAGCACTCAAGGAAAATTTTAAAGGCTTGAATTCGTCTTGGTGCTTTGCTGCTACAGCAGAGAGTCCTCACTTCTGTCTTGCATGTGTTTGACATGCATGTAAATGCATGTACAGTGTTACAGGGCAATGGAGAATTAAACCCTAGGGAAAAGAAACCACCAAACTACTGTATTTCCAAACATTAAGAATCTCAGGAATATGTGTCCCACAGAGTCTTCTGTGTTGGCTGCTGGTTCAGTTCACAGGTGCAGTATGTGGTTTGGTGCTCTTCCTGGAAGAAGAGGACTCAAGTGTGTACTCATAATGAGATTAGGAAGCCAAAGGGAAAGCACTGGGATGTAAGAGAGCTGATTTGTTATGGGTACATTGAAGAAATAATAATAATAGAAGCAGTAGTAACAACAACAACAACAATAATAATAATAATAACAATTCTATTCTGTCTATTGCCATGTGCATCCTGTAATCTCATAATATTAATAAGATCATAATGAAATTCTAGAAAATTTTAGTCTCAGTCATGAAACCAGAAGGGGATACTCTGGTCTTCTCCACAATGCCACAGGACAATGGCTCTCTATCCTGCTGAATGATCATAGTTTCTTCTCATGCAAAGAGAAGTTATGAATATTTGGAGGCATATTCTCTTAGGGAGGATTTAGTGCCTGTGATCAGTGTCAGTAATGAGATAATACCATTCTTTACCCTTCTCCTGTCTGTGCATAAAGAACAGGTATTATCAAATACAGTAAAGAGGTGAGTTTGCTACCAGCCAGGAGAACTTTTTGATTGTATTTCTGTGAAGGAAGCCTGATGTTTAGACTTTATGGATGTGATTTCCATGGTGGAAAAAGATACTAATCTTTTATTTGGGAAGACATTTTAGGTCCATTTGATTTGGATTAGTTTCTTTCCCAAGCTCTAATTTCTGAACCTCATGAATCTGGGAGACAAAATGACAGCTGTTGCAAATGGATAGGTGCAGAGGCTGATGTAAAGAAAATACGGACAAGCTCCTTTCAAAGAGTCAGTGTGGTCTGTGAAATTGGATTCACAGCTCAATAATGTCAGAGGATGCATGAAGGGGCCATGTCTAATCCCAAATGCTCTCAGAATACGGGAACAGTCACTCATGGATTTCAGGCTTTGCGGTCAGACAGTTCCAGACTCACTGAGGCTTATTAATGGTCCTACCCAGTCATCTTCTCATTCATTGTGGAGTAATCCCCTTTAGGTTAGAGCATAACTCCTTAGCTTTGCCTTGCTCTTTTTGCTCTCAGGTTTGGAGAGATGCCTTCATGTCTCACTGAACTGTCCTGCTCTCCCCCAGGACAGGAATGCTGCCTCCTTCATGGCATGTGCCTGTCTGGACCACACCATCACCCTTCCTTGTTTTCCTTCCCACTTCCCACCTCTGAGTTATTGAACTGTGGAGTTATTGTTAGGTAAACTATGGGTCCCTCCCAGGTAAAAGCTTTCAAACCCTTTTCACACTGCGAGTTTGTTGGTTAAACCAAAAGGTACAGAAATGGCCTCATGTCCCATTTTGTGAACAGTGAACTGCTGTTGTTCAATAGGTAAACGAAGTAGGTAAGTTTTCTTTTTGACCCCTGATGATGAGACTAAATAATATCTCATTACTTAATTGGACACATGTCCAGTTTTAGTGATTTATTATGCCTGAGACATGGCAGAGGAAAAGAAAATGTGTGACTGGGGAATACCCAAGATAAAAAAGGCAAAGAAAAACGTTGTTCTTCTTGGACATAGCTTTTGAGTTTTAATTATCTAATATATATTTATAATGTTATCTCAAGAAAATATTTTTCCTGCTAATTAGTTAGTTCTTGTCTGGTGCCAACATAAAACTGTTTCAGGGTGGTTTGTTGTTGCACAGCTGAGGAGTAAGGCAATTAGTAGTAACATACACTAACGCTGAGTCTCCAAACTTACACAAAATGTTTAATGAGACAACTGGGATACATATGATAGGCAGCCAAATATGTTGCAAGTTGCTTGCTGTTACTAAACCAAAAACACGTGGTTTGGGGCATCTCCCTTATAACTGCCCTGTTCCTCCCACTTGACTGGGTTGAGCCTCCCAGGACAGCAGCTGTTGGAATCGGAGTGCTGTGGGCTGAGCTCCCTGCCCAGATGTTTTACAGAGCTGTTGAGTGCTTTCTCCTGCTGCCAGATCTCCAGCAAAGTGAACAGCTTTGTTGTAGGCACTAGACTGCCATGTCAATAATTGATTATTTCAAGTCCTGCTGAGCTCTTGGCAATCAAATTGCTGGCAGCCTGGAAAATCTCAGCAGTGAGGTAGAAGACCTTTTGTCTTGGAACTTTTTATTTTCTGAAGTTGTATGTTTAATTGATGTGGCTATTATTTCATCTGGAAGAAGGTGTGTTATCAAATAAACACACTTTAGTCAGAAGCCTTATGAATTCCTGTAACACCAGTCTTAAAATATCAAAATAAACATGGACTCTGTGGATTGTTACTTACAGCCATCATTCACTGAGCCCCAAACTCACACTGAGGGCTGTTTCTCTGCAGAACAGCTACCTGCCTGTATGCAGGCTTTGGGTGGAGGAGAGACAAGTTAGGCAGCGTTGTTGGGCACTGCTGCCTTGGGCTGGGCTTTAGGTGCAGCTTCTTCAAACCTGAGTTTCTTCTGGTGCTGGAGAGAAGTTATTCCCAAAGTGCTTGTGGTGGAGGGAAGAGCTGGGTCTCCATCTACTCATGGTGGTGATGCTTAATTCAGGTCCATCAGCCTCACAGGGGATGGAGACCATTTTTCCCATGGGCTATGAGATTTATAGGTCATTGAGAGGGACCAATATATACATTTTTCCCAATGGGGTAAAGAAAATTCCTGTACTTTCATGCAGCTCCCCTCCCCCATCCCCACTCACACATACACATGCTTGCTGACGGGGGCAGGTGGCTGGATGCCTGTGAAAATGCCTGCCAAAAGCAGGCCCACAAGACNCTATCTGAAAATCACACCCAATCCGCCACGGGAGCTATGCAGCATTGAACACTCTGTCTGCTGAGCTGTCGCTGACAGAGCGCTCAGAATTCTTCGTGGTGATGCTGTCCCTGCCCTCTGTTTGTTTCCCCCTCTGCTCTCTTTTCTATCCCTCTTTTATTTCAGTGAACAGTTCTCAGATATAATATTGCTGTGTTTTGTGCTTAATTTTTCATCAGAAAATCTATTAAAAGAATCCTTCACGGCTCCTTCTTATAGTAGAACGGGACAGTCATCCAGTGGTATCCTGGATGTGAGTTCAGCTCTTTATCTCCTTGATGATAGGATGAGGCTCAGGTGACTGGTAGGGTGGAGACCTATGGGTTTTTATTTTGTTTTGTGCAAGTTGGACAGGACTCAGAGGCCCAGTGTGCTCCATCTGTGTCCAGTGCAGCTCATGAGCAGGTACTTAGCAAAATGAAAACCTCGTTACTTTGGATGTCTCACTGACTCATATCTATGAGGTCAGGATTAAGCCCTAGTTTCTGGATACTTGTCTCAGTAATGACTTAAAATTTTTCCATTCTGATTTCAGAGAGTCAAAGAACGGTTTTAGGCTGGAAAGGACCTTAAAGCTCATCTCATTCCTACCCCCTGCCATGGGCAGGGACACCTTCCACTAGACCAGGTTGTTCTAAGCCCTGTTCAACCTGGCCTTGAACACTTCCAGGGATGGGGCATCCACAGCATCTCTGGGCAATAATTTCTCTCTGGTATGCAACTTTCACAGTGGAGTAATCTCTTTTAATTTTTATTATGTAGCTGCTGTTAAGAAACAAAGCTGTCCTTAACAGCCAGTGTGATGTTGCTGCCCAACTTGCACCATCTCCCCCAGCTGCCTTCCAGCAGCATTAGTCCAAAACTCAAACAACTCATTTTCTTCAAATAAATAACAGTCCAGAATGAACTCCCATGGTGTCTGTCTGGAAAAATGGTTGGCTCCCTAGCAGTAAATGGCAGTGTAGTAAATTAGAAAGGCATTTCATAACTTCAAAATTGATCATTTTTAAAATAAATTTTAATATATTCAAAGGAAATTCTGTGATCCAACTGTGCCAGCCAATGGAAGCACTAAGGCTAAGAGTCAATCAAGACATAATTTTGTGATCATATAATTCAGAATGGCTATGTATTCTTTCTAATTCACTTATTTTTTATTGTTGCAACTTTATTATGGATAGCTGTAAAATTCTGTTTATGCCTATTCGTTCCTTTTCTTGACCCTTATTTAAAATGTAGTTTTTTACAATTCATTTTAAGTTGACAACATGTCAAACTCTGCAGGTAATAATAGGTGTTAATAGGAATACACTCTTTAACCACAGGCTTTCTCAATGCATTACACATCAGTTGTTAATTGGACTTGGAGAAATTGCTAAAATATCTTACGAAAGTTGGGTCTGATCCACAGAAGCATTCCTCTGGATCTGTGTCAGTGCAATCAATTTCCTGACATCTGGTGCCTTTCCAGTTCCTTAAGCCCAGAATAGCCTCCACATAGTTTGGATTTGCAGAGTGCAGAATTAAAAACTGGCTAAAAGTGACAGAAGCGATCCAGGTCACAGAAAGCACCAATTTAGTTTCTTAGCTTGGTTTCCTAAAGAAACAACACTTGTGGTATCAGGCTCGCAATGTCCATGCTTGTGTGGAGGTTTATCGTTTCTTCTCACCACTTTTGAACCTACTAACACATTTTAACTCTATTTTCTGATAATAGAGACTTCAAAGAGATTATATTCCTGTAAATTTAGTGAAAACAGGCAGCAGAGAAAATCCTTTACAGAGATTTAGACTAAGGAAAGGGTAAAGCATTACCTCAAGTCCTTGCTGAGCAGTGGGGAATCAGTAGAGGAGAGAGATCCTCTCGCAGGGGTGCTGCAGGTGAGCAGAAATCTTCCCCAAAGCTCAGGCTTTTAAAGGCAAGCAGGACCTGCACTGGCTCTTGCAGAACTGCTTCTTTAGATCAAGAGGAGAAGAGCTAGATTTTCCAAGTGAGTCACAAGCCCTGTTGTTTTTTCTTAATTGCTATAAGACATCTTTCATACCCTTTATTTTATCTTTGGATTCTTTGCCTTGGAGTCAATCCAGAAGTAAAGCAATCAGAAAACTTCGCTGTGTGCACATCTTATTATTACTGATGTGCAGGTCTGATGGGCAAGGCTGTATTTCTTGGTGCTGTAGTGTGTTGGTACATCTAATTTTTTTCAGTAATCCATTTAAGCAGCCCCTTTCAGAGGCTATGCCAGCTAGTACTTGCTTTCCTCTCCCTCTGTTGGGTTTATTGTTACTTATAATACACTCACAAGGCTGCTGCTTGCTTTCATCTTGCCTTTTTACTGCCTTGCTTATTTTTGTCTTCATTCCACTGTTCTCTAAAGACATCTTTATAAAACAGTGTCTATCTGCTGTGCATGTCTCTTTTATTAATAATTCATTAATCAATTAAACCAGAGGGAAAAGAAAAGGCACCAAAATCAACAGCTAAAAGTGATCACAGCTCTGGAACAATGCTGTGCGTATTTTGCACCTCAGGCTGCATCATTTGCTAGTGCTACCTGCAATACTCGTGCCAGAGAGCACTGGAGATCTGTCTTTGTATACCTGCTTAAAAAACTCCAAAAAGTTCTTTCTTGCTACATGGAAATATGCTCCCTGGGAAATCAAGTGATAGTGAGCAGAAACGGCACAGTGTTTCTGGAACTGGTGTTTGATTTTTGCAGGGCTGCAGACGTGTGTGTGCTTACCCGAGTCTGCTGGGCAAAACAATTACAGGTTCATCAAGAATTAAAATCCATCAGTGGCTGAACACTCATTTCACTGAAGCTCCTGGTAATGGAGTCAAAATTGTTTCTATGACATGCAGGAATTAATGCCTAATTCTGGGCAAGCAGTCTGTTTTTAGGGCAATATCATTTACCAGTTACTTTTAACACATGTTGGAGACAGGACAAGCTTCCTTGGTCCAACTCACTCTGAGGAATCACAGAATGGTATGGGTTGGAAGGAACCTTAAGGATCACCCCATTGCAACCCCTGCCATGGACAGGGGCACTTCCCATAGGCCAGGTTGGTCCTATTGGTCCCTTGTCCAGCCCAGCCTTGAACACCTCCAGGGATGGGACATTCACAGCTTCTCAGGAAGCTCTACCCCATGGCAGGGCAGGAGCAGGGCAGTGGTCTGTGGAACACCCAAGGGAAAGCAACTGGTTGGCAGCTGAACAAGGGAGTGGGACCACTGCTGTTGTGCTCCTATCTCATTACTCCCAAATAAGTGCTGTCTAAGCACCAATGCTGTCTCCAGTGCTCCTCTGGCAGCTTGTGCAGGGCAGTTTGATCATGCTTCTTCTCCCCAGCTTCAGTCGTGCACAACTCCTCCACCCTGGTGCTCACCACTGAATTGTTTTGGCTATTTTACCATAACCACCTTTGCTCAACATGCCTCAAAGCTTCATGTGAAGATTCACCTTTACTTCTATCCTCCAGACAGAAAACATTTGCTTTTTTTTCCTATAACCTTCAGCATGTTTCATGCCAATCCTGCAGTGCTAAGGCAGTTCAGTGCTCCATTAATTATTTTGGAGGCGATCTGTGAACTGCACGTGGTAATGACTGCGCTGCTCATTCAACAGGAAGTTCTCAGCACAATGTGTCTGGTCATCAAGGAGAGACTTTTCCCTCTAAGGAAAGTTAAAGCCTTTTCTTAGTCTGCTTCTGACCCAGAGCTTGCCCCCTCTAATCCTCCTTTCAGTAGGCACAAAGAAGCACATTATGAATTAACGGAGCTCGAGCAACTCTCTGGAGGCAGATGAATACATAAGACGTTAAAAAAGTTCCCATACTTCATCCAAGATTCTGCCACTAAGTCAAAGGAAGGGATAACATTGTGAGTTTGTAATTTATTTCCATATTCCTTAATCATATTTCAGTAGCTGTTTGGTTTATGACCTTTAAAACCACCTTAGATTTAGATTGATAAATGGGTAGCAAATAAATATAGCAAAATAAGCAATTTCAGCCTATGGAAGGTCAGCAGAGGGCTGTGCAATCACGGCTTCCATTAATATGTTATATTTCAGTCAAAAGCTTTTAAATGCTGAAGGTTTTCAGAGGGAAAACCTATAGCTGTGATGAATGGGTTTCTTCTAATAGCTGAATGGGAAATGAAAATCAAAGTTAGGGGAAAACCGCTTTGTTTCTGCAGCACAGATGAAGTTGGACAGTGGTTTTCCTCTGGCACAGGGGCAAGACAGTCGAGAGGGCTCAGTAACAAGCAAATGACATTTCAGCTCAAAGATCATTTGAATAGTCTTGTAAATTAGTTAATTGACAAAGATTATTCATAATAGCCATTATTATTATTGGTATGAGGCTTGAGCTGAGGAGAGTGACACAGGAAAGGCAAACTAAATAGGCATCTCTCTATTAGGAGAGAGGGGAGAGACTTCAATGATGTCAGCTCTCCATTTACCAGTGGCAGCTCTTCCAGCAGCTTCAGTCAAAGGAGACTGACTAGGCAGGGGACTGCACCTCTTTGAAGAGGAAAAGTTTGTTAAATTATTTGCTAGCTGCGCATTAACTCAGCTGTATTCATAACTGTGTGTAGGGCTCTCCTTTTTGCTGGGGTACAAAAAGTCAGATTAAAGGAGAAAGCAATGCAAAATCTTCTTATGGGAGTGAGATGATCTTTCCTTCATGTTTAAAGCTATGGAGCTTTGGATGGGGCTGTGAGAAGCTTGATCTAGTGAGTGGCATCCCTGTCCATGGCAGGTGGAACTGGGTGATCCTTAAGGTCCCTTCCAATCCAAACCATTCTATGATTTTATATGGTTTATATTCTGTATGATCTATATTCTGTTTGTTATATAGGATGCAATACAATCTGTCAAAAGCAGAATTGAGGGAGAATCATTAAAGGAGAGATCTACGAGGTACACAAAAGCCACACATTGAAAGGTGAATTAGAACTTGTTTCTGCTTCTCACAGAAGAGTATTTTCGCAACACAATAAGTTTAAAATGCATTATAAAATCTCTTAGGGTGTTTTTTTAAAAAAATGAAATAAAGTCAGTTGTTACTTCTAAGAGCTGTGGGTCAGAACAGTCTGGATAAAAATCTCTTGGATGGCTCCCAGAAGGCCTTGCATGTTGCCTTACAGTGATGTGACCTGGTCTAATGGAAGGTGTCCTGGCCCACGGCAGGGTGGTTGGAACTAGGTAAGCTTTAAAGAGCCAATCCAAAACATTCTGTGATTTGTGGGGCTGGGATTTGCACAGGACAAGGAGTTGGGATGGCTCTGTCCCCCATGTGAGAGGTTGCTGGGGCAGGCTGTGGTTTGCTTCTACTAAATGAGTTGGGTGGCCTCAGACTGTTCTGCCCTGGAGTTGACAGGAGAATGTCTTGCAGCCCCCAGCCCAAGGGAAGAGTAATCAGGGGTGTGCCATTGCCCCATTCCTCTGGTCCCACAGGAGGCACAGCTCAGCTGCAGCTTTCTCCCGGCACCTAAAATTAAGATGCATGACCTCTGAGGGAAAGACTCATCTGTGGGATCGATGTGCACAGCAGCAGTGTGGGGACAGGCTGGCAGGAGCAGAGTAGGGGCTGGCTTTGTGGGAAGCCGTGAGGGTTATGCTGGCAGAGGACCTGTTGTCTTTGGAGCAGGGAACTGGTTATTAATGCTTGAATTGCCAGTGATGTTTGTGTCTGATTTAGTATCACTTAAGTAAGTGATGTATGATTTCAATTAGGAAGCAAAGATGCTTACTGCATCTCCATGATATGTTTGGATGGAGAAAAGTGCTTTGCACAGTCTTTCTGTTTCGGGGGAGGCAAATACAGCACGGGGTGTCTGTGGGTTGTCTGCTGCAAAGTTATTTCAATGTCAGCTGGGAAAGCAAACTGTGCCAAGTGCCAAAGTCCCTGCAAAGTCGCTGGGGTGGGCTCAGGGCTCTGCCTGGCACCAGAGCTAGGCTGGTGAGTACCATCAGGGGATACTTTGTTTTGGATTTGGTGCTCTCTGCCAGCTGGAAGAAGAGCAGGTCTGCTGTGTGCTGTTGGCCCTGCAATGCTGACACCCAGGAGACCTTTTAGGGTTGTAAGATCCCGTGGTCTCATAGAAAAATGAAAGGTTTATCCTTATCACTAATATGAAGTTCGTCAGTATCTGTATTTCACAGACTGCAGCAGTCTGAGGAGCCTCTGTATTTATTAATGTGCAAAAGCTTTGTCCTGAAATAAGGGGCCAGAGCAAAACCCAATGCTGAGAAGGAGCAGGCAGTGAAATGAGGGAATATCAAAAGACTTTTAACCAAGACCAGCCCTGTAATGCTTGAGTCATTAACATCTGAAAGGGCTTTGTGTAGCAGGATACACACACATATTTCTGCCTGGAATTAGCACATTGCACACGAAGAGAGCTATATTGATGTCTGTCGAGGAGGAAACACCTCCTCCTCCTTCTCCTTGTGCCCAGATCCTGCTCCAAGCCTCAAACTGAGATGTCAGTGCCACCATGTGCCACCAAGTGCCACCCAGTGCCACCAGCACCTCAAAAACACCCGCAGACCCTGAGTCTGTGTTGCTGGTGTTTGCATTCATCTCCTGTTGCGTGCTTTAGCAGGAAGCATTTGGAGATGAGCTGTGGGTTGTGCAACCCAGCAGCTGCAAAGGAAGGGAATGGCTTCGAACTAACAGAGGGCAGGGCTAGATTGTGTATTAGGAGGAAGCACTTCACTGTGACTGAAGGTGTTGTCACAGGCTGTAGAGAGAAGCTGTGGCTGCCCCATCCCTGGAAGTGTTCACGGCCAGGTGGGATGGGGCTTGAAGCGACCTGGTCTAGTGGAAGGTGTCCCTGCCCATAGCAGGGCGTTGGAATGAGATGCTCTTTAAGGTCCCTTCCAACCCAAACCATTCTATGCTTCTGTGTTCCCATGATTCTGAGATCACTGGCTGAGAACAGAGAGGGGTAAGAATCAGATTGTATTTAGGAATAAAATAAGTTTTAACATTACAGGTGAGCAAATATCTAGTGCCAAGAACAGACAAAGCCAGGATCTGTGAACTGGTGTTTTTCACAGTGCCCAGAATTCCTGCTTGGGTCAGCTGGAATCCTGCACTCTCCAGGTAGCTGGGCTTCAGCTGCAGAACACACAGAGTACAGAGTGTGCGTAGGTGTGGGTTTGGGCACCAGAGCTATGCTGAATTTGGTAGGAAAGTGAGATTTATTGGCTGATACACAGGTGTCCTCACACTCTCCATGTGAATGTTGCAGTAGCACTATGGTTTTAAGCAGATTACCTGACAGCAGTACTATTATACATATAAAATAAATGTCAATGGTGATTTAAAATGCTGTTTTCAGAACTTGGTCGCTGCTATCTCTCCTGGTGGGAGATGTTCCCATGTTTCAGACAAATGAACTTTCAGACTGCTGAACTAAACGAGAGAAAGATAATTTTCCTTTAAAATAACAAGGTGAAATGCTTATAAATGAATGAGACTTACCTTGTGCTGATTAGAGGAGAAGTTGGGAAGCCTCTATAAAGCAATAAGAGAGATGACTTATTTGCTCAGTGTGATGCATCACCAATTGTGGCAGTGCTGTTTTCCTTCCAGATCCCATGTGATTTGGAGGCAGAGCAGATTTCCTACAAGAGGCACATCCCAAAATTAGTGTTTACCTGTGGTAGCTGGGGCCTTGTCTTTCCCAGTGAGAAGACAGAAGAAATCTTTTGTAAGAGAGCTGGGGCAACTGGAGGTGCTGGGTAAGGCTGCTATTCTGACTACTGGAGTGCCCTCTTGATGGTCTTTTCCAACCTTAATGATTCTATAATTCTGTGATCTTCTAAAAACCACCATCCTTCCTCTCCTGCCACTTCCTGTCTTGTCTGTGACCATTCCTACTTCACCTGCACAGTCCATCACTTTCCTGCATCACTCCAGCATGCTCACTCCAACTTCAGGAAGGGTTTCCACCTTAATTAAACGTGTTTTATTTACATTGTGCTGAACTTCAAAAGGCTTTAGAGCCCATCCCCCTCCCAATAGCCAGGATCAGCTCCTGAGCATGTTTTCTATCCTCAGCCAAGGGATTCTTCAGGTCTGGGTTCCCACAAGCCACATTTTCAAGCTGAAGGTGAGGATGACAGCAAAACTCTTCAGATTCATGCACTATTCATGCAGTCCTCTAGGCTCCAGTGAAGCCCTTATAAGATAATAAGAAATTAATGAAACGTGGCAGTCTACAACTCCACTCCAGTTTTCATCCAGGGATCTCTGCATTTCACTAATATTTATTAACTGAGTCTTGTGATAGTCCAGTAAGGTCTAAGATTCATTTTAGATCTGGGGGGCACTTGCTGTGCAGTGGGTCTGTGCCAGGGTGGGGATAAAACCTCAGCTCCTGTTTCCACCTGCTAATTGCTGTGCAAGGGCACAGGCACCCTCTTTTGGACTTCTCACCCCCATTTCTCTCCTTAGGGTGCTATGGGTTTTGCTGACAGAGTTCCTCCTCCAGCACTGTCAGAATGAAAGCTTGGGATCCAGTACCTAAGGAGGGGGAAGCAATATTAAACACATTGTGAGTACATATTGGTACAGTGGAAGGATAAAATGGGGGCTGAAATGGAGGACAAGGTCAAAAATTGTGCCCTATTTCTCAGCTCTCCTTGGGACAGAAAGCTACGGATGAGAAAGGGGAGGAGATTAAGCAGGAAAGTTTAGGGAAGGACAGACCTGAGTGAGAAGGGAATGGTAAAAGCAGGAGCTGGAAGGAGACAAGAAACAGGGGCACGAAAAAGACCTTTGAAGACTGACAAAAATAATGGTCTGGGAAAATGAGAGTTACCAGAAGGGATTAGAAAGCACTTGTAAGTGCCCGTGTGCCGCTCTGTGTGCAGGGTGGTTGTGGCAGAGTCAGTCCCTGAACATTTCCTATTTTTATAGAGGTGTAGGTGTTTTTCCAGCCCAGGTTAAATGTGGTGGTGGCTCTGCCTGAGATCACCCAGCACCAGGACTGTACTGTCCTGCTTTGGCATTTGGAGCTCCAGCCAGGACAACGGGGTGACCCTATCAGTGCTTGATAAAGCTGTCCTCCTGAAAAGACACGCTAAAGAACATCCCTGCTATGATTGATGTGGCTGCATACCTGCAGCCTATTATGCGTAAAAATGAATGAGAAGGAAAAGGTCCACAATATTTCAAGTTATTGAATCTGTCTGTGTAGCCCACAGATACGAGGCAGCCAACATTCTGTTTGCTTTAGAAATGAGAATAATCTAAACCCACAGGCTAACTCCCTTTCACAGAGATTTCATATGTTTTGTTGCTTTTTTTAAAAAATAAATTGGACAATTAGACTGAAAAGGACCTTCTTATTCTCTATGCTTCCTAAGTAATATTTGGAAGTAAGCTCCTTCTGTACTTGTATGAATTTAATTTAAAATCGTTTGTTTAGATCTGTGATATTAAGAAACTAAACATCTTTCACACATAGGTAGTAACATCCTTGCAGAGGCAAGGGTGTTAAAAATTGCATGAATGACTCCACTCCAGGCCGTGTTGACTCTCTTTCATGGTGGTGGTGATCAGGTGCTAAAAGAGCCTCATCATCTCTCATTAGATAATCTACCTTTACCTCTCAATACCTGATCCTAACCCCTAACAGACAGTGAGTGCCTTAGTCCTAGAAACCCCAAAGTCTGACATTCTTTGTAAGGTTTCCTCCTGTTTTTTAATTATAAACCTCAGTCAGTTTGGTTGATTTTCTGCACCTTCATCTAAAATTCTTGGAAAAAAACTCATCCCAGTAATTTAAACGAAGACTAGTGTAATTTCATTTCTCTGTCTACTAAAATCAGATTCCATTTATATTATGTACAGTTGCTTAACATCATGCTGCTGCAATAAAAACAACACCTTTTTGGCTTTTCTGCAAAAATCAGTTGCTAACTTGTCATGCCTCACATGACTGTGTGGCAGCACAGAGTGCTCCTCACGTGGCGTGTTCCAAGTCAGGAGTGATTTACATCTGTGAAATGTCATTTCCCACCAAGGAAATCAGTGCTTGTAACAGCTGCTCACGTGGGTTGTTCCTGCATGTGTTTTTTGCAGTATCTCACCCTCTTCTGTTCTGTTGGTTTCTGGGGGAGACTAAGCCTCAGAGGAATTTGGGGTCACATGGAGTTATTCCTCTTCCCTAGGGCAAGGTGAGTCTCCATGATCAAAGCAAGAGGTGACAGTGACAGATACTGCCTGGCTGTATCTCTTCTTTTGTAGCCCCAGGGCTCTGGCATCAATACACGTTGTTGTTTCTCAAAGATAGGGGAGAAAGAAAGATTTTCAAAGCACTAAATGGGATCCTGAAATGCAAAGCCTAAGGGAGGATGCATACCTGAACTCTTGAGTTGCTGTAAAATCACTCTTTCAAAGGAGTGGAGCAAGTGAGGGAAAAAGGTGTTTGGCTTCAGTAAATGAAATAAGGTGTTTGACTGAAAACCAAGAGCTCCTGATGGGTTGGACTAAGCAAAGCCTCTCCATCTTTGGGGTGTGTTCATCATTCAACTCTGGAAATTTATGACACTGAGATCTCATGGCTGAGACCTCCCATCTGAAGTGCTCATGGTGACCCAGGGCTAGTGGCCAGGGCTGGCTCCCCTGTCCCTGCTACAAAGTAGAGAGGGGCTCTTTGGGGCACACTTCCACGCAGATTTGAGTCATCCAGTACTGTACATGTCACCAAAGATGCAGAGGGGTCTACCTCACCTGCCAAGGTGCTTTGCCTCTAGCACCTCCATGTGCGAGAAAAGGATAATTTATTTAAATTTATGACAGCTAGCAGGCTTATCTAACTACAGTTAAAATAACTTGATGAATTACTTGTGTGATATTTGGAATCATGATTGTGAGAACAAATTAGCTGACTGAAAACTAGAGACTGGTATTGCTCATTAATTATGCAGGGATGGAGGCTGGTGCTGGGTGAGCAGGTGGGCTGTCTCCAAGCATACAAATGGGGTGTTTCCATGCTAGAAATATTCTTCTCCCTGTGCAGAGATTGTGTGGAAAACTCACTGGTCTGAGTGATCAGCTGTGATTGCAGATTCAGGAGTCTGTGTTTCATTGATCAAGTGTTCTGTTCCTGATACTAAGACTATGGTAGAGCTCAGGTGGAGGAGCTGAGGACCATGTCCCAGGGAAATGCATGTCCATCCCACGGTCAATTGATAAGCTGAGGACCATGAAGAGCAGGGGAACTGAGAAGCTGGAGGATCATGTCCCAGGCAAGTGTATGACCATCCCACAGAGAATATCTGCTTTTAAAATGTCTCCAAAAACACGTGACTTCACTTGTGTAAGTAATCCCAGCAAGGACCTTTTGATTCTAGAGTTTCCTTTTAAAGATTAAGTGATACCTCTGAGCCACTTGTATTTAGCAGAGTGATGCTTTCCTTCTTCTAGGTCTTGTTTAAAAGGTCAGATAAAATGGTGGATGTGTAAAGAAAGCCCTCTCATCATCTGGATGTCATCTAATAGTCATTGCTTTACATAAAACTCAGTTCTTGCAGCACCAAAGAACTGGAAAATATTTAAGGACTCAGGATTGCATTAGCCCTGACGATTTGCAGACAGTTTGGTGTGCCATCAGATAAGGATGGTATAATACAAACAGAACACAACTTGGATAATTGGGGGCTATAAGTGAAGTGACATGATTGCTTGATTAAGATAATAGTTGAAGCATGTGGAGAAGGAAATTATAATTTATATATTGCTGATTGTCAGGTTTATTTTAAGGACATAATTTGAAGATTGTCAAAATCAGAGAGGTCCTGAGCAAAGAAAAGTCACTGAAAGAAAGAAGAAATTTCTACCAAAAAATAAATATCTGAGGCCAACAAGAGGGGGGCAGTAAAGGCTGGAGAAGGGAAAGGCATGAGCTCCTCTTCTTAGAAAAGAACAGAACCAGGAGCCAAACACCTGTGGTGGTCAGGAAGGGCACTGAGTGTGTCTACATCCTCCTTCAGGGGTGGGTGAGGCTTGAGCTCAGCTGGATGCAGGAAGCTCCTATCCTTGCTCTTCCAGCTACCCACACCCCTGTACTGGGGACAGCAGAGCGTGGTCTGAGCCAGCCAGTCCCTGTGCATGGCTGAAGCCCCCTGCACAGTGCCACCATCTTCAGCTGGGGGCAGATATTGGAAAAATGGATTGCTGAACCTGGGGGAAAGGATGGTGTTTTCAGATTGGGCCAACACATCCCAAGTGAGTGTACCTGCAACCAGCCTTTGGTGTCTGGGTGAGGATTTGGTGATGGGGAACGTGGTGATGGTGGAACGCTGCTGGATGATGGGAGACTGGGAATGGGACCAGCGTGGTGTCCATGGTGCTGGCACGGCCCACAGACCTCTGCAGTGACATTTGGGCCTCTGTGTGTCCCCAGTGTCAGGGGCATGTGAGGACTTTCTTCAAGGTAGCCAGTTTTTTTCCTGCATTGCTGATTTGTTCATCTGCAATGTCTTTAATATGATTAATGTGGAGGGGTTTGCAAACTGATGAAGACAGACCAGGTCTGCCTGTAATTTCAGTTAAATTACAGTGATGTTCAATTTCAAACATACCTTTGATATGGTAATAGAAAAAGCTAATTTAGCATATTGCACAGCCTCTGGGTAAAGTGTAGGTGATACTGAATATTGATCAAATCCATACACAGGTAGCAATATTGGGGAATAGTGATAGATATTTCTGTAGAGTCTGAGTAAATTTATGTTGTTATCCTTCTGCAAGCTTGTACCTTAACTCCTAATACCTTTAACTGAAGCTGTTGGAGGCAGGCTTTCAGCTTGCTTCCATTGTGTTCCCATTATGAATCAAAAGTTTATTTGCCTTTCCAGTTCATGTGTGGGAAATAATGACATGGCATATGAGCTCCCACCTAGCACAGCCACCATCAAAACGCCACGGTGAGTGAAGCTACCCATGTGTTATGACCTTGATGCACAATTTAAATAGATGATTTTTCAAGCCAAATAAAACCTTTCACATTAGGCAGCAGATGAGCCACCTGTATATGCTACAAATACTGCTCCCCCCTCTCCTAATTAATAATACAAAATAGTGGTGGAATAGATTTATGCTTGTCAGCAGAGCAGTTAACTGTCATGCTGCTGATGAGTCAATGGCTTGTTGTATCATAAGTGCCGTAATACCCAGATCTGGGCTGGGCACTAAGCTCTGATATGGCAATTTAGTTTCACACATCATTTAGTTATGCTTTTATTTTAGATTAATCTCTGTTTTTTTCTCTTTTTATTTCAGTTCTAATTCAATACGCTCAAAACTGACCCAGGTCACAGTGTGAGAACTTGCTGTCACAGGCTGAACTTCAGCTGGGACTGCCCCTGCAGGTTATGGAGAGGAGGATGCCTGTCAGAGCCAGGCAAATAACCAGCTCATAGGAGCACCAGCACCTGGTGATATCTAAAAACCAAACTTGGAGGTCACAGGGATCCTAAAAGCAATAGGGGAATGACAACATAGGTAAGTGAGGTTGCATTTGCCTTTCCACAGCAGCATGGATTGCAAAGGGGAGAGGTGTCCTGTTCCCAGACATGTATTCTTTAGAGAAAGGGTAACATGAGGCTGCACCACTGGAAGGCTATTGCTGCTCCACATGGGAGTTAAAGTGGGATTTAAGATGCATTTAGGGAGTGCAGGAAGGGCCTGGGTCAGATCTTGGAGAACCTGAGCCTGAAAAGCAGAGTAACAGATCCTGTGCACTTGGGAGAGTGGAGAGTTCTCTGTCCAACAGCTCTTCTGTGTATTTTATCCCTCCTGGTGATATAGTGGAGAATTCACAATGAGTCTTTATTTCTGCTGCCCTAAATATCTTTTTTTTTTTTTTTTTTTTTTTTTTTTTAAAAGTCCATCTGAATCTTCTTTGTGCTTGTGACCTAGACAAAGGAAAAATTACAGTCCATCTGGAGCAGGGGCTGGAAATTTATTGAAAAGTGCAACAAATCTTTTAGAACTAACAGCAGAGTGTTCAGATGGAGGGGGATGTTGGAAAAACTAGTACTGAAAGAGGAAATATTGTGTGTGTAGAGGTAGCTGCTAACACTGCAATACATATTCTGCTCCTCTGAGATATGATTGACCTATTCTGTGTACCATGGTAGGAGATGGTACCAGAGATGGTTCTGACCATTTCTTTATCTTGGTGCTGGAGAAGACAGCCTATTTGGGGCAGATGTCCTGCATGCCATACTCAGCTCTCACAGAGGGACCTGCAGTCTCAGCAGCAATAAGGAGATTTTAATTTTTTTTTCCACTGCATACTCCTGTCTGGCAGTGTCAACTCAGGAGTATGGAGCCTCCAGGAAAGGAGAGAGGTGCACAGCTGAAAGACGGTAGACTTAAACTGGATATTTGGAAGAAATTCTTCCCTGTGAGGGTGGTTGTGGTATTCCCTCCACCCCGTTTTTCCCTTTTTCCCTGTTAGTCCCAGCCACTCCCTCAGGCTCCTCCTCTTGGTCTGTGAGGGACCCCAACTCTCCCCCTCCTTGTCCCCATGAAAACTCCAAAACCCTCTGCCTTTCTTTGCCTTTTGCCTCTGGGGACGTGCATGCTATCATGGAATAAAGATCTTCCATGCTCCCTATGCAGAGGCCTCTTCTCAGCTCCTTTGCTGCTGCCTTGTTGTGGAGAGCAAAGATGCCAGAGCAGGCCCTGTGGCTCCCCGGCCGGTGAGGGCCCTGTGGCCCATGCCTTCAGAGGGGAGGTTTGGAGCACGAGAGGCTGACCTGGGCTGGGCAGAAATGCTCTTTGGCACTACTTGCATCTTGCCATTCTACCGCAAAGCCAGCAAACTGCAGCAGGTGGTGAGGCACTGGCACAGGTTGCCCAGAGAAGCTGTGGCTGCCCCATACCTGGAAGTGTTCAAGGCCAGGTTGGACAGGGCTTGAAGCAGCCTGGGATAGTGGAAGGTGTCACTGCCCTTGGTGGAGGAGGGGTGGGACAAGCTGGTCTTTAAAGTCCCTTCCAACTCAAATAATGCTATGATTCTACGAGTGTCCTTGTTCACTGAGGGGAGAACTGAGGTGCTGCAAAAAGCATGTAGGTGTCTGAAAGTATCCACAAATTGGTAAGGCAAGGCAGATCCTCCTTTAAGTATCAGGTTGTCCTCCCGTTGGGCACTGTGCTAACATTGTCATGTACCCAGTACACCTTATGCTGACTCTGTTCTACCTGAGCTCGGGGAAACTGAGCTTGACTCGCCTGTGGCCAGTTAGGTCTGCTTTATATTCCCACTACCTATCACATATTCTTTGTTCATATACACAAGATAATAAGGCTGTAAGACGAAAATGGGTATGCTGATAGAAAATATATAAAAAGGGCAGATGATGCTAAGTAACGACCGTTAAACTATGTAATAAATCCTTGGTGATAGTGCAAAACCTTTACATCTGCTCACAAGGTAGAATTATTTCATTGCTCACAGGCCTTGTATATGGAGATATGTCAGTGCATCAGCATCTCCAGGGACACATCCATAATACAGAAAATACTAATTTTCATAGCAATGTTTTTTCCTGACAGGCAAAGGTAATTAAGTGGTTAAAGAAGAACTCAGTTTGCTACCTAATGTAAAAAATAACTCATGCATTTTATGTCTCCTACTCTTCCAACTTTCACCAGTGTCAGGCCACATTGGTTTTGCACTTACGGTAACAACCTTTCAGAAGATATGAGACAGAGCATGCTAGGTGTGTGGTTTCTAATCACTTTTCTTTTGTGTCTGATGTCTTGGCTATCCACAGACCTTAAATGTGATCTGATCATGGCTCTGAACTAAACAGATTTAATGGTGAAGTAAAAGAATATATCCAAAATGAGGTGGAACTAACAAATGAAAATAATAAGGAGATTAAATGTCAGTAATTGAAAAGGTTTCTAATATCTTAGATCCAGTACAATAACTCTCCTTTATGATTTATCCAGCCTTGAAACCAGTTATTTGCTTGTGGAAAGTTTTGTAAAGGTATATAGATTGATTATAAGTGCTGTATTTTCTACACTTACTCTACCTAGACTAATTGAAAAGCTGTTGTGGAGAGGAAATTGGGTTGATGTTGGGAGTTTGTGATTGTGCTCTGATCTTCAGGAAGATGTGGAAAATCTCCAGAAAATTAATTGTTTAGACTTGAAAGCACACCATTAAGCTGAGGTAATAGGCAGATTCAGCAGTCCTCAACAATGATCTCAGGTTTCTTCAAAATCTTACTACACTAATCATTATTTCTGCATCATTCAGTCCCATATTTTCTAAGTTTGCATAGCATAAATTGCCAAATTACCTCTGCAGTTGACAAGGCATCATGGCAGAGGCAGGTACATTTTAAATTACTGTGAGTTTTGCACTTACTGGTTTAAAAGAAAACACTATCCCAGGACAGTGGAGTTCCTACCCCTGGGACTAGATGGGTTGTTAAAAATCCCTGTAAGAATAAACACATGTATTGATTCTTCATTTTTAGTGTTGTTGGTGTTTGTGTGTATAAAAAGGAAGCTTGTTTTTGGGCAAGACCCCTGTGAAATCCATCCTTTTGAGGACCACATTCCTCCTGTGCTGCAGGAGCTGTCCCTGTACTGTCAGATCCTCTCAGCTCTGCATCACTGGTGACATGTCATAGAAGCATCACATAATGGTTTGGGTTGATGACCTTAAAGATCATCTCATCCAGTTCCACCTTTCTGCCAAGAGCAGGGACACCTTCCACTGGACCAGGTCGCTCAGAGCTCCTTCCAACCTGGCCTTCCAGGGATGGGGCATCCACAGCTTCTCTGGGTAACTTGTGCCAGAGCCTTACAGTGAAGAATTTCTTTCGAATACCCAATCTAACCCTGGCCTCTGTCAGTGTGAAGCCATTGTCCCTTGTCTTGTCACTCCAGACTCTTGTGCAGAGTCCCTCTCTAGATCCCTCTCTAGTTTTCTTGGAACTGGAAGGGGTTCTCAGGTCTCCTGGGAGCCTTCTCTTCTCCAGGTGAACAACCTCAGCTCTCGCAGCCTATTCCGTGGTTTCATATCCCTTCTGACCTGCAGTGCCTTCCAAGTGCAGAAAATTCTTTTCTTGCCTTTTTATGCTTTTCCTTTTAACAGTGTATTAGTGGCACAAAAGCCCTAGAAATAAAAGTTTTCCACAAAAAGGCTGCAACAAAATACTTAAAACCCAGGAGGGATAAATGAGACCTTGAAATTACAGCCTGCAATATATGGCTTAGTCCTGCTCATTGGTACTAAAGGCATTAATTTCTGAATACTGTCTGCTTTGGTAAGTAATTTTTGTGAAATGCCTGGAGAAGCTGTTGCATTTCCCCATATATTATAATGAAGTATGGCAGGTTTTAGAGAGATGAAGGACTTTGCAAAGGTGCAGCAGCCTGACACCAGGATTCATTTTGAGCATGAGCTTGTTCTTATTTCATCTAAGCCTGATTCCATCATCCTTGGAAAGGAGGGTGCTTGCTTTTGATGGTGAATCTTGCTATAAGTACTTATTTGGCATGCCAGTGAATAAGAAAAGCTATCATGATTTGACATGTGAAATGTGAAGTCTCAATTACTTTTATGTTGTTTTTCCTTATGTAGATCGGGAATGAAAAATATATTTTAATTAAAAAGTGAAATATGATATCCAGATCTCAGCATGCCTCATGGAGAATAATCTGAATTTTGAAGTGATTCCTAAGTCTTAGAGCAGAGCTTATGCTGCACTTCACAGGCATGGGCAGCAGCTGTGGCTGATAATATTGACTGATTTATTTGGCCATTATCTGACAGTTTCTTTACTCACTTCAAGGGAAAAAGAGGCTGCAGAGACATCCTGCATATTCAGATAGCTGTTATTGTAACCATCCTTTGTGTATTTTTTATTTTGATTCCTTCTCCCTTACTGGCCTATTTTTTTTAATGCAAATGAGAGTTATGAGAGTGTCTTTTCTACCTTCCTTCATCACCTCCTGCCCAAGCCCTTTTGAATCCCTTGACCAGCCCTACCTGAATTTGATCACAAGATGAAAGCTCAGAGATATTAAATTTCTGAAAGTGCTGCACCAATAAGCAATGAAGGAAAATTTGGCTCAGGTAAAACTGGAGTGAATTTGGTTATTATGCAGTTTTGCTGATGTGTATGTTATTAGCTGGCATCTAAGAGGGGCTGACTGCAGCAAATGTAGCAAACCAAAACAAAACCAAAAGCCACTGAAAATGCAAGGGCATTTCTGAACATGTTGTGATGCTGAGGTTGTGTTGGTGAGATTGTGAGAGTGGTTGTCCCTATATTAAGAAGTTGAGCCTCTATCCCCCATGTCACTAGAATGTGGCATTAGATTATTCTGCTGACCAGAAATATAAGCAAATTAGCTCTGTTGCTTAAATGAATGCCTAAGTTAAAATAAAAAGGATAAATCTTGGACTGTTGGGCATAAACATCTCCTAATGCATTTTGAACAGCTATGTCTGAAAATGGAGTATGTTTTCCTTGCCCTTGTTTCTTTGTGGTCATTAAAGGCATCTCACTCTTAATAAACAGTAACACATTTCTTGAATCACTCTATTTAGGATAAAGACCTTGGCTCCTACTCCATTAGGGTAAGTGGACTCAAAGCTTTTAATGGAGCTCCCTCTAATTTCCATATGTAGTGCACCACTTTAGCAATAGAACAGGGCCTTTTTAAAAAGGAGATAATTCTGTTTACCCAACACTGTGCTAAGCTAAGGCTGTTGAAAACAAACCATCTTTAATATCCATTCCATAGTGATGCTTATACTTTCCTTTGAAAGCTCCAGCTGCTCAGGGCTGAGATCACCACATACTGACAGATACCTCAGCTGGTGCTTCCTCAAAGCAGCCTTGCTAAGTGATCCTAAATTTAGTCCATGTCTTGTTGAATAACATTAGAATTGTAACATCCTATGCTACGAGATTGGCAATCACTATGCTTGGTTGTGTGTGGTTTAAGCAGTGCTCTGTGTATTTAAAATCAACAGCTTAAAAAGGAACCAAAATCAGGTATGACAAAAATATAGATGGTTAATTTGCAGTATTTTAATAGAAATTTTTTTTAAATCTCCATTATCTGCATATCTTACTCTCTTAAAAAAAGTAAATCAAAAAATGAAAAATTTAAAAAATGCAACTTCTGTCAAATTAGAAAGTGCTGCAGACTTTTCTGTGCTTTGCTCCAGAAATGGCACAGAGGAAGTTTATGGCATAATGACACAAAATCTCCGTGACTTTAGCACTGCAGTAGGTAGGAAGCTCAGGAGCAAGAAGAGGGAATGGGATCCCCTTCCCAGCCCCTCTGCATCCCTTAGCAGAAGGTTCAGCACCCTTCCCATAGCAGTGCCAGTGTTCACCCTCTCCCTGCCAGTGCTGGAATTGGTGGGAGATGTGGTGCATGTGGTTGAAGACTTCTGCTCCCATCCCCTGCTGAGGAATCTTACATCCATCTCCAGGCATGTGGGAATGGACAGGACTAACAGAGATCTGAGGATGTTGGTTTAAGCTTTTCGATAGGGGCTGTTATGCAGATCTGGTGTGTGTAGAACATGCTTTTAATTGGGTTAAGGGGTCCATGAGTGAATGAACAGGGTCTTCCTACATTAGCCTTCTTGACACTCAAAGTCAGGATAGAGCTCATAACAATTGTTTATTTACTATTTAATTTATGTCACCAATCATCTTGACTTGCAAGGAACTGATTACATTTAAGCTCTGGGAAGCCAATGAGTATTTTATTACCAATTCCATTAAGGCCAGCATTTTATTCCTTGACATCTAAATCTCTGTGTTTGAGTAGGAGAACTCATTACTTTAAATATGAGAGCAATGGGTGCACCTTCCCAATCACACCATCTATTATTACAGTTAGTACTGGGGTAGCTGCAATGCTAGAAGGACTCTTCAAATAAACAGTCATTAGGTATGACAGTGATAATGGAATGTGCACTGTGAAATTATCTAATTACTGACACTTCGAGTCTGTATCAACAATTTGTTTTGAAATAGAATATAATTAAATTATTTTGCTCCAAGTACATCCTGAAGAGCAATAAACTTTCAGACTCTCACAACAAAGAGTGAACAAAAGGTGCCATGTAAGGATGATTTTGAACATTTGGAGGATAATATTCTTGCAGAAAATGTTTGTCATGGCTACTATTCTTGGACCTGTTTGCTGGGCTCTGTTAAAACCTGTTGATGGTTATGGAAATGAAAAGGATGTTCCCAAAGGAAAGAGAGAAGATGAGAATAGGAACAGATGCTATAGCACCCCAGAATGCTTTACTGTTGGTTATGGAAGGTATCCAGAGTCTGATCTGAACAGTAATTGCTTTGTTTGGTCACAGCTTTGAAAAGTAATGCAGCAACATGAACAGATGCATCTAATCTGTTATTTGGAGTAAGAATGATTGTAGATGCTTTTCGGGGTGGAAGGGCATCACTGCAATTTGTTGATACAGATTGTGAAACAGAAATATGAGTTGGGGTGCAAAGTAATAATCAGAGTTAACTAGTGTCCTGGTCTTGGCTGGGATCGAAGTAATTTTCCTCCAGTTGAAACCAGGATGATTGGACACTTGGAAAGATGTTTGATCCCAATCTGTTAGTTTTCCACAAACCTGACTGTATGAATACTGCAGAGGGCAGGCTGTATTTCGCAGAGGTGGAAGCCCTGGTAGGAGTGTGCCTGTGCTGCTGGACATGGAGAGCAGAGGGAAAGCAGGACCCAAAAGAGGGATGGGGCTGGGAACCCATTCCTTGCTTGGCATCACTTGTGCCATGGGTGCTGTTGGTCTGCTCATGGGACACCCAGATACAAGGTGCTGTGACACTTTCTGTCTCCTGGCTTATGGGAAAGCATGGAAAGAGCTTTGCTATGAGTCCCCAGCAGGGACACAGACTCCAGAGATATTTCAAGGGAGGCCTTTCCAGTACCTGGCACATGTACCCTTGTCAAGAGTAAGAGTAAAATTCAGAACTGAAAAGATGTCAAAGCAAAGAAAAAATCTCTTCGAGATTACACTGCTTGTAACTTGCTACAGCTCCTCTCTGCTTATGTCTCTAACAAGAAATCTAGGTTGCATGCATTTTAAAAAAAATATTGCTTTTCATCTAGCAGCAAAAAAACCTTGGGAGTAGCATTCTCCTCTCATCATTTTTTGGAATTAATTAAAAGACATATAACACAGCAGCATAAAACAGCCAAGAATGTCATCTCTCAAGTATCACAGCCTGTAATAAAAGTCAGTGGCACCATTTGTGACCATCTGATGTTTATGGCTGCTGCCTCTGAAGTTCATTGTGTTTCAGCAGCCACCTTGGCTCGTCTCCATTCTTGCTTTAACCTCAATGACTTTGGCATAGTTATTCCAGGGCTGAACGTCACCCATTTTGTCTTCCACAGAATATGAGGTCTGCTGCTTGCTTATCAAATATGAAACCGTGTACAACTGGGCAACCTCATGCTAATGGAATCAATACAGCAAAAGAGATCTCACAACCTCACTGCACTTTTTACGATTTACTTGGTTCGTCACCCATTAATTCTTATATTGATTTTGCTATAAAACACAAACTGCATTCCTATCACAGCCCAAGAAAAAAGCACATTGATTATATTGGAACAAGGTATGTTGTAAAAATGAAATGCCTAAAACATTTAAATGTAGTAAGCTCTGCTAAAGTTCATAAATCACATTGTTTAATGTTGTGAATGAATGGTGCTGCCTTAAACAAGGGAAAAATATGGCACCATAAACCAATTTTGACACAAAATAACAGTCTCTGTTTCTCTGTACCTGCCATTCTAGAAAAGCTATCAATAATGGTTATGGTTGTTTGCAGGTGTGGGGGGGAAACATCCTCAATATCCCCTTTAGAAAGTTCCTTCAAAGTCACTTTGTAAAATTGACAACAGCAGTGTTTTACGTGGCTATAAATAAAGCCTGATTATTACCATGTCCTGTTTACTTTTATCATTCACTCATCAAAAACTTTTTGATGGATCATTACTAATGATTGTTTCAGGAGCCAAAGTCGAGCCATGTGCTTGACTGTTATTGATGGGGAGGGACTGCAGCTGCTTCCTACCAACCTCAGTGACCACACCATCTGCTGAGGATCATGGTCATCATTCCACCAGCTTAGAGGGAAGATGGTTCAAAGGCAATTCAACTTTCTGCACCACTTTAAACCCTGAGCAGAGAAAACCACTGCTGAGGTATAATTCTGCACTGAGGGTACCACGGCAGCAAGGAGTGAAAAAGGAGAATTTCACGGTGATTACAAAATAGGTGCTTTTTATCACCGAAGTTATGACTGCGGAAATCCATTCTAGTTGAAATTCCCATAGCATTTCAAGCCTTAGTCATGATCCAGGACTTCACCAAGCCCAGTACAAGGTCAGGAAAATCGTCTTGGAGAGCCTGCAGTCAAAAACAAGACAAACGACAACAGCCAGTCAGGGATGGATTTGAGTCCAGCAGGAAACAAAGGAAGGATGGGGGTAAGAAGGATTGGGACTGCTGTCAGCAGCTTAAAAACCCAAGCTGTTTCCAAGGCTTTCAGGATCTGTGGAAATAGATTGAATAGGAAGGAGAAAAAGAGAGGAAGGCAGGAAGAAAGAAGAAAGGACTGTGATCAAGATGGATATTGTGCATTTGCTTAACATTTAAGCTGGTCAGAGAGGGAGCCTTGGCTTTCTGCTCAGTGTTGTGTCTGTGTGTGGCACTACTGCATCATCCCTTGTGCCAAGTTTTCTTGAATGAGCTTGGGAAGGGGGAGAACAGGAATTAACATATCTCAGGCCAGAGATCATAAAGCAGGAATGGAACTATTTGCTGCCTTAACCTTGGACAGGTGCTTCTGTTTAGTTCTTGTTTCATCTTTTTTGGTACATTTACCTTTTTGATTCATTTTTTCTTGTGTGTTTTTCTCATATGTGAACCAGAGCAGCTGCTGCAGAATCTGGGACACCTCTGCCAAACTTTATCTGCCAGCTAATGCCTCCCTGCTTCCAGCTACATCACTTCACACCATAGCAAAACTCAAATGACTGTAAAGAGGCTGCTCTACAGTTTGTCTAGCGAGTTTTGTTCCTCCAGAAAGAACAAGAGAATTTGTTTTAAAGGAAATGAAAATTCATTAAAGCTGCTGAGACTCTTCCCACAGATGGGCTGTCCCATGATAAGGCTGGTAGAAGTGAAGCTGGGTGACAACCCTTGGGACAAGCTGTAGCACTGGACAAGTACTGGGAGAAGCCAGATCATCTGGAAGATGTGCTGGGTACAGATCCTCTTTTGTAGGGAGAGAATATTATCTGTAGGAAGCTGGCAGATGTGAGACTGATTTTGCTCAGCAGGAAATTTACAGCTGCAAAATTCCAGTTAATTCCTGGGTGCTTTGTTATTTGAATTCATTAGCACCGGTTTTCCCTGTGTGGCTGTCAATCTTTATTCCTTTAAAGATATAACAGATTTTTCTGATGGGAAGGGTTTCTTGTCCCTATTGGGTCAACCCTATTTTTTCCAGTTCTTTGGGAAGTTGCACCACTGGCAGAGCACGCTAGTTCTGTCCTTCTCCATGGCTTTGCAGGACAGCTGGACTTCTTCCTTGCCCACTTTCACCCTCCTTTTTCCTCCCAGTCATGGGGGCAGGGGGAATTAACAGAATAAGTTTGATGTTGAAGCACCTGTGAAATGGTTTCCTATTTCTGCAAGAGGAAACTCTGTGAGGACTATGCTTATCTGAAATGTCACCTCCAAGGATTTTGAGTTAATCATTAGGTAAACTATCTCAGATCTCTCATCAAGAAAGGCTCTATTTTTCCAGGTTTAAACTCTTAATTTTTTATTGCAAGGATCAATCCTGTAAGATCCTCAGAAGTTTAGTAGGGACATTCTGTCCTGATCATAGCTCTTTTAGTCGGTGGCTGCAGAGCTCCCCTGGCCTGTGTGAGCAGGGCGGGGGGTGCTGATCCCTACAAAATCAGTTGCGGAAACACAGAAAAGCTGAAAAACTGAAGAGGAAAATAATGAAGAAAAGAGCTTCATTTATTTTTTTATGAGTGTTAAACCCATCTAGCTGTCATGCTTTGCCTGTAGGCAGCATGTCTGGGAGGGCAGGCTGCTGTGACAGGTGGACAGGAGCTGCTCAGAGAAATGGCTTTAGATGGGCAATTTGCTGCAAGTTGGTAGAGCTTTTACAAAGTCACAAGTGTAAGAGGGAATTAGAGGGAATCTTCTTGCAAACACTTGGAAGCTGAAACCCTGGACCCAGCTTTTATAAGCCTCTGCTCAAAACCCAGCAGCCACCACTCCACGCAGCTGTTTCTTTACTGATAGCATTGCCGCATCCCGGGGACGTGGAACAGTCACCAAGTGTAGAGGGTTGGAGCCGAGTTGATTAACGGGCTTTTGGGCCGATTGCACTTTTGTGATTTTGAATATTTAAACCATGTGGAATCGCAGGAACTTCCCTTGTGTTCTTGCTTCCCAGTCAAGGGGTGGCGAGGGGCTGGGCCAGGCCGGGGACCCCTGGCCCCCTCCCATTTCTCCCAGCACCACAGCACGGACCCCGGGTTGCTGTGGGGAAACTATCCCAGAGCCGTGGGCAACTAACACCAGCCAAGGACAGTCACACACCTGAATTCACCTGGAGCGGCTTCTGGGGACTGGCGGGCTTCCCCTCCTGTTATAAATATAGCTAAGGAGTTGGGTTTTGTAATTGGCAATAAGAGTGAATCAATTGTTATATGTTGTTATTGATTGTTATGATTGTTATACACCCTTGTTAGTTGTCGGATGGTGTGTTAAAAGTTCTTGTTAAAGGGGGGAAGGGAAGTGGGTGTCAACATTTGTGACCTACTTAGTATAAAGGAATAACTGGAAGGCAACCATTGGACAAGCAGCAGGGGAAGCAATAAGAAGAGACAACGAGCTAATAGGAACACTCCAAGGAGGCGAGGCTAGGGAGGGTATAAAAACTGTATCCCCCTAGCAGAAAGTGTGCCTCTGGCTATACCCTGTTTATAGCGGAGCACCCAGCGTTGTACTCTTCTGCTTTGCTGGTTGATTCTTTTTATCATTAGTCCTCTATTGTCAGTTAATAAACAGTTAAATTTTTCAAAAGAGTGAGCTTGTTTCTCACACTTTCCCCCCCCTCCCCGCCACTCCTCCAGATGGCCCCACACAGACCCGGCCAGAGTTGATAAAGCTTTCTGCAACCAACACAGCTTACATCGAACTGAAGAAGACACCAAGCAGTCCACACCATAAAGGGAAAGAGGCTTTTCTCCAACATAAAGCCTGAAGGAAATGAACTCTTCCATATGAGGCTTCAAAGTCAGAGAGAAAGAGAAAGAGTCACATGGGATGGAGCTGAAGATGGCGGCAGGAAAAAGAGGGTGGAGTCATGCCCAGCACAAAGCTTAAAAATGCTTTCTGTAGGCTGAGGTAAAAACTGTAATATCACAAACTGTTTTTTTCTCTTTATTCCATTTAAAAAGACACAGGGAAAGGACAAGTCTGTGTGTAGCCTGCGGATAAAGAAAAAGTGGCCACGCCAGGTCACCTAGGAGCTGTGAGACTGTAAGAGGCTTTTNGAAATGAACTCTTCCATATGAGGCTTCAAAGTCAGAGAGAAAGAGAAAGAGTCACATGGGATGGAGCTGAAGATGGCGGCAGGAAAAAGAGGGTGGAGTCATGCCCAGCACAAAGCTTAAAAATGCTTTCTGTAGGCTGAGGTAAAAACTGTAATATCACAAACTGTTTTTTTCTCTTTATTCCATTTAAAAAGACACAGGGAAAGGACAAGTCTGTGTGTAGCCTGCGGATAAAGAAAAAGTGGCCACGCCAGGTCACCTAGGAGCTGTGAGACTGTAAGAGGCTTTTAGAGATTTTGTGAAGAAGAAAGCCGCTGCTTCCAGGCTGGAATTTGGCCGTCCTTAAAACGAGAGACACCCCATATGTGAACCATGATTTGCAGTGTGAAAGAGACTGTGATTTTTTTCATGGGAGAGATGTTTTTCATGGCAGCAGAATTCTGGGCAGGTCTGTTGCTAGTGGCAGTTGGGAAACCACGTTTAGCAGAAGAAGCCTCATTTTCTTCAAATATTGGAGAGACTTTTAAGAACTGTTTTAAATACTGACCAAAATCATGGTTTGTTATCCTTTGTGTGAGTTGGATAAAAGGTGGAGGTGCTGGCGTGTGGAGACCCAGGAACCCACTATTGTAATGTCCTGGAAGGAAGCCCCTGAAGCAAAATACTAAGCATAGAAAAAAGCCTGCCCCCATGCTACTTTGCCACATTATGTAATGTTCCTCAGTTCTATGGATTGCAGTTAGCCTGTTGGCTTTCCCTGCCCCTTTCTCCCTTCTATAGCTCGTGCCTAGAAAGTTCTTCTCCCTTTGACGGCCCATGCCCTTGTTTTTCCACCTCTACATTCCCACTGGCTCTTCGTTGGGAGCTCCACCTTAGCCCCGCCTTTGCTCCACCTCTGTGTCTTCAGCCATTGGACCCTGATGCTCTCTCCGCCCCTTTTTTCCTTATATTTGAACCCTGGTCACTCCTTTGTTCTTGGCGTTTGGTCTCTGGTTCCCGTGGTGTCTCGGTGAATAAACTGGCACTGGACTGCTATACCAAAGCCCCTCTNGGCCCATGCCCTTGTTTTTCCACCTCTACATTCCCACTGGCTCTTCGTTGGGAGCTCCACCTTAGCCCCGCCTTTGCTCCACCTCTGTGTCTTCAGCCATTGGACCCTGATGCTCTCTCCGCCCCTTTTTTCCTTATATTTGAACCCTGGTCACTCCTTTGTTCTTGGCGTTTGGTCTCTGGTTCCCGTGGTGTCTCGGTGAATAAACTGGCACTGGACTGCTATACCAAGGCCCCTCTCGCCTCTCCATCTGCCTGCCTGCTCTCTGGAGCTTAGCAGCCACGTGTGTGTGTGAGGTGTGCCTGCCGCCAGCCGGAGCGCCCTTTGGAAGGTAGTGTCCTCCCATACCACCGGACCGTGCGACATTACACTGGAGGAAAAGGAGATTTTGCTTTAATTTCTTATTATTTCTTTTTACGTTTCATTCTGTTAGTAATAAACGTCTTCATATTCTTTGAAGTTTTATGCCTGCTTTGCATTTCTCCAGGTCCCTTATCTNAAGGCCCCTCTCGCCTCTCCATCTGCCTGCCTGCTCTCTGGAGCTTAGCAGCCACGTGTGTGTGTGAGGTGTGCCTGCCGCCAGCCGGAGCGCCCTTTGGAAGGTAGTGTCCTCCCATACCACCGGACCGTGCGACATTACACTGGAGGAAAAGGAGATTTTGCTTTAATTTCTTATTATTTCTTTTTACGTTTCATTCTGTTAGTAATAAACGTCTTCATATTCTTTGAAGTTTTATGCCTGCTTTGCATTTCTCCAGGTCCCTTATCTCACAGAATGTAAAAGATGCGAACAAAACCATTACACCAAGCCAGGACATACAGTTTATGGGGTTCTCTGCAGGAAAAAGCAGGGACTTTCTCTGAGGCCAACAAGCAGAGTTACAATGGGCAAGTTCAAACGGCAGTCCCTGAGCTTTCCTTTTCTCTTTTGTGGAGGTTTTTTAATGAGCAGCTCCTGCTGTCCTCTTCTAATTCCTCTGCAGAACCTGCAGGAGGTTAATGATCGAGCCAGGCAGAGCTGGGGCTCAGCTCACACATTAGGAGTCACTGAGTGCTTTCTTCTGTTAAAACTAAGGTGTATTTACAATCTTGCCTTTTATTTATCTAATGAGGATAATTATCCACTGTCAGAACAATATGATCCACTGGTGCTAAGGCATTACTTCTGGAGATGCAGAAGATGTTTTCCTGCTGGTAGTTGAAGTGTCCCTGCAGAGCAGTGTGGTGGGGACCTGGCCTGGGGAAGCAAAAGCAAAGCTCAAAGCCAGCAGAACAATGGTCCAAATCTGAGTAAGTTGAAAAGATGTCCCTTGTTCTGAGTTCAGTATGTCTCTCCCAAAGTGAAAACTGAAGTTTCTGTGGTGCAATGCCAGGAGCCAGGGGTGAAAGAGAAGGTGTGTGGAGGGGGAACCTGGACCTATGTAGTTTATTGGTTTTTCTGGTGCAGGACTTTTTTTGGCTTGGTTTTCTGTTTTCTAAATTTTTGTAGGTCAGTGTCATGGCTGTGGTATTAGTTACCACGGTATTAGTTATAGGTTGCTTAAACTTAACGGGTGCTGTGGAGAGGATATAGCCCAAGTTCTGATGTGCTTTAGACACCTAGTTACCCAATAGATCTTGTTTTTGCTCCAAGCTGTTTCTCTTTTAAGCAAGTTGTTGTTAATTGTAAGTTCTGTTCCATGATGGCCCAGTCTCCACTTCTAAGAAGGTGCTGTGCCCTCAACTTGAAGTGCTTTGTCTCTGTACATACTTGAATTGCTACTTTCTTCCTCAAACATAGGTAATTGCTATTGCTGCAAAATGCTTTCTTGGATGATTATCAGTTGACTTGCATTAATATTTACAATCACTTTTTTGTTAGTAATTTTTTTTACTACAACAGGAAATGAAATGCAAATTACCAACTGTAAAGATTAAAACATAATGAAATAGGACATGAACTCCAGAGAATTAATGAGTAAAGTGGCTAGAAGGCACAAAAAGATGTTCTCCAAAAATAAACATAGAGATAAATAATAAGATATCTAATTTTGAGGCATTAAACCAACAAACAGAAAGAAATACCAAGTATGGGATAAATTGCTTCATGTCAAAGTTATAATTGCATTATTTTTTCTTAATAAAAAGATGAAGTTTCTCACTAAAATTAACCAACTGTGTAATTGCTGCGTGGTAGATTTTTTTCCTACCTTACAAATCAGCACATTGATATGTCTCTGTTTGTTTACCTTTACTATCCTTATCTGGCTACTTAACAAATACATTGGTTTAGTGAACTGAAACGGTTGTTTGGGTTTTTTTTAGCTAGTTTGTTTGTTTTTAAATAGTAGTACTTTCTGTTTTCTAAAGAAGTCTGTATCTGAAGCTGCTGGGTGCTTTTATGAGGTGTTTAAAGCTTGTCCAAGCTGACAGGGTTTCAACAAAGCTCCCAAGCCCCTATATCTATTTTCCTTCATGAGACTCAGTTTGGTGGCTGGCTTTAAGAGAGTATATAATTCATTTTTTTTTAATCAAGGGCTAGAGGCAAAAATCTGTGCAAAACTGTTGCTGGCTGTTTCTTGGGGAAAAACCCTCTTTGATTAGATAGCTGTGTTGGTGAATCTGAACCCAGAGCTGAGTTAACTTGTGTGGCTGTAAAGGTTGGCTGTATTTTGACTTTGGTTTAAGTGGTCTTGGATCTTGTGAAATGACAAGGTATATCTGATTCAGGGTATCGTTAATGTTCTTTCACGTCCTGCTTGGTATGTTATAGCTTAGCACAGTGTAAACATCTACATGTACATCTCAAATCTTTAGGTATGAGCCTAAAATACTTCCCTATAAAATTAGGGAAGAGGTTCCCAAGGCATTGATCACATAGGGGTTAATCCTTTAGTTTATTAGTGTTGCCAGGGCTGGGGTTCTCCCTCCTGTGCATGGTTAAGCCGTGTACAGAGGAGATGGAGAGGAGCCTTCAGGGAGTTGCTTTCCCTAATTTGATAAGGTTAGGACAGCACTTGTTGCCAGGAGGATAAATACCTGTTTGCAATCTCAGGCCAGTTGTGTTGCATAGCTGTAGCCTGAGATGTTTCTTGTCTTGGCCATCTTCCATCACCACATGGGGGTTTTTGTGGGGTGTGTTTTTTGTGGTTTTTTTTTTGTTTGTTTGTTATTGTTTGTTTGGGGGTTTTTGTGTATGTGTGCTTTTGTTTTTTGTGGGTTTTTTTTGTGATTTTCTCCCCCATCCCACTGGGGAGAAGAAGAGTGAGCAAGTGGCTATGTGGTGTTGACCTGCCTGCTATCTAGCAGGTTTTGATGGTCTTGAGGATACAGCTTCATTGGTCAATTAGTGCTTTCCAACTTGGTAGCATCTCAGGATATCTGAGCAATTAGACTAAGCATAAAATTAATATCTTGTATGCTGTTCCCTGTAGAAGATGCCCTATCGTAGTTTATGTATCTGGAGGAAAAAAACCCTATCAACATTGATGAACATTCTTCTCCACCTTTCTATAACCTTGGTGGCAAGTTACATGCACATTTCATCTGCTGAATGCAGACTTGGCTTTAGAAAGTGTATATTTTAGCTGTCCATAAACGAAATGAATGGGTATAATTTTTATTTTTGCTAGGGACCACTTGTATCTAGTTGGGGATAGATCCTCAGCTGGTGCTCATTCTCGCAGCAGCACTGCAGCTAATGGAGCTTGGATGCCTCACACCTACCCATGGTTTGTTCTTGGATGTTTCATAGCTTTATTGTGTAAATGCAAATTTACACCAAATCATTGCACAGGGCCTGAACTAGAATGAGAAACAGACCAAATTAAGTTTTGTAACTGAAATCATTATTAAGGTCTTGCTCATTTTCACTATACAAATATTCCAGCGGAAAGGTTTATATTTACAAGTGCTATTCATAATTAAGCATTTCACTTGATTCACCCACAAACAGAACGTAAATCATGTTTTGCTCTGCTAAATGGAGAGGAAAAGGGAAAGTGTCTCAAGTAATTTATATTACGTTTTGTGGTTAGCAAAAACAGGTTTATGCAAATACGGATTTGTTGAGGTCTGTGTATTTTACTTGTGAAGGTACTTGATTTCGAATGGACTCCATTGGGCAGAGGAGTAGGGATGGAGGACTTACTCATCCTCTGCAGTGCAGCTGAGCAGCTGCTGGGCTCTGTGAACAGGGTTGGATGGTGATTGTGTCTCTCCATGAATGGCTGCCAGAGCCAGCCTAGGCTCACAGGAGGTGTTGGTAGTGGGAAAGGTATTTATTGCACTCTGTCTGGAGATCCAACTTCATCTTGAAGTTCTTTTCAACCTCAATGATTCCATGCAGGCTACAGTGTCATCGGTGGCTTGAGCTGCTGGAAGATGCTGCAGCTGACAGATGGGATGTTTCTGACCCACCCTTGGCTACACCAAATATTTTCTCTTGGAGAAAGACAGGGGATTCCATCCAAAAATATTCCTAAAGAATTGTAAAAAATGAAACAAAAGGAAATGTTTTCAGTTGGATCCATGAGCTTGAGCCTTCCCATGGGCATGTGGTCAGTATAACTGACACAACAAAGGAGCGTGGCTCCATTCAATGATTTAATTTTATACATAAACTGTAAAAGCATATTGTGTTCAGCTTCAATTACCTGCCTTTTAAACTCAGTTTTTACTATAGTTAAGGTATTTATCCTTTGGTTATCCCAGGTACTTGAGAACTGAATCTTCAATTTACATTTGAAAAGGAAATATTTTCATTACTGTGGTGATCAGGAGCTCTAGCTAAGGGTTAGCCTCTGCTTGTGTTAGATACAGTACAATCATAGCTCAAAAAGATGCTACCTGCCTTAAATGCCTCATAATCCAATAGGTAGACTAAGAAAATATATGTATCTAATTACAAGGGAAGGGTCTGATGAGCAGAGGCCGAGGAAGGCAATAACCAAGTGGCAGCTTGCATGAGGCTGTCATTAAACCCTTCCCTGCGGGGAGGGAGTAGTGCTGCCAGTTCTGCCTGAACAGATCTCCAAAATTAAGAAAATTTAATATTAAGAGCCTTCTGCTGGTAGATTAGGTAAATAAAAATACACCATAATTGGATTTGGTGCTCATTTCAGCCCTCTGGGTTATAAATGATAGGGAAAAGGTCGCATTCCTTCAGGCTATCTGGAGTGAATATATTGTCTCATCTTTTCATGACCCTTAGGTTAAAATGTAGTATCAATTTCACAGTTGTGTTTTTTTAGCTGTGGAAAATCTCACTTGTGATGCTGTGAGCAGCACAGCATCTCCGGTGCTGCCTGGACCCCTGCCAGAGAATTGCATGTTTGTATCTCTGCCAATGGTATTTGGAAACAAGTAGATTTATAAATGACAGGACAAATCAGTTGGGCTGGAAGCTTCCAGCTCAAGTAATTACAGTTCTGTAATTTCCTGTTTCAAATTTGGTGTTGCAGACACCAGTCTCCAGGTGTTAGGGTAATAGTGGGAGCTAAACTAGCACAGCTGGATCCTGACTGGAGAGGTCGTGTGGCACTTCTGCAGTGGGGTGAGCAGGAGGGGAAGGAGTAGGACGGGAAAATGGGAGGGGAAACAGTGGGAGGACTTCCCAGGCAGGAGATGTATCAGGCTGAGCAATCAGAGGATGTGATGCAAGAAAGCCATAGCTATGATTAGTATTATTTTGACTGTCCTTCAATTAGTTGTGTCCCAGAGAAGCTGTGTTCCATTCCTGGAAGTGTTTGTTCAAGGCCAGGTTGGACAGGGCTTGGAGCAACCTGGATAATGGAAGGTGTCTCTGCCTGTGGCAGGGGGGTGAAATGAGATGTGTTTTAAGGTCCCCTCCAACCCAAACCACTTTGTGATTCTGTGATAATTGGGAGGCCCTGAAGAGACATGTGGTGTGAGGCAGAGATGAGGAATGTAATGAACTATTTTCAAATGTGAAAGTCCCCATCTGGAATATTTGTATCTACTTATCAGTGACACCAGAAGGATACCTGGATTGAGAAAACACGAGTTGGTCGAACACAACTAATGTTTAAATCATATGCACTCAGTTTATTTTATTCCAAGAATTAAATTTGGAAACTGAAATAACTGTGTTTTTAGACAGAGATCAGGAGCAAAGACAGAGTCCAAAGGAGGAGAAAGATGTTGCATAACTGTATCTACAAAATTCCCTCAAATGAAAATGCAGCTATGTAGAGGGCATTGAGGATGGACTTTTAGTTCTTTCAGAAATTTCTTTAGAGCTTTTCTCTAGAAGCACTTATTTTCATTTTGAAGTAATAACACACTAAAATAAATTATTCTTTTAAAAATGTAATTACAGAAACTACACAGGCTTTAGAATTTTAAAGTTGATTTATCACAGGTAGGTGGTCTTTTTCACCTGCTCTTGCTGGTGGGATACAAATGCTGACTTGAACACAGGGTTTTTGGGTGCCCAAGATACTTAGCTTCAGCCAGCACAAACATATGTCTGGGCTGGGTAAAGCAAAGCCAAGGATTTCCTGGAACACTGAAACAAATCCATGTGAATTCAGTCTGTGTTCAAGGAATCAAAGCCCATGAAGATAAATAGAGCTAATCCCACTGCAGCCTGCAAACAAACACTACTGTTCAAACCTGAGACAGATAACACAAACAACCCTGGGAAAGCATTTTGGAGAGTATCAAATCACACGACAAAGCCAATATATTGCTTAGTGACTTCCAATTAGAGACTTGCTGCTGTATAATTAAGTTTCTGATGACACTGTATTTAAAGTCATGTCAGTCCTTTCATTTATAAATACTTCTCTGCAGGTGCTTGAGCTCCCAGCTGGAATCTGTTTTTCTAGGATCTAATCCTAGAAGTGGGCTTTTTCTCCCTTCATTTCAATTTTGAGTGGGAAAAAAAAAATCCCTCTGAACAGCTAAGGTACACATGAGGGAAAAGATTTGAGTATTCTCAGTATGTTTTAGTTCTGCTGTAGGTCCCAGCTGCAGATATGTATATTTTATTATCAGCTTAATATGTGTGTCCCCATGGTTGCACATTTCTGTAAATCAGGAGTAATCAGACCTGTGCTCTCTGATATATTTTATACTTTACAAAAGTTGCAAAGGACATTAGCTCACCTATTTTTCCCCCTTTCTTCTATTTGTACGCCTTTCCTGAGAGGATTCCTGCGTGCAGATCAAGATCTCCTTGTTTTTCCTGCACTCTTTGAGGGTTCCCAAAGTGATCCCACTGTTTGGGGTGAGGGAGGGCTTGGGGGTGTTTGGTGCTGAGGCAGCCCCTCTCCTGGGGGTGCAGGCAAACTGTGCTGCTTGGGTGGATTTGTTTGCATGGTCACAGTCAGGATGTGCTGGGCTGAATCAGGGCTGGTATGTGCCTGGCTTTCCCTGAGTGTGACAAGGACACTGGCTGGTGCTCAATCTTCTCATGTCTCAGCATGCAAAGCAGGGAGTGGAGGGGACTGGGGAGCAGCTCCCTACGGATTGTTCATTCCCTCATCTTCTGGTGTGCACAGAGCTGAGAAGACCCCAACCTGAGCTGGCTGCCAGCTCCAGCCCCGATGACTATCCATGGGCTTGCACTTCAACTTTTGTGCATAGTAAATAAATAAAAGCAGATTTTAAAAACTGTAATAGAGAGAAGAGCATCACCTTTGGACCCTGCTTTGCTCTGAACCCCAAAGTAGATACAGCAAACTGAA
This sequence comes from Vireo altiloquus, assembly GCA_013396875.1. Classification (NCBI taxonomy): domain Eukaryota; kingdom Metazoa; phylum Chordata; class Aves; order Passeriformes; family Vireonidae; genus Vireo; species Vireo altiloquus. The sequence goes on from VZRF01008652.1 coordinate 1,147,562, forward strand.
ATTTTCACCCTCAGTTCATCCTCATCATACAGGAGTGAGGGATGCTGCCAGGAGCAGGGATGAGTGTGGCCAGGGCTGTTCCCTTCCGCCAGCCTGGGCTGAGGACAAGCTCTCATCTGGGTTGTCTCCTCCTGGGCAAACAGAGCTCACAGTGTGGTGAGAGGTGTTAATGCCAAGGACTGCTCTTCTGCAGGGGTCACATCCCCCAAACCAGCCCAGCCTCTGCTCTTATAAGGCTCCTTGGCTCAGCAGTGGCTTTGCCAGGCACAGGAGTTCATGGCATGGCATGTGGACAGGATGAGGGACAACCCTGTCCATCCTCCACCTTGTCCTGAGCACTCACTGCCCATGGCAGGGGAAACAGTTAAATGAGTTGATTTTCTTCTTAATAGCTTAAAAAAGCACTCAAGCTGTTGGCCATTACAATACATTTTGAGGGGCCTTTAGATTACTGTTTTTTCTGTGTTGATTGAGATTGTGTGGAGCCCTGAAGGACAGGGCATCTGCATAGTCCCCTGGGGTGAGAAGAGCTGTCTGTGCCTTTCTGCCAGAGGGGTGGTGGGTGCAGGTCTTCCTTCATTTCAAATGACATTTTCTCCATTAAATCCAACAGACATAAGTGATGATACCCACAGAGCTGCAGAAGCATGTGTGTGTACTTCCTGAGGACTGAACCATTTGATTCAGTGTGGAATTTCTGAATGGATAGCTGAACTCCTGAGTCCATTAAGCAAGGCAATTTATGTGGTTCTCAAGCTTTGCCCATGGAAACACATTAGCACAGTTTCCCATTTGGCTTGTCGAAAAGCCATTATTCTATATACAATAAGGGGAAGTAAAGTAATACTGTTTTTAAAAGTTTGTTGTATTGAGTGGTGAAACCTTTGGCAATATTGAAGGAAAGTGGAGAGGAATGCCATATTCCTGTGTTAGGAGTGCTCTCACCAGCCCACATCTATCCAGGCAGCATTTGCTGCTGCCATTGAAATCTGCATTTTAGCATTTTAGACATGATCTAGCAAATGAAGAATGGAGGTGATCCTTGGAGCAGACCAGGGAGATGTATCTTGTCATACCCGACTGTAGGAAATCCGGCCAGAGTCAAGAGAATTACTCAATATGAATTATGCATCTTGCTCGTTTATTGTTACTTGTTGTACATATTTATAGCTTGTTACATTGTTCACTCACTATAGCATAAAGCATAATTGGTTAATATCCTCTGTTCACGTGCCCTAAGTTTAGCTATCATTGGTTAGAGCTGAGGTACACACACAGTGCAGACTTCAGCAATATTCCTTTGCTACTACAAAAGCCTTGCCAGCTTTTCCTCTTATCAGCCCTACAAAGACATTTCAGTAATACATCTGTTGCTCAAGTTGTGGAGTCAAGGTTAGGATTGTGCATTCCATGGCCTCTATCTTCTAGCCACTGCCTTACACCTGACTGCTCCTGAAATCACCAAAATAATACATGAGGAGAAATGGTAAATGGTCCCTGGTGCCATCTCTGATAATTTGGCACCTCCAAAGCTCTAACATGACTCATCACTTGCAATAAGATCAGTTGTGTTTTGGGGTGTTGGATTTGTTGGGGTTTTTTTTATCTTCTTGGTATGCTGGCTCTCACTTTCCCTCCCCCCACCCCTCCCACTGCTGAACAAGCATGTATCTCATTTAGGTGTGAGAGAAGGGATGTATTTGAAGGTAACAGATATTATGAAAAGAGGATTTTGTCTGGGCTCAGGAGTATTTTGTCTCCCCGAGTCTTTATTTCCCCTCTGTAAGCTGAGCAGTTGCTCGTGACATCCAGTTTCTTGCTCATGGCTTTGGCTCTCGGTGGGTTCTGTGGACAGAGCATAGGTACTGGATAGCTCTAAGAATGTAATTTGTTTCCTGGAAGTATCAGCTGGTGACTTTTTCATTCTAATTTTGAAGAGAAGTGGAATGTATTGGTAGTTAATACACTTTTAGAGTGTTAGTGTTTAGAGTGTTTAGAGTTAGTACACTCTCTCACTTTGTTTTGGAGAGGCACCCTATGTAATCTGGCTGTTCGATTTAACGCATTAACAGCATTTTACTTTCTCTCAGGGCGATGCTTCCGAAGGCAGGGGCAGTTGTGGAAGGGGATGCCAAAGTAAACAGGACACATGATTCAAGCAGATGAGTAATTTTAGCCTTACCTTGCCCCTTTATGTTTTCAGCAGAAAACACTTTTTGCACATCAATACTGCGACTTAGCAGCAAATCTTGCTCATCTGCCAAGCTAGCTAAGGAAACACTGTGTTTTATCTCAGGTCCCTCTGAGAAATTCTCTTGAAAATGACAAAATGAGCAGGACCTTTTTTATTTTAATGGTGACAGTATCTCCAGGGAGATCTACCTGAGGTCAGTGTTGTATAAAAATCACTAAGTTGGGCAATAAAGTGTCTCTCTATAAGAGTTAATTGCTGCTAATCTCTGAATTTCTTGTGCTGGCCTCTATTTTGTGTTTTTTATTATTAGTTACTAACATGCAACTATCAGTAAGGGGGATATGTAGGTTCGAGTAACTGTTCTGACTTAAGATGCTTCCCAACTCCTTTTGACAGGAGTTCACATCTTGCAGGTAGAAAGTCCTTATTTCTGTTGACTTCAATGGTAATTTTTTTATCAGTTTGCTGCTTTTTCAGTCAGACTGCAATAGTTTGTCTAGCTGGTTTTGCTTTGCTTAATAGTCTCTAGAAAATTGCTGTACCTGGCAGGTGTAGCTGAAGCCTTACGGGTAGTCAATAAGAGGGTGGTTTTGTAGCCTTATAGAAATGTGTTTTAAATACCAGTTTCAGCTAAAGTAGCTTTCTATTGCATTTTTTGCCTATGGCACAGCATCCAGCCATGGTGGTTCATTTTGCTTTTATGTACTAATTGCTGTCTGCTGGCTGAAATCTTGGCAGTTTGTTTGAACAAGATGATGTGCACAAGCACAAAGAAAGGGGAGTCCAGGTAGGCCATCTCTGCATTTGCAGGAGAAACTCACTTCAAGATTATTTAGAGGTCTGACAGTTGAAAGATGACATATTTGTACACATACAGGGAGAAATGACCTTTAAAAAGTAGTGGGCACTCTTTACCATTATTGCTTCTGTCAATACAAGTGAAAAAAAAAAGCTTTAAAGATAGCTGCACGGCACACAGGTAACTGCAGCTCAGTGCCAGGAGGCAGACTTGCGCCCAAATGCTTGAAAACACTCTAGGAAAAATTAGGCAGGAAAGAAAACTGGAAAACAGCAGTAAAGTTAACTCCAGAAGATTCAAAGATGTTAATGTGAAAGAAGAATTATAGGATGATTTGGGAAGGGACTTTAAAGACCATCTAGTTCCAACCTCCCTGCCACAGACAAGGACACCAAAAAGCATAGAAACAAGTTCATTAATTCAAACCAGAACAGTGATGAGGAAAATGCCCAGACCAAGTATTTCATTGTCACTGTGAACAGTCAGAGTGTATCAGCATATGTGTGCTCACACTTACCTCTGTGAGTAATCCTCAGGCTCATAGAGATAATGTGAGAAGAGGTATTAGGGTGCATGGTTTTCCTTGTTCTTTCCTTCTTTCTTTCATGTTTTCTCAACTCTCAAAAAAACCAAACAACTTTTAGATAGGTGAAAATTGAAGGTTCTTCATGTTCTTGCCCTGTGGTGCTCTCTCAGAATAGCCAATGTGGTTCTTCAAGCTTAATCTGGACCTCAGTAGACCTTCAAACCTGGTGGGATTGTCCATTTCTACCCATCAGTGAAGGGGTAGAAGTGATGCAGGATAGAAAGCTGTTGCTCTTAAATTTATCTCACTACACAGAAACTTCATTGGTGTCCCTCTTCAGAGCTGTCTGAATTTCCCCCAGCTTTCTGGTGAGATTTAGGGTTAATGTGCCTTTCCCAAGGCTCACAATTCATCATGGGCTTAATGGTGCTTTCAGGCTTGCAATGCAAGGTGAGGCTTGCAAGATCACTGTCTCTGGAGGTCACAGTCTGAAGGTCAGGCAAGCACCTCTCTGTAACATGCTTTATAGAAAGCAGAATGTTATTTCCTAGATTATATTGTACAACTTAACACCAGGCTGCAGTTTGTCCATCGCTGAACCACTGCAGCATGTGATAACCAACATGATGTGAAGGCTCTGCAATTCCTGCTGATGATTCACAGCAGATCATTTGATATTTAGGGCTCTGTTCATTAATAAGTTATGCTCCATTTACCTTGTTTTCTGTGGAATTTATGAGTCAAAAGTGCAGAGTGCACCAAAAATGATCCATTCATCAAATTCCTCTTCTCTCTATATAATTGGCTAACTCATCACTGCAGCCCCCAGGGCCACATTGCACAAAAGGTGTGTCCTGCATGAGAGAGCAAAGTGGCCTTAGGAGGGAAAACAAGAATTTGGCTTTTGTTTGAGTCTGCAGGTTACCCCACTTGGTGTCTTTGAGCTGTGTGGGCAGGAAACTTCCTAAGCCAATTTATTTTCTTGTTTGCTGCATGCACAGCCCAGGCATTATGACAGCAAAGGAGGTATCCTGCTCATCCTCAGGTCCCACCGAGTGCCACCATTGCGAGAGTTGAGAGGGAACGGAGGGAGGAAAAGGCTGTTCTGATAATGTAAATCCATCTGCAGTTTGTCTGTCTGCATGTTAGCATAAACCAGGTCCGTGACACAGAATAAAGGGGAATTTGTTGACTGACAGAAAAGCTCTGAGAAGACAGAAGCCACAGCATGAGCCAGCTGTGGGAGTGCATGGAGCTGGTAAGGGGGGAGGAGAGTATCTAAAATCAGAAGAAATGCCCTTTGCTCGTAAAAAACAGGAAAATGTCTGCAGACCACAGCGTCTCTAGTTGGCATCTAAACAACAGCATTCCTTCTTTTTTTTAATGTTCTTTTTAGTTAAACACATAAATACTTACTGGTTGACACAATTACTTACACATTGTCATAAGCTAGAGAAACAGTTTAAGAGCTATGAAGAGGAAAGAATAACCATTGCATATATCCTTTTGATTTCCCACCACCTAATGGGCAAAGCCCTAAGTAAAAGACAAAGAAATAATAATTAGAATGTACTGCTTTACAGGATGAATTGAGAAAATGTCTCCAGTACTGTCGGCAGTGTAGTGTAGAGGTACAACAGCTTTAAATGACCTGTCTAGCTTGTAAAGCAGCGAGACTAATGTAGATTAATCCACCGTTTTTAGCACTTGGTACCTTGTTTAAAGCTGCTGTTGGTATCTACAGCCTCCCACAATGTCCTGCAACCCTGCCAGACTCTCTTATTTCCCTGGGTTGCTTGGTGAATAATCATCATTCACCATTGTGGGTATCTGGCACATGGTCTTGGCTGACTTTGGGAGAACGGAGGGTGAGGAAAGTGGAATTTAGAAATTAAAAATAAAACTTGATTTCATGTGATATGAAAACTTAATTTCATATGCAGATTGCTAAATTCTGCATTGTTGAGGAGCTGGTTTTCCCTCTTTTTCAGAGAGTGAAAATGTGTTAGATTCCCAAATGTCTTGAATATAAAATCAGAATATTTTATATCAGACCAGAGGTTTTGCTTTATGGCAAAAGGAGCAAGCACTTAGGATTCACCTACAAGCAACAACTCATGAGTAAATCTCTGTTAAGAAAATATCTGGCCCAACACTGCTTGCTTCCTGCTGCAATTTGGATGGGCTGGTGCTTCACCAGGCAGCACTAGAGAGGTGGGACACAACCCTTGAAGACCCTGGTCATGGTTCCTGGCTTTCTCTGTTGGATAGACTTATCATTCCACGCAGTTAAAAACATTTAAAAATGTCTTTAGGCTTTGAAGCTGCATCAGAAGAGGCTGGAAATGCTCTTGGGGCTCCAAAAACCTGTGTTTGGTTTCCACAGAGCCCAAGAGGTTTATGGTGCAGTCGGGGTGCATTGGTTGGTGGCTTGAACAGAAGGTGGTGAAGATGGCCATTACCTTGGACAAGTCCTGGCTGTTGTGTTGAATTTGGGTGAACTTGTGTGGTTTGTATGACAGAAATGCAAACTGATGTTGGCTGGAGCTCTGGCTTCCCCACAGTCCTGTGGGTGGACAGCAGGCAAGGCAAGCAGGGAAGGGGAAATCCAGCCTTCCTGGCATGCAGGCAAAACTGAGGTATGATTTATTATGCACTTCAGCTCTGTGCACAAAGAATGATTTTTTTGGGATCAAGCCAGCTGAGGATGTGCTCAGCCTCCTCCAAGAAGGGAAGTTCCAGGCTGAACCTCTCCAGAGCAGCTACAGAACTGCTGAGCTCAGGCCTCAGTGCACCTTCCTGCAAAAGGGCTTGTGTTTGTCGGTGCCAAGCTTGGAAAGAACAAAGCTTAGCTGGTAAAACAGAGGGAAACTCCTGATAGCCTGAAGCCTAAAATAAGAAAAAAATAATCTCCTTAATTTGTCTTAATTGCTGTAGTTAAAGAGAAAAAAAAATAAATCTGTGCATGTGAGTGGATGCAAGAAGAAAATATTTGGATGTGTTTTGGATGTCATGAGTATTAGAGCTTGTATGAATGTAGTTTCTGTTTGGAATCAAGTCTATTAGCAATGTAATTTATATGAAATACATAGCCAAAGACTGTGTCTTGGTTCCACTGAAGTTATTGGTAAAAGTCCAGTGTCCTCAGCAGGGACAGGATTGGATGCCTGGAGAAATGTTTTATTATTAAAAGTTTATTAACACTTCATGTGGAAGGGCTATCTTCCTGTTAAGTCTGTGTAGGTGTAAGAGGTGAAGAACTAAACAGTAGAAATAATGCACCAAAACCTTCCTTCTAGCCTGAAGTGCTCTGCACAGTACTATATTAATGGATGGTATTGAAAACATTTGGCAAACAGATTAAAACACAGTTCTCTTAGACAGAGTCCTAGGAGCAGGGTATAGAGAAGAGCTGTAATGGATTTTTATCCCCTTGAATTTTGCAGTATAATTACTCCTACCGAATTACAAGAGTCAGCCTGCACAAACGATAAGCAATTTTACTTGTTAATTTTCCATCTTTTATCAGTGTTCCTGTGGGATCGGCTCTTCACACATCTGATGACTTTTTCCTTTCTCTTGCTTCTGTCTGCCTCGGATTAATCTCCCTCTATTTTTCTGTACACATTTTGAAATATCTCACACTTTTTCAAACTTAGAAGAAATTTTTGGGCCCTACAAAGATACTATATGGCTATCTCATACCAGAACATGCCACATGTCATTTTCTTTTCATCCATATGTACTACAATAGCATTTTTTTATGATCTTACTGTCTTACCAAAGCTCTACTGAAGTTATGAGTATTGCTCTGTGACATCACTGTTGGAGATTGTTAATCTTATCATTAATTCCCACCATAATCTCAATTAAATGTGCAGACACCTTACCTTGGTGCTCCTGTCAATGGGAAATGGATGGTCTCTATTGTGACTGAGAGTGCATCACCTGCACATGGAGCTGTTGACTGCTTTCCTAATGGATAAAGGTGCCCTGCATGGAAAGGGAAACTCTTAGCACAAGCAGAAATGCTCTGGTTTGCTTGGTTTCAGACCAGTTTTACTGCCAGAGTATGGGATTCATGGGCAGTTTATGCATGCAGATGAGTAAATTGGAGTTACTCACTTCAAGGATTTCAGCAGCTCTCCCTGGGTGCTTTTCTGCATCTTTAGGCAGTTAAATACATTTATCAACCTGGCTGTTTGCTTTGAGAAGTGGCTGGCTGCTTAAACACAGCTAGGATATCCGTGGATCTTGGGACGGAGAATGTCCCTGACTTGTGATGGCTGAGGGCTGTCCTGGTGATTCTGTTACTTGTGTTGGGCTGCTTGTTTGTGGGATGATGTTACCAACCAACACTCTGAAGACCCCCAGGACCTAAAGAGAACTTGAAAATTCCCTGTACAGCTCTTCATCTATGTTAGAGGCAGGAGAGAGACAAATTTATTAGTAGTTCAGAACATTTTTCTAGTTAATATTTCATACAAGTAAGTTCCTGAAACGCTTGAAAGGAGTTCTGAAACATTACCAAGTATTAGTTGTTAACAGTATTGATAATCGTGGAAAATTCAGAGTACTGAGCACTTGGAAGGACCTGCCAAGATAAAAAGGCTGTGATTATAGGGGTGGATATTTTTGATGTAACTCTGGAGCAAGCCAAAGGGTTGTAAGGCTCTATGACTTGTGAGAAAGCACTTCTTCTTATAAGTATTTGTAGAAGAAAAGGCTGCTCCTAATCAGTGTTGCCTAATTCAAAAGCATATATTATGAAATCAAATCTGAAATGACAGCTGTGTCCACAGCTGCCATGCAGCAGGTTGTAACCTTTGTTGATGTCTTGAAAAAACAGAACACAAGTTGATTCTTAGCTGTCAGTTCTGCTTTCCTCCTTTTGGCTGCATGGTGAGATTTCCATTAACTGCACTATTTTCCTTTAAAATTGTCCAGACTGGAAGATTTATTCTGCCGCTTCCTAAGATTTCTTATTCTGCTTCTTCCTTCCTATTCTGCTGGTTCTTCTATTTTGTCGTGTAGCTCTGCTGAAATAATTTTAATTGAAAGTCATATTTATAAACTTGATGTCATGCAGGATTGGGGCTGGGGAGAATTTACTTTCTTGGGGTTTGGGGACCACCTGAGGTGTGAAGAGCAGACAGGGCTGGTTCTCAGATGTGGTACTGCAGCTCCCAGGCTGAGCATCACTTATCACTTACCTCCAAAAAAAGCAAGCTGAAGCTGCTAAATCATTTGCCACCTAAAAGGCACAAGCATTTAGGAAATGGGATTTAGGGAAAGCAACATTTGAAGCTGTAGAAAGCACTTAAGATCTGCTTCATGCATTGTTAAATGTCTTACATATTTGCATTTGAATAAAACAGCCACCCTAGGTAAGGCCTCTAGCCAGAGACTATTTTAACAGCTTTGAAGTCCAATTCATATTTTCTTTTGCAATTTTTTTCCCCTGAAGGCTCCATTGTGAAGGCCTGGAAGCAAACAAGTATTATACACAATGTTTCATTTTAATTCAAATTAGTCCCAAAGCCTTCATGCTTCTATAGCTACCAATTCGGTGTGTTAATGGCATGTTCAATAATTAAAAAAATAAAGAGGGAAAATAGTGTCTGAGTCTTTAAAAAGAATCCCACAGATCCACAACAAGAAACGAAAACCAAACACACAAAAACCTCTAAACCCTCCTAAAAAACCAAAAAACCCTCCCTCCAAACCAAACAAATCCAAAATACAACAACAACAACAACAACAACAACAAACAAAAAAAACAAAAACAAAAACAAAAACAAAAAAAAACAAAAAAAAAAACAACCCCAAAACAAACAAACACCCAAAATACCTGCCTTTCCCTTGGAGGTTGATTCTAGGTGCTGAAGGTAGGCTAGGTTCCCCCAGGATCCCCCAAAAGCATTATGAATTCTCTGCTGCCTTGAGGAAGTCTCTAAAAGGGATGTGTCCAGTTGAGATCTGTACTGTGGAACACTGGCCACATGAACTTAATAAGATTGTTTTTGTCCCACAATTTCACTTTTAAATAAGACCTATAAACATTATAGCTTTACCCAGCATTTAATGAGTTTGGCTGGAACAATAAACTGAGGCTTAAGAGGCACCATGAATTAAACCTGTTTTCCTGTTTTGATCCTTTTCTCCCTATGTTGCTGCTTGAGAAGGACCAATATTCATTGGCAAATAATTTGCCATATCTAAATTGTGAGGTTTCAAGTAGCAGCAGTAGCTAGCCATTTATTAATCAAGCATTAGTTATGGTAGTTAAACATCTAGGGGTAATGAAATGCAAATGTGCTTTCAGCACAAGTTGTGGTTCTTAAAAATAAGAAATTATTTAAGAAAAACTGTTGCTGTACGGTTATGGCCAATATTAATTGCTGGATTTATTTCCTGTAGCAGACACTTCTTATACTAAATGGTAACTTAAGAAATTGCTTTTATTAACATATACAACATGGCTTAAATTGTCTGATCTGCAAGGTAAAACGTGAAATCTTTCCTGGAAGACTCTCATTTTAGCCTTCTTGCTAGTGCAGCTGTTTTAAAAGGTGGTAGGCAAGTTGATTCTCTTCCCCATCTAGAGAATATATGAGCACAGAATAGAGTTTACTGGGCTCTAAAGATTGCTCTGCTGTGAAATGGGAAGAGACCACAAACATGGCCCTTCAGTTCAGGATTGGTGTTTGTCTTCCAGCAGGGAGGATATTCCATCTGTTAATATTAGCAGGTTTTGTGGATGTAGGAGAGGATTTGCAAAATACTGATGGAGGTGAGTTATTCTTCACCTGTTCCCCTCTCTCTCTTTCTTGCATGCATAATACCATGATGGCAGGGTAAACACATCTAGTTAAAGCAAAAACGTAATTATATTTTTGTAAGTAAATAAAATCTAATTGGGAAATATTGTAAATAGAAACATCAGGCAGTGTACATAATCGTGAAGTGCTTCTACAGAAAGCAGAAAATGAGCATATGTGATCTTGGTTAGGTGGGAATAGCCATTTAGGAACTTGGTGTCCCTTGGCAGCCTGTTATGTAGAATATGAGAAGCAGCTGCTTTCTCCCTAGATGATAAAAGATTTTTGCTAAAGGGGTGCATTGTCATGAAAACTTTGTTTCTCTATCCAACCGACTTGGAAACAGTGGAGAGGGCTGTGTGTCAGGGGAGGTTCAGACTGAATATTAGATTTTTTTTTCACTGGAAGAGTGATTAGGCATTCAAATAAGTTGCCCAGGTGGTGGAGTCACAATCTTTCAAAGCGTTCAGCAGGAACCTGAATGTGGCACTTGGGGTATGGTTTAGGTGTGATTATGGTAGGGTTGGGTTGATGGTTGCACTAGATCTTCTTGGGAGGTCTCTTCCAAGCCACGGTGACTCCGTGATTGTGCTGGTGCCCACTGCACTGCAGGAGAGGTTCCCCATGGTGATGTTACCAGGCTGGGCTGGTGGACTCAGAAAACAGGTGGTGTTACAGGGCTGGGGTGCTGAGACTGGGGCTAGCAGAGCAGCTGTGCTGGATCTGATATTTTTTGGAGATTACAGCAGAAATATGCCACAATCCTCAGCTATGCCTCTCCTTGTGGAGGATTTAGGATGTAAGTAATTGCAGTGATAACAAAAGAGTGGAAGGAAACCTCCATGGTGAGGATGCTGAAAGCCCAATGCTGCTGCTGAGCACCTGCATCCACTCCTAACTGGAGTTGCTCTTTCACAGGGTATCAGAATATAGGAGACATTAAGAGATTTTATGGATTAATATATACTTTTGATTGGCCTTAATGATCTTTGCAGTCCATTATTTATACGTGGCATTATTACACAGCGAGCATTGTAATGCATGAGGTCATTACTGCATCACCTTTACAGCTTGTTGGTTTTGCTGCTGAGCTAACCTGTCACGTGTGTTCCTGGAGATGTGCCTTGCTTCAGGATAAGTCTCCTCTGGTGACAGAGGCAAGAAAAAAGTAGTAATGATAAATCTAAAATACCTCAGGAAGCGAAGGTATGGTGGCTGTCTGATGAGACCTTATTTTCCCCCATCCTGGTGGAGCTGGACTTTTATTGACTTGCTCCTGGAGAGGATTGACTCATTTGCAGTGGGCAACAGGGCCAGACAAAATAGTTTCTAATGATAACTTCTAATTCCTAGATAACAAAATGTAAAATCTCTCAGGTGATTTGTATAAAGCTTTATATCCTCTTTACATTTTTTCTCGACTTTCACCAAAAATCTGGAAGGAAGGTGAGTAACACTGTGCAACACTGCTTTCCATGGCCAGGCTTTGCAAGGTGGACTACAGCTCGTCAAATCCTGATGGAAGTGGCACCTGGGGCAGGGAACCCTGTTAGCTGTGAGATAACAGGTATGCTTTAGAAGAAGGGTGAAGAGTGCAGAAGGAATATTGAACTCTTCTTTATATCCACTCTGTGTTAGAACAGCTTTTTAGATCAGCTCCATTCTCTGCCACTGTTGCCATGAGTTTCCCTTTGATACCGTGTACTGCTGGACTGGGATTTGTCCTGTTAATGTAAGTAGCAAAAATTGTCTGAATTATGTTTTATCACTAAGTCTAATTTTTTTTTTTTTCTAAGAAAAGTACATTTCAGAGAGTCCTGCTTTGATTTGTGCTGCAGAAATTGTTCCCCTGCTACAGAGTGTGGGTTTTTAACACAAGCTAAACAAAACCACTTGATGGGAGAAGGTGACTGAAATGACTAATGCAAAAGCTTGAGCAAAAGGCATTTCAGCTACATAACATTTTAGCAAGGTGGACAAGGCTGAGTGACTGAAAAGTGGAGGATTTTATGCCAAATCAAAATATGTAAGTGCAAATATGTCGTATTTCCTCAAGATAACTGTCCTGGGTTGCAGTGTATTCTGTTACCATCTTCATGAGCTGTTAAAACCAGGTGGGGCAGTTCTCCCTGCCTCCTTCTCCTGGACTCTCTCCTGTTAATGGGCCCATCAATGCCTTGCCCATGACTCACCAACCCTTTGTGAGATGCTCTGCCCAGAGGGAGGAACCAGGCATTCCATCCTGGATATAAACTGAGATTTCAAACACCACAGAGGCCTTACCTACTGGACTCCCTGAGGTCAAGAGCTACAGTTGGACCTTCAGGTGAAGACCAGACCCTTTTTCTACAGGATCACTGCTTCAACAGGACCACTTCATCTGGACTGTTACCACCACCCTGACTAACAGGATGTCAGTGTTCTTGTCCTATTGCATTTATTTATTTTAAATTTTCCTATTAAATTATAATTCTGACTTGCGATCTCCCACTGGTTTGTTTTCAAACTAGTACACTGACTCATAGAACGCATGCATTAATATATTGAGGCAAATTAACATTTGTAGAATCATGGAACATCCTGAGCTGGAAGGATCCCAAAATGATCATCAAGTCCAACTCCCCATCTGCACAGGACAAAATTGTCTAATTTATCTTGTGTAATTTTCAACAAGAACCACAAGTGATGTCCAGATGCTGAACACCAGGATTGGTTTCAGGGGTGCTGGAGTGCTGGGCAGCTGGTGAGCATTCAGGAAAGTGGGTGTCTCTGTGGGGCTCAGGCAGGGAGTCTGGTCCTGTCTGGTTTTGGGGCTGGGTTTAAAGGATGGGGAGCATCTCCTTTCCTGACCTGGGATATTCAAGCTGAGTCTACTGCCAGTGGGTGCAGGACGCTGCTGGAGCTCACTTTGATGATGATTTGGATTCAGAGGGACCTTAAAGTTCATCCAGTTTCAACCTCCTGCCATGGGCAGGGACATCTTCTACTATCCCAGGTTGCTCCAAGCCCTGTCCAATCTGGCCTTGAACACTTCCAGGGATGGGGCAGCCACAGCTTCTCTGGGCAACCACACTCACAGGGAAGAATTTCTTCCTTACACCTAGTCCAACCCTGTCCTCTGTCAGTGTGAAGTCATTCCCTCTTGTTCTGTCACTATCTGCCCTTGACAGAAGTCCCTCCCCCAAGCTCTCTTGTAGCCCCTTTAGGCACTGGAAAGATGTCTGTGCAATTGAGGTAGTTTTGATACACTCCAATTAATTTCTGAATGGTTCTGTTTTGTGCCTCAGCTCTGATTTCTACACCCTCACAGGTTTTCTGTACTTATTCAGCGCGTTGCTCACTGTGGTAGCAGTGGATAATTTATAGCAGATATTTCAGGGACAAGCATTTGGCAAAAAGGGATACTTTTTGTGTCCCCTCCTGCCATGAGGGTCTGACAACATCCTCCTGCTGTAATTGCTGAACAAATTAATGTTTTGAAACTCTATTGAGCACTCAAGAAACCCCATAGATGTAGATAATGGCTCACTTGGATCTCCTTCTTATGTTTTTCCTGTCTTAAAAATTAGCCAAAGATGAATTTTCTGTCATGGTCTGGAACCAGTCAGAACCTGGTATTTTCTTTTGGTGGGAAATTTTATCATTTCAAGACAACTAGAATTGAAATGAAAAGATACTATTATGTGATGAAAGACAAATACTAAAGAAAAGTATGTGAATTATTCACAGCTTCTTTATTATTTCAATAAGACCATGTTATTCCCTTTCTATATTATTGAAATTTTAATATGATGAAATATTTTATTTCAATTACTTGAAAACATATTATAATACCTTAAACATATATAAGTGGAACTGAATTAATATTTCAGCATGATACAAAATTTGAAATGAAATTAATGGAAATAACAGGTAAAATACCAGGGTTTGTGTTTCAGAACACAGTGAGGGCTGTTCACATTTATCTTTGACTTTTTCTGTTTGTCCAGGATGGAGGTATTGCATATGTTTTCAGTTTCACAAGCATAGATATTCTCCAGGAGAACTCCATTAAAGCTTGAACTTCTAAGTCTAGTTTTCAGTCTGTGATGAAAAGAACAAAAACTCTGATGGGAACATGCAATGCTAGGAATCTGCCCTGAGTTTGCTGTATGTCTGTCCCAAACTAACAATGTGAGGACTGGGCTGTTAATGTCACATAAACACAGACCAGGCTGAATTTGAGGCAGGGCCTGCTTTTTGCTTAGGCTGGGCATGTAGAGTTTAAGATCACCCCCTGAATCTTAAGGTTTTATAGTCCAGAGAAGTGCTTGGTGTATGTGTGGGTGAAACTAGAGGGCAGAAGCTGCTCATACTGTCTCAAAAATTTATCCTTTCTGATAACATTACCATTGGAATAAATAAGCTTCAAAGAAACCAAAGAAGCTTTTTCCCTCCTCTCTGTCTCTTCGCAGATAATGATGGTAGCAGTGCTCAGCTGGGATGTTTCTGAGAGGTCTGCTTGTCTGTGAATATCTGGCAAACCCAGACAAAATATTTTAATGGACAGCTTTTGGCAGTGGCATCAGCTGCCTCGGAGGTTTCATTGGAGTCCTTGGTGAATGGCTTATCCATTTCTTCAGGACTCTCCAAGGACGGGAAAAGTGAAAATTAGACAGAATATTCTTTTGAGCAAGAGTCTTCTGGACTGATAGTATTTTCCCTCTCCTCCACACTGTGCCAACTGTGGTCTGTGTCATGTGGCATCTGAAGTGATGATTCGTGTGTTAGCACACAAATTTCCTGATATGGTGTCTGTACTTGGTGGGGCATAACTGGTGTGATGGGCTCGTGTCAACTGAGTATATGAAAGTCATAAATCTTGTCCTGGTTTTCTAAAACAAAAGTGTAACACCATCTAGGGATTTCATGACATCTCCATTTGTGCCAAGCTGGCAGCAGGTCTAACAGCTACCCAGCTGAGCAGGCTGGTACCTCCAGAGGAGGAGGGTGCTGGGTGACTGTCACACTGAGGTGCTGGGGCTCTTCCAAAGTGAACCCCTTCCCAGAGGCTCCTTCTGCCTGGAGATACTGTCTATTTGCAAGGAAATCCAGTGTACTAAGGAAATGTTTTTCGTAGCTGAAACCATCTGAGTGTCAGCCCTGCACCGTTCCAGTGGTGTTCCTCCTCCCTGGAGGGGGGACCCTCCCCACCAGCAACAAAAGGCTGAATACCAGTAGTCGCTGGAACAGCAGAGGCTGGGAGGGCAGCAGACACAGCTTCTCTGCTTGTGGATGGAATGAGGAAGGGAGAGGGCTGGCATTTGACTGGCATGCAAAGCCTCAGGAAAGCCAGATGATTTAAGGATTCTTGTTGCAGGCATTTCCCTCAGCCAACTCTGGGTTGGTTGTTCTGCCCATAAGCCTCTTTCCTGGACTCCCTAATTCTTAATAAGATGGAGAAATACAATATTGTGAGTGTAGTGCTGTTGAGAATCTCTGCAGCACAAATAATGGAGCAGTGGGGTCCTTACCCTGCTGCCTCTGTGGCGTGGGTGAGGGGCAGATGTTCCAGGCTGGCAGCAGGGCGGCAGTCCAGGCTCCTGGGCACTGCAGACAGTTATTTAGAGGTCAGTTGTGTACTGATAATGAAATATTGATAGGCTGCACGTCAAGGTCTTTGGTAACAGAGGCTGCATGTCCTGGCACTTGCTGTGCCTGGGGTGAGTCAAGAGGGTCCCGGGGTGGGTTATTGCTGGGGTCTTACACTGCTCTGCAAAGAGATGGTCTGACTGTGCTGGCTGTGTCAAGGACCTTGCTGGTTCTGCAGGGAGGTGAGGTACATGGTGCTAGTGCAGCTGGGGCGGGTGGTGTGCATGGTCTGCACCCACACACCCTGGCTGTGCTCTGGCTGTGATCCTGGCTGGAACAGGGTGATGCAATGCTGCCAGATTCACCACCTTGCTCCTCTGTGAGGAATGGTAACCATAAACCATCTGTATAAGGAGATTTGTAAGGTTTACATTTACTAAAGTTTGTAAAGCACTCTTTGCTGCTGCAAACAGATGCTGGTGCTGGTGCTGGGATTATTTTACTTCTGCATCACTTGGGAGAGCTGCTGTGATTTGCTGTTTTCCTGGCTCCTGGGGAATCTGCAAAGACTCTTGGCTGTTTTGCAGTCCCAAATGAGATTTTTCTGCATCCTTAATGCATTGAATTTACTGTAAAATAAAGAACATCATGACACCCAGGTGGTTTCATATCAGATTTCATATGAATAGCATTATGGCCAAGCTCAACTTCTAATAAGAAACTGCAACCCACTGCTCTTTCCTCTGTCATTGTTTGGGGGTTTTATTGTTTTTGTAATGAAGAGGAATAGTTTGATACAAATGTATATTGAAGGTGATCACCAGCAGGAAACATTTTGCCCTGCATTTTAAGTTTGGTTCAAGATGGAGTTTTTTGGTCTGAACACAGATGTATTCAGGTTTTTCTTCCTGAATAGGATCCAAACAGGAAGGAAGAGAAGCCTGAAGTCTGACTGACTGTAAACCCAGGACAAAATGTTTGCAACTGCAGCAAGCATAAGGATGGGCATCACTTCTGCTCATGGTGGCTGCCAATGCCTTGTGTACAGAGAACAGACTCAGGTCAGGATATTCATCATCCCTGAGGACAGATTTCTGCTCACTGGTTGTTTCTGGAAAACTTCCCTCATCTTTGTTATCAACAGTGATCACACAGAGTTTGTAAAACACTTGTTTATTTCATTTTAGAGATAGGAAAATAACGTTAAATGTTGAGGAGTATTGTGTCATGTGTAGAGGGAATGATGTTAAAACAGAAACTACAGCGGTTTAGAAAAAGGAGAAGTCATTAGCAGGACAGAGCCAGTATCTACCAAGACAGTTTGAGAGAAGACAATGGGATGAGAAGCCCTGCTTAGCATATGAATAATGGCTTGGCCAAATTGCTCTGAATTGCCAGGTGTGAGAGCAGAATAAAGCCCAGATATAATCTGCTCAATTTGGGCCAGAAAGGTTGCAGGATATTTTCTTCCAAATGAAGCTTTCATCTCTGGTTTGTTTTTCCTTTTTTTTTTTTTTTCTTTTTATTTAGAGCAGCAGCTTTGATGTTAGATTGCGAGTCGAGCAGTGCTCAGTAGAGCTGCCCATGCAGGGTGGTCTGGAGACCCTTCCCCAGCAGACTGGCAAGGAGAAACTTGCTTTGTATATTTATTTAGCTTTTGCAGAATTTGCATTTTTTATGGAAATGAGCTGAAATCTGCCGAAGTAATTTTGTGCTTGGCTATTGATTAAGCCCTTCCTGCTCCTTGGCAAGCATTTGTTGTCCAAACGCTCCTTTTCGTTTCTCCTAGTTGATGATAATGGTGGAAATGTAATCCATACCCTTATCAGAAAAGAGAGGTCTCTTCTTTCTCTGGCATTGATTTCAGACATAGCTCTCTTGTCCAGCTGTGCCTATCCTCTAACAGCTGCTGGTGGGTGCCCAGGATGGGCACTCAGGAGGACACAGAGCTTACATAGCAGCTGAGTGATGTTTTGTTGCTAATGAGAACATTTTTGAGCTGGTTGAAATGGGTGTTAATATTGAAAGAGATACTGTGATGCTGATCTAAGTGTGCAGGCAGGTTGTATAGATCCCTGCTCTGCTGCTCCAGACGGAAGTTAGTCTTGGATGATATTATGATTTAAAGCCCAAGTGGGGAGAATGGAAATTTTTAATACATAATTTAGAATAAAAGTTTCATCATAATAATATATATCCTATTTTGACATTTCCAAAACAAAGGGTTTCTCTAGCTCCAAAAGTATGATTTGAGAGTAACCTTAATTGGTATATAGACTTTTCTTTTAACTGAGAGGAACTAAAAGAGACATTCTGACTGCAAACCGCATATTTGTTTGTTCTTTGACAGAAGAGAAATCTGGCACAATATCATGATGAAAATATTTTTTTTTTTTTCACACTTCTGAGTTTTTCCTGCCTGAAAACCTCTGTTTGCCACAGGTCCACTTGATCCCTGCTTCTTGAGTGTCCCGGGAAAAGTGCTGCTCCAAGGGAGATGATGGGAAGGGACGGAAAAGGAAAGGGCTCATCCTTTACTGGGATTCAACAGCAGAGCTAAGAGGTCCCTGGGACTTAATAGTGCTGCTTTGAAACTATGTCAAATTAATTTTCTGCCTGTTGGTACAATGACAACCTCTGGCAATGGCATTGACTTGAAAGGCAATAAACAAGGAAATTGCATATTCTAGTGCCAGTGTATTAATTTCATAGTTTGAAACATGAACTCATTTTCTGCAGTTGCCCTGGGTAGTCTGTGTGCGCATGTGCAGGTACCAGGCACTTGGGAAGCTCTGTCCTTGTCCCTGCAGAGGAGGGAAGAGAACAGAGTGATTTTCCTGTTGGTGTTTTGGTTGGTAACCTGTCTTGGCCTCTCGGCAGCACAGGGGATATGCAGTTCACCTCAACGCCCACATCCACGAGAAAAGAAGATGTCTGCAGTCACACTGCTCCTGCTTATCATATAAAACCTTTATCCAAGGTTTCTGTCCTTAAAGTCCTGACCACTCCATGATTTTTATTCAAAGTTGTTGGTTGAAAATTTCCTTTTCAGAGACATAATCATGTCGCGGTGCAGGGCTGGTTTTGCAGTGTTATTCCACTGAATTATCATTCACGAAAAGGACTGGAGGTGGTTTTCAGGCTGAAATTTAAAAGTGTCAGAATTAGAATAGAGGTTAAAAAGTATTTCTTGTAATACATGTTTAGTTTTGCCAAAAAGTCTATTTCCTTCAGGCTTAATCAAGGTCATTAGAACAATGACAGGGCTTAATTTATTCACAAATTTTCTGTCTGGAAGCAGAAATTGCTACAAGGTTCTTCACACAGATGTGCAGCATGTGCTGAATACCTGGGCTGACATGTCACAGAGGCTAACTTATTTATTGCAGTAGGAAAAATAAATAACTTTCTGTAAGACCCTGGAAAACTGTGGCTTAGGATTTGTCTTGGGGTGACTTTATGATGTTGTATCCCCTATCACCGCTCTATGCCCAGACATGATTCCTGTGCCTTTCTGTGTCTTTAAAACTGGGTGTGAGAGAAAGAAAAAAAAAAAAAAGCCAGACAAACTTTTCAAAGCAGTTTTGTCCTCCAAGGTCACTCTATCTACTCTCTGCATGCTTCTGCGGCAGCAAGAGCCGAGGAAAGCACCTTCCGGCTTTTCCCAGCTCTTGGCTCCGTTTTCTCGGAAGAGAGAGATAGAGAGTTAAACTCCTTTGTTTCCCTGGGACTTCAGCTTCTTCTTTTCTTCTGGAACTGTGCAACAACATCAAAATATCATCCTGGAGGCCCAGAGGGGCCTACACAGAAAAACCCAGCTCCGAAGGGGAGGAGAGAGGACACACTCACAAAGGACTCTGAAAAGTTACCAGGTTCTCTCCACAGCAAGAGGTTTTATTACTCAGCATTATTATTCTTTTCCTGTGTGTTCTTTGAGTAAATAGTTTTTTCCTTTTCCTCTGAGGAATATTTCTTTCCCGAACATGGTGGGGGAAGGGCGGATGTAACCTGCCTTCTATCAGAGGATGCTCAAATCTGGACGTTTCTCCGAATTTTGTCTCAAAACCAGGACAGGATTGTAGCTGGATTGTGGACAAGGTGACTGTATTTTGGGGCAAATGAATCTGTCTTTCCATGTTTCATGACAAGTTCGCTGATGCACAGATGCTTCTGTACTGGGGGAATTCTACTTATATCCTGATCGAATGTGTGCTTTAAAAAGATCTATAAACCAGGCTGTCAGTAAAAGTGAATCTCTGTTGAAGGTAACAGAGAATGGAGAGATGCTGCTCATTAAAGAGTAATGAAGTAACTGTAATTCGGCAAGCAATTGGATCAGTCCTACCCATTTAACTCCTAAACTGATTATTTTGTCTGTTCTTAGGGAAAGACTTTTTAAATGACGAAACAATTGGGATAGAGTGATGCTGAAATGGGGCATGGAATAAAATGCTCCTTCTTACGTGGTCAAGAAGCCAGGTAACTATTTCAAGTGCTCCTGAACCCAGTACTCTTCCAAGTTACATTTAGAACTGATGATTAAGCTGCCTTTAACTTTTTAAACTTGAACTGATATTGAGAAGTCTTTAAAAAGATGTTAGAGTAAAACAACGGACTTTCTAATCAATCACACAAAATTATAATATATTGGAAACTTATTATTAATAATGGACTATTATTCTTTATGTATCACGTCTTACTATCTAATCTATCTATATTAGTTACTTTTAAAAGAAATAGGGTGATAAATTACTCCATTAAAACAGAATGAAGAGACTTAAGCTCTTCAATGGGGAAAATTACAAAGGGGATTTTTACAGTGACTTCATGGCTTGGCCAAGCGCATCACACACTGTTGGATTCCAGGGAGCTGAGGAGAACGTGATGCTTCCACCAATGAATTGGCATTGATGTGAACCCTGAGTTGTGGTGCAGGGATGGGCCTTGTGAAGGCCACCTCTACAGGTGCAGTGTGTGCATTTGGTTTTGCATCTCAACCTGGTGATGATGAAATAGATCAAAAGGCCTTTTGGTTTGGGCTCCTGTCAGCTTCCATTGTGTCTCTGGTGCCTTCAGCAAGACTGTGAGTTATGGAGACTTCTCTATTTGAACTAGTGTAGTTGCTGATAAAAGGAAAAGAAAGCAACAGCCCTTTCTTCAACTTCTCTTGAGGCTGTGGAGAAAATCTGTAGGAGAATTGGAGTGAAGAACAGTGTCAGGATATTTGCATTCCAGTTTTTGCTTTGTAATTTTCCCATCTCCATCTCCTTTTTTATCACTTTGGGGCAAGTTCTGTAAAACTGATGGAAACAGTCTGCTCCTGTGTGGATTGTTGCTGTGGGCACCCTTTCCCTGACAGGTGTGGATTTATTACACTGTTTCCTTGATGCACTTATTTCCTCCCCTTCAGCATGCTGTGCGAGTCTCTCCTCATGGTCCCTTGGGTATGTGCCAGGCTCGAGGAGATGAAAGTAGAGAGATGATCACATATGTGCTTGCATCCTTAATGGGTGGAGGAAACGTCTGAAAAATAGCAGTTTGCTATTTTCCCACAGGCAAATAGAGAGCAGATTTTGTGGGGCTCAGGTAAAATACTACCTCTCAGATTTCTGACCTCTCAGCTTTTTGACCTTTCAGCTTTTGAGGCAGGTTCAGACTCAGGTGGGTGACCTGGACTGGGCAAACTGCTGAGGACATGAGATCTGTGGAGTTGTTTGAGTTCTCTGGGCACCTAGTTTGAGTTTGAGATTCATGATGTTGGGACTGTTGTCCATGTTTGAGAACCATGATGTGAACCATGGGACTGTTGTGTGCAGGGACAAGTTCATCCACATTTTTTGTTGCTGCAACTTGTTGCAATTAGAATGGCACCTAAAAGATTGACCTGGTGGCACGGGGCGTGCCCTGGTGCATGGGGAGGTGCAGGAGAGCTGCCAGGTGCAGAAAGAGAATTTGGAAACCCAGATGAGTGGGAAGAGAAAATCAAACAAATGAGCAGAATATGATTCACCTATTCGAATGTTTTAGCTGCGCAGTGCACATAAAAGGGGAAAATCAATTTACTGAAATCCTAAATAAATAACTGATAAAAGAATACATTCTTCTAGAATTGAAAACAAAAAAGGAAATGGTAAATAAATGATTGTCTGAATGGGTGAAAGTGTAAAAAACATCAGTAGCAGAGTTGGAGGGCTAAAGGCACTACATTTTCATATGAAACAAAATAAAAAATTGGTATAAATTGAGGATAAAGGCCTACTGGTAAGAGGCCTTTGTTTACTGATGCTTTAAACAGCTCATTTTTCTCCTCATTTTGATTTAAAATAATCTAAAGTGGTGGGGAGGGATTTTCTGGCAAAGAAGCGCAGTGTGCAGCCTAATCTTCCATCCCACAAACTTTACTGGCATTATCATAAAAAATGCTGGAGGTTTTGTTGGTTTTGTACTCATTTTTCTGAAATTCTTGACAAATGAGCCCAAGTGCATTAGTAATGGAACTGGAGTGATTTTCATGTCTGTGGGGAAGCAGGCAGTCTATTTGAATTTTGTGTTTTTATTGTCTTTGACAGCCTCAGTAATGCCCCACTGGAAATAACAAAGCCTTCGCTTGGGGTTTGCTTTGGCTGGGTTGGGATTTCCCAGGGCACTGCATCATCCCTCTTCCAGCTAGTTCTGTTTTAAACTTCAGGATTGATGGCTGTTGACTTGTGGGCAGCAAGCTGGGAATGAAGGTCAGTGCAAATGCTCTTTATATGACCCTCTGCATGGAGATTTCCACTTCCCAAATACAGTATCCCCGGTTAATTCAGCTGTGTTAGTCACAATTGACAGTAGTAAATCCATTGATCTGGGGACATGTTGGTGGGTTTATCTACTGCCACTGCTGAGTAACAGTGTGATTCCTCGTTGAGAATGCGATTGACTTAAGTAGGATATCTCCAAGGATGCTGCAGCTGTGGGAGGCAGGAGTTGGTACTGTGAGTCCTCCCTGCACTCCCCAGGGCACTTGTGCTCATTTCATGGAAGAGAATTGTGGAATCATAGAATGGTTTGGGTTGGAAGGGACCTTAAAAATCACCCAGTTCCAACCCCCTGCAATATGTTTCAAGTTTTGTGCAGCCTCAACATCATTGGATGTAATACCTGGGCTTATAGATTAAAGCAAGATTTGTTACACACAGTTGTCCTCCTGTGATAGCAGTGTGGTGTGTAGAAGGGCTTGGGTCGTACCTGGACATTGTACCAATAAAGGTGCAGTAGGGTAGATGAAACCCTTAATATGGATAAAGTTAACCTGCCACAGAGGTGGTTTATTCCATTTACTGTTATTGCTCACTGTAGTGTCTGAGCAAGAGCCCATTTGGAGATGTGGCAGGAAATAAACTCATTTCTCTTCTTTTGCTGCCAATTAAATGTGCTGTTGTATATCTTGTGGCTAAGTTAGCTGTGGTTTCCACCGCTATGCTATTTCGTGAGGAAAAGAAAGAAAATAGGAAAAGAAAGTGAGTTTTCTAGGACAAAATGCTTGTTGAGTGGTGATTCTGAATGTTACCCTAACCTCTAATATCATAGTATTGCTAGTAGGAGCTATACTTGGAGATTAAATGCTGCAGCTGTTCTGGGTTGAGCCTGTGCTGACAGCATGTAGTAGCCACCTTTCTTGCCTCTGAAGTGGGGGTCTCCAAATCTTCCTGGGTGTTACTTTTGAGAGCAGCTCCAGTTTCAGTACTGCCAGCAGTATCTTGGTATTTGTAGGCAGTCATGCCTTAGTTCACTTTTTATTACTGATAGATGCATTTAATCTACTTTATTTACTTTATTTTTGTCTGATGCTGCTGCATCATGAGATCATATGTGCCCATGCCTGGCTCTAAAGGCTTCCTGAGCATGTGGGATGTTGGAGTAAGGTGGTCCACAGACGTTCCTCAGGAGGACAAAAACATTTTTGCTGTTGGTTTTTTTTTTTCCAGCACCTTTTGTCAGCATCTTTGCTCCATCCAGTGCCTCCCTCTACATCTTCTGAGGGTTTATGGTGCTTTTGTGGTGCTCCAGAACAGGAAAATGAAGATGGCATTCACAGCTCTCCATGCATGCCAGGGCTGTTGGTGCTGTGCTCTGTTCTCTGAGTTGTGCTGCTGGATCCTTTTGAGGTTGGGTGACTGGAAAGCAGGCATCCTGTCACCCATGGGATATCACTGAAATCTGTGACAAAACCCCAACTCCCCTTTCCTTCTCCTTACTGCTGCCAGGAACACCAACGAGTGCTTCAAGGAAAGAAATGGTTCATTACAGTAAAACATCAGACACTTGGTTTGGTTTAACTGCTTTTCTAGACTTAAAATGCAAAGACATTTTTAATTTCTTGTGACCAGGAGTTGGCAGGTGTTAGAAGAGCTCACAGAAAACATGTGAGCACCCCATGGAAATGGTATAAATCTAGGGCAGCTGTTGCATCAGTCAATGTATCTCAAGCAAATGCTTGATATTTTGGGGTTTTATGCAAGATACCTAAAAAAAAGCAAAGTAGTGTTAGTGTTGATGGAAGGTAACAGATTGAATGGTTTACAGTAACAAAGACATTTTCTCTTGAGACAGAAAGTAAAACTTATAAAATATATTAATAGGTCCAAATAACATAACTAAGAGTTAGTGCACAATGACCTAGCTTTCCTTTGGACCTTGTTTTCTGGTCCAATTAAGTACTTAATTACTTAGTACAGAAGTTATAAGCATAAAATGTTTATTTGTATTTTGTTCTGCAAAATGAAGGGAGAGGATATGGCCATGAGCCTGAAGATTCCAAGTGGTCAGAGGTACTATTTATTATTAGGGCAAAAACTGTTTTAAGTCCTCCTGATGACATAGTTTACAGTTAAACAGGACATTGTGCAAGAGTCATAGATGACTTAATCCTCCATCTTCATAACTGGATAGTTTGGCATCACTAGGATGTGACAGGCAGAGTCTATCCCTGGACAATGACACTGGGAATGAAGCTGTTCTGAATAGTTGTCCATAGGGAGTGATGGAAAATATAGTCTAAAAAACAGTGACTTCTAGTGAGTTCATTTCAACAGAAATCAGAGGTGTAATACTTTCTCTAAACCCACATAAAGTGCTATAGGGAAGTCTGCAATTCTGCCTTCTTTGCTAGGAAAAGCAGAATCTCTTTTTCCTTTCTTGGCTTTTAAAAATAACTGCTTGATGCAGTAGATTTCACCCTCTAGAACAACAAATATCTTGCAGGACAGGTGGAATTTTAAGACCTTATTTTGCTGGTCCTGCATGTTTGAAACTTCTATTGAAATTAATGGGGACTGCAGTCCTGTAACCGTGTTAGGAGAGAACCCCGTGACCTTATAAATGCAGGCAATATTGTGAAGCAGCTACTGCCTTCAGGTGGGGAAGAGCAAACAAAACTGCACTTTATATTAGACATCACTCATTTGTCCTTTCTCTTCTTCTATTGCACTCCAGGTCCTGATCCTATTAGCCACTGTGTCCTTTTGTAATTTACCAAAGTAATGCTTGGCACGGGGATCCGGGAGGTGATTTCCTGCAGTGCCTCCATCAGCATCACTCTTGTAACAGAGCCAGAGTCTGTGAACAGTCAAGCTGGGGCAAGTTCTTGCAGTTCCAGTGCATGCCAGAGTCAGGTTTATTTGCTGGCTCAGATATAAATCTGTTTTCATTGGCCTCTTTCTCTTCCTCCAGCCCTGCTGAGTAAATGGATGATATTTGAGGAAGCAGTATATGCTGGGAGTGGACAGAGGGCAGGAAACTGGATAAATGGCCATATAATTAATCTCTGGTTCTTCACAATTATTCTCCTCTTATCTGTTACCATGGTTAATTGAGTTTTTGCCCAAATATGACCTCTCCTTCTAATTCCCACATGAATAATTTTCAGAATGACTGCACAACTTTATTCCCTACAGTTTCCAATGTGTGTTTAAACTCAAAGATGTTAGATCGGAATGGTGAAGATCAGTGTTTCCTGAAGGCATCCCATTAGTGGCTGCTCATTGGGATTGTATGGTTTTCAGAAACTCAGGTGTTTCTTGACTTTTGCTATATTATGATTTTTTAAATTCAGTTCAGTACATGCTTATCAGAAGACAGTTACTCAGACTCTCAAGTCACCTACCTGCTCTTGAAAACATCTCTGGTTTTTTTCCAAATGCAGTTTTGTAATGTGTTGAAATTTCCATAAGACAAACATTTGGTGTTCTGTGTTACTGTTGGCAGTGGAAAGTTTTGCATCACTGTAAATTTGGATACTGTAGATTTGGAGACTTTGTCTTTTCCAGGGCCTACTCTTCCTTCCATCAACTTCTTCAAAATGCAATTGAATATAGGTGGTTTTCCTCCTAAATGTATTTTAATCCAAATGTTAGACCACAGTATACATCATCTGAAAAAAATAGAACTTTTATATTTCTTTAAAAATATTTGAGCAACAAAAGTGCTTGAGTTCTACTTTTTTTCTTCAGTAGAAAAAAAGCAGGTTTCCCTCCTCGCTTCCCTCCCTATCCATAGAGAAATTGAAGGCGATATGGAGTGAGTTGACCTTTCCCAGCCACCACAGAAAGTTGGATTAGATTCCTCTTCTCAGAGTCTTCCCAGCTCTGCCTTCATCACAGGCTATATTTCTAGAAAACAAGAGTCAACATGTTTATAGTTCAAGTTCAAAACACCTGAAAAAAGACAACTCAGATAGAAATTCTGATTTGTTTCCCTCCACGTGCCCCTTCAATCACCGTGTGTCAAAGATGGTGTTGCTGGAGCAGCTCTCCTCTTCCCAGCCACCAAGAAGGGATGTTGAATCTCACTGTAGCACTAATTACTGAAAATGTCTTGGTGTCCTTTATCTGAATCTTCAAAGGGTGAAACTATTATTATAGCAAAATATCATATCCCATGAAATATTGCAAGTGAGTGTGCAAGGCCATGGATCAGGAAGATTGCCTGAATTAACTCGACTTGGTGATGAATGAGAAGGGTAATAACTTCTCAGAAGAGCCATAGGAGGCAGGCAGCAGCTTGATTAGCAGTGATATATCATGGGTAAGGCTCTAGGGAAACACAGATTCAGAAAAAAATGTCAAAATTTGACTCCTTCATGAGACTGTGCTCTGGGGAAGGAACTGGCATGGGAGGTAGGGGAGATGGAGCTCCATAGAAAGCAAGAAAAAGGTTTGCTGGATGCCAAGGTCAGAGACATGTGGCTGTAGGAGCAACCTGAATCTGGAAAAGGAAGAATTGGAGAACGGGAAGAATTTCCTATTCTCTGTAGATCATGGTAAAATCTATGTCCTGGGGATAATTTGTTATGAAATACAAGGCAGTGATAATCCCTCTAAAAAAGAAATCTTGGCTTTCCTCTGTCTTACTCAGGTAGGTCTGTGACTCCACAGAAATCAGTGAAGTTTATTTTGATTTACTGAGTTTAAATGAAAGGATTATGCCAAAGGGTCCAGAGTCTTTAAGCTGCTGTACTTTATTGAAACCAATGAGGCAGCATCACATTAGACCAGCTAAGGACGTGGCCTTGATACATTTTGTTTCTGGGATGCAAATACAAAATCTCCTAATGGGGACAGATATTTCAAGATCCTTCTCTATCTCCTGCTTTGAGTTGGATTTCTCTCCTAATTACTTAGTTCTAAATATTCCAGGAAGGAAATTCAGCTTTCAATTGCCGGGTTTAGATTTATTTATGCTAATTTCTATTTATGACATGATTTCAACAGTTGGGATTCTGAAGACACTGTAACATGGATTAACTTTCATAATCTGATAGCAGTATTTAATATTATTTGTTAATTCATTGTTTCCTTTTTCTGTTATGCTTTAAAATACAGTTTTATCTTGTTTTATTTTATTTTTCAATCTCGTAAAAGCTCAAGACTGTTTGAGTTAGTTTTTTCTATTATCCTATACTACCAGGCATGCTTGATTAAAATCCACTGAAGTTGACAGGAAGCTTTTGATAGATGTTGGATGCCTCAGTGGCACATTGGCTGCCCCCCACCCCTCCCCGATGCCCAGAGGGTGCTGAGCACAGGTGTCCAGCCAGGTGGACCACACCAACCCGTGCTCTGCAGAGACCTGGGGATGTCAAACTTGCCAACTGCAGTCAAAATGACAACATTCTCTTGTCCTTCTCCAGTGTGCATTAATAGTCTTTCCATTTTACATTGGGATTTTTCTTTTGGAAGATGGGAATTGTGGGCTGACTTTTTAGTAGATCTTAGATCACAGCAACAAGCTTGAGAAAAGCAATTTCTTTTTTAAGTTGCAACTTGTCTTGAATTGTAACACTTAACTCCATTTCTAAAGGGAACATTCGTAGCTTCCCAGGAGAAATTTTTGACAAAGAATGTAAATATGAAAGATGTTTCGGTAAGGTATTTTCCTTGACCAATGAAAGAGTTTTGTCTTTGCTTGATTTCATATTTGTGAGACTGTGCCGTTGAGGCAGACACACAGACAGACAGACAGATGATCTCTCAAGGAGCAGACATTGCTTGCTAAAGAGAGAAGAAGCCTTTTGCTTTTGTTTTTGCATTTTTGTATCTTTACCTGCTTGCATGGAATGAAATGAAATAATTGAAATGAAATGAAATAATAAATACAGCCTTCTGAAAATTCTATGAACATGGAGTCATTTTGTGGACAGGCCCTAGCATTTGGGCTTCGTCATTTTCACAGGGAATAACCCTGGGGTGGCAAGGGCGAAGGTATGAAACCTGCACTGTCTCTGATCCCAAGGGGTTTGAGGGGTGGGCACCCCAAGAACCCTCTGAGTTAGAAAAAGCCTCCCAGGCTCTTTAGTCTGTGCCTATGACTTTCCTGGTCTTCCTGCCTCAGCTCAAACTGAGCATGTTCCGAACCACTCCCAAGTGTTGTGTGGTGCGGGTTCACCAGCACTGTTCGGGGCTGATTTTTCCCAGTTGCATCTCTGGACTAGGAAAAATCACATGGTTCTTTAATAGCCAAAACCTAATAAGCAGGAGAGAGAATAAAGCAAGTCTCTTGATAAAGTGCTTGTAAGTACAGGCAACCTGCAGAGTAAAGTCAACAGGTCCCTCCAGTACTGAAAGCACAAGAATTTCCTGTGGCGGGGTGAGAGCTCCACTGCTTAAATGTTGCGCTGGTTCAGTGCTTCCCCCCTTGTGCATCTCCAGCAGATGCATCTTTAACAGCTTCTGATCAGGCAGGAGGTTACAAACTCTCTTTTGCTGCTTGCTTTATCTCAATGCATTAACCAGTTCACCAACACTTATTTTCAAAATTTTCCCTGAAACACAGACAATTTAGCTTTCTTCTGTGACAACAGAACTTCCAGATTAATATAAACCCTGCTTCTTCCTTATGTAAAATCTTGTAATATGGAAAGCCACTGTAGTATCACAATTTTTATGAAAGCAGCCTTTCGGATTGCAGGTAATGTGTGTGAGATTTGGGGTTTGTTAGATTTTGTTCCTGAAGCACTCAGAAGACTACCTGGTGTATGTAAACACTTTTCAAGATCACTTAAGGTCCATGGGAATGAAGCTGCTAGAGAATAGTCTGGTCTAAAAGGATCAGCTTTGGAGAGCTGTTGCTGTAAGGTGGGGGTGCTGTGTGAAGTCTTCCCAAGGGGTGGATGTTGAGAGAAGCTGGGTATGATGCACTGTGTCTCAGCACACTCCCCCACCCCAGCAAGTTCTGTTATCTCGGTGCAGAAGTGGAGGAGTGACCTGTGTCATCCTTTAAAAAGGGAGGCTGAAGGTCTCTGTTGAAGGATTTAGTTTCCTGTAAGACACATTAGTGGCTAATTCCATGTCAGGGTCCCTTCTAGACATGGACCATGAGCAAATATCCAAGGTGAACTGCCCCGGCATTCCTCACTGACCTTCCCCAATTAGATGCTGCTCTCACAACCCTTACCTGTTTTAAATCCTTGAGGATATATGGGCTGGATGTGCTCAATATGAGATTTTTCTGTCCTGCCTCTGCTTGCAACACTAGAAGTCGATGCTGAAGGGACAGCATGCTCTCAGTGCTCCTGGGTGTCCAGGTCCTCATGCAATGGAGTCACTGAAAACAGCAGAAATTTCTAGGATCATTATGGGCTGCTCATGTAGCTGTGGTAGCAGGTATTCCAGAAGGTAATACTCTGCTTTATCTCACTTGAGATCTGTAAGTAGCCTGTGCAATTAAAAGACAGAAGATGAAACAGCTGTCAGTAGTGCAGAGCACCAGCCTTCTGCAAGGCACTTGGTGTTAAGAAAGTAAAGAAGCATCTGTCCAAGGTTTAACTTTCAAAATGAGATGAGCATTGGGAAGGTTATGCAAGAGGAACCAGATACATAGCTGAGTGTGCAAGGATTAAAAAAAGAAATAAGACTATTGCACCTATCACTTTGAGGATTTCAGACAGCCCTAGTAAAATTCCGGACAATATTAAGGAATGTGTTGCATTTAATAGGAGAACATTTGATTTTCTACCATGTAAAAAGCTTTTTAGATCCAGAAGATTTCTTATGGTAGAAATGTAACTTTGCCCTGATTAAGTTCTTATTTCTCAAGTTCTTAAAAAATGTTGTATAGTTAAAAATCCAATGTTTTTAGAGATTATAATAATGAGGTTTAGATCATTTTCCAGTTTATAGATAAAATGCCATATTAAATGTAAGCAGTATTATGTTTCTATATGCAGTTCTGGATAGCTCTCACTCAAAGATAAATCAAAGTAGACTAAAGAGGAGTATTTTTGTAATGTAGATTTACGGCAGTGCAGAATAAAGTGCTGCTTCTCAGTTGCAGGTATTTTTGGCATTCTAGTTAATAGTGTCAAAGTAAATGATTAAATTCAAATTACCCAGTAGCAGCTCTGCTACCCCCATCCCAATATAATAAAGTAAATACTGGAAGTGTAAGAGAAAAATCCAACAGCATCCTCCTGCTGTGTCATTAACTTTCCCCCAATTGCTGAGATATTTGCAAGTGTTGCTCTGTGTCTTCAATACAGAGGAGGGAAAACAAGGATGCTTTTAGTCTGAGGGCGGCAGCAGAAAAGGCCGTGAGTTGTCCTTCCAGGGAAGAAGGAGGGAAGTCACTAGGTAGGGATTTCATTCCACTGTCTCCAAACCAGACCTCTGCAGGGTCAAGGCAGAGTCCTTTATCCCACATGCAGCTTGCTAGCTCCTTAACACAGTCCTCAGTGATTCCAGAGGAAGGGGGGCCTGGAATGACTCTGGGTTATGCCTGCATTCAATTAGGATCTCTGTTGTGAATTATACACTCGATTTTTACTCCTGTATGAGTGGAAGCTCTGGGCAGTGGCAGGGGTGGAGGTGGCAGTGCCTGTCTCAGGGGAGTAGCGAGCAGGGAGCCTGTCACAGGGACACATTCAAAGTGAACATTGTGCTCAAAGTGCTCCTTTGCGGGCAGAGCTTGCCCAGCTGGAAAGAGGATTTTGGTTTGATGTGTAGAGCCCTGGTTTGAGGAGACCAGCCTGTGCTTTGTTTGTATTTTTAGTCTTTTGAGGAGTGCAGAAAGAGCACCTGGTAAACTGCAGGGGAAGCAAAAGAAAAATAATCGGAATTATAAGCCAGTAGCATCATTTTGAGGTGACAACTTCTAAATTTTTTTTCTTTAATTTTGACTTCTCCTCCACCACAATAATCCAAAAACATTAGAAATATTGTTTACTTAAACCAACACTGTGCTATAGAGAAATGAATTCTCTGGGGAAAGGTTGTGACCTAAATCTGCAATGAGAATTGCCAGGTCCTTGCACTGACAAATAAGCAGGGAGAGTAGAGGTGAGGCTCTCCTGCCTGACATTCTGCTGGGGAGTCCCATGGCTAGGGAGATCATGGCCCTCCCAGGTGGTCCAGGGGTGATCTCCTTTGCATCTGGAGCTTGACACTGGAGAAAAATGCACTGATCTGGTTTCAATTACATGTGTGGAATGTAGAAGTGGATGATATTCTATGAAAATTCAATAAACCTTGAGAACAGCAGCAGGGCTGATATCTGTAATTTAAAATAATGGATATCAAGAAATTGTTTCTCATTTATCTTTACTGCTGAGTTTCAGAAGCACCAAAGAGACTTCATTAGTTTTTTTTTTTTTTAAATAGCTTCATTTATCTCAATCAATGATGGGTTCTAGAGGTGGCTGACTATTATGTTTAATAATACACTGGGATAAAAAAAATCCCCGTCCTTTCACGTTTTTTGACATATGTGGAAGGAATATATGAAATCTCTTCTCAGTGGGAGATAGAATTAGTTTGGGTTTTTTTTAAAAAATGCACTTCATTATGCAAGATAAATGTGGTTTTTGTTGCACAATAGGATCTGTAGGCAGAATATTTAAATCTTTGTTTTACACAGATTGAAGTTTCATTAAAAGAAATATCTTAGACCTGAGATTCCAAAGTAAATACTGTCACCAAAAGACAACTTGATTCAATCCTGTGAATGCCACTCCTGAAAAGCCCTTTCAGGAGGCACAGGGTAGCCTGGACCTTTAGATAGAAATTTTAGGGAAATGTGAAAAGTGGAAGTAGCTAGTTTTAATCTCCCTGTGAGCACCTTGTGTTTAAAGAATAGGGGTCCAGTATTACCCCCAGACTGTGTAACCCAAGATTTAGACCTGCTCAGCTCCCTGCAGTGCCATTCTCATTCTCCTCCCCTGGGCCCTGTGCTCTTCTCCAGAAAAAAAGCTTTTCTTTGACAAACTTAGATTTGGGTTCTGCGTTTTGGTGTCACAGAGCAGCAGAGTCTCTGCAGGTACAAACCTCCTCTGGCTTCTCCTGGGCTCTTTCAGCCTCTTGTTATGTCTGGACTTGATAAAAATTTAAATGGGTTTTGCCGCCTCTCCTCTCTGAGGTTTGGCACCACTTAGGAAGTGTTCCTGGGGGATTAAACTGGCATTTGATCTTAAGTGTCTTTCAAAAATATGAAAAACTCTTGAGAAGTGATTTTTCACAGGTTTCCAAAGGCAGGTAGTTTGTAGCATCTGACCAAAGGAACATTGTGTTGGGGAACAAAGTGAGGTGCAAACTGAGTTCATCTAATGCAAAGGAGTAAAGAAAAATTGTGACAAGGAAATGATGAAACCAAACAGATAGTACTGCTGTGGGCTCACAGCCAATGCTACCACCCCAAGTGCTGTTCCCTGGGCTTAGAGGAATTAAAAGGGGTGAGATTTAAATAATTTTAAAAAGTGGATTCTAAAGAAAAATAATGAATCTGATGCCATACACAGGTGGCAAGATTGCTGTTCACATCTGTAACAGTGAGGATTCAAAGTGGACAGGTATTCTGACTGAATCAGGTTTTCTTTTGTTAAATATGTTAGCCTGCTCATGCATTGTCTGCTCCAAAGGCTACCATACAAACAGGCTAAAACCCAAGAGCTTCTGTAAAAGGGGTTTCAAAAAGGTATTGTCCTTCAGAATTTTTAAAAAGGAGATTTTACCTGGTGGATTTGAATGCTGGAGTCTGTCAGACATTCCTCAGTTCATGAATATGAGGAAGCTGGTAAGCTCCATTTGTACTCTAAACTTATTTTGCTAGGGTTTGGCAGGGAAGAAAGGGTGGGTTTGGAAATGTACAGCGAACAAGGAATGGCTTAGTAGTATAAGGTCTGTTTTGAAATAACTCAGATGACGTGATAGTGACAGGGAAATAGTTCTGTATACAGGCACCAGATGCAAAACATGTCTTTATTTAACTTTCATAAATTGTAGGTGAAATACAGGGGAGCTGTGTAATTACAAGGTGAGAAAAAAATTAATATCTTAAGAGAACTTTTGGAATAACTTCCTGTGAAGGGCTGGGCTGGCAATTATCATGCTCCAGGTTTTTTTCCTTTTGCTGCAATATCTGACAAAGGGACCCCATGTTTGAACCCCATGAGCATCAGTTTGTTAATTCAAACCTTGTGGATAATTTCTATGCAATTTTCTGGTTTAATGGTCACATTTCCAAAGGATAAGGGATGAGGAAAAAGAATAACTAAAAAGCATAAATGGAAAGAAGACCTCTGACTTTCATTGGCATACAGGGTAATAGGGAAATTTGGTCTGTTGTTGCATGGATGCAGTTATCCCAGCTTTGTATCATCAGTGGAGGATTGGGTTGGGTGATATTAACCCATATCCATAGCTCAGGGTTATCTGAGTATGTCAAGGAGGTTGTAGAAGTAGGTAAGTAGGTGGAGCAGGTGACTGACTGAGTTTGTGGCAGGTAATGCTATTGATTCTGGTTAGGATAAATACAAGAGTGGTGGTGGTTAAACATGCCAGATCAAAAATAGTTTTTAAAGAGTTGGCCATGTGCCTTGGGGCTTCTTGCTTCACATCCTTTAATATCAGCAAACCCAATGCAATGAGGGCAGAGAGGTTTAAGCTAGTGCACAAATAAGATTAAATCAGACAGGAGGTGTGTAAAATGGGGATCTTTGGAGGTTTTGCTGTATTATCTGGTGCAAATATTAAGGCTGACAGTTTATCTTTACATTAAGAGGCTCCTGACTAATTTAGGGGTTCTGGCAAGGATTATTCTGCAACACCAGAATCAGGGAGAGAGTAGTTGATGGGATGGCTGTTAATGAGTTAGCTGAAATGCAGAATTGAGGCAGATGTGCTGATTTGAGAGGTCCCATCAAATATTAGCTCAGTTAACATGCAACAATTAAGTTATACAGATAAGTGCAATAGATTAGACCCCTCTCATAATTCACACCAGCAATTTACCTGAAATGGAATCATCAGACACAATCTTTGTTTGGAAGTTACAGCTTATTGATTCAAACACAATATTTCTTCTAAGTTGTTCTATTCTTAACATAAATAAATGATAAGACCCTGGGCATCATTTTAAAGAGATCTAAGCTGCAGTGTTCTCTATCAGAGTTTATTTTCTTTCAACTCACTCCTAAGAAAAATTACATTGCTTTTGATTATGTGGGTTTTTTCATCTTCTTATTGCAGCTTGAACATGGATCTGCACTGGCAGTGTTTTTAGCAGGCTCTGTGGAGCATCATGCACAACTAGAGGTTTTCCCAGCATATATTGTGGAATTGCATAATTTAACTTCCTGGGTTTAAAGTACATCTACTATTCTTATAGTGTGTTAAAAAATGGACAACTGGTCTTCAGGTAGGTGGTTCAAAGGACTCTTGAAACACGAGAAGTCAGGGCCAAGCTCTGCTTCCAGAGATAAAGCTTCCGTTGATTCATTGGGAAGGCCAGGAAAAAATTATGTCAGTAGTTTTAAAGTTAATGCATTTCTATAGACACTTAAAAATAGACTCTACATCCACACTGGATTTCTCAGGCTTTTGGTCCTTTGAGATCCTATTCACTCTCTTTGCTGAGTGCTATTGAGAAATATTGTTTCCAAAGGTTACAGGTACTCCTGGGATCAATAATTCTGGCACAAGGAATAAGTAAATCTCAACTTTCTGACACATTGGACTATAGGTTTCTGTGCCCAAGCAGGATGTGACAGATCTCTGGGTTTGCTGAAGGTTGTGTGCTCATACAAGGTTACTTTGGAGCTGGTGACATGGGGGTTTGCTTAATCACAAGCCCCCAGAAACAAGGGGGAGGTTCATTGTGGTGCTTGTGGGGAGCAAGGGATCTCAGGTGTGAGTAGTGGGCACTTGAGCCCATAGGGGCTGTTTGTCAGAAGGGCTGCCCTTGGGCTCTGGGTAGGCAATTCCATAGGAAAAATTATGGAAGCAGGCTGGTAGATTAAATATTTCCTGTGTGCTGTTGGTCTATGGTGGGTCCTGTAAAGCTGGAGAGATGCCTGGCAAGTGGAGTGCTCTCAAGAGCAAAGCCATGAAATCAGGCAATGTGCAGTTATCTTCCCTCATATTTACAGTGGAATTCTGTTTTGAGCAGTGCGTGAGCAAGAGACACTACATTAGCTACTGTCACGTCTAATAAACTGATCATTAATCATCACTCATTGTCTATTTTCAGAACATATTCACTGTGTATTTGGACATACCTAGCTAATGCTTCTTGATACAGTTGTATGGGAGATCTAAGCTTCTCGCTTGAACTTGTAAAGTGCTTTTATTAAATTTGTCTTTTCATGTTAGCGCTTTCAAGGACTGGATGGGAATTTTCCATGAAAATGTCGAGCAAAACACTTTTTTTTTAAACTAAACCTGCTGCACTGAATCAAGGCTCTGCCAATGTACCTGGCTGTCTCACCTGGTTCCTGTGTGATGTGTTTCAAATGCTCTTCTACCCTTCCTGGTGAGGAAACCCATCCCACAGTGCCTTGTAGCCCTACCAAAACTTCTACAATCACATCATACCAAGTTTGGCCCAATCTGGACCGCTATCCACAAAACATTTTTTTTTGTTTTTACTCCTACTATCTACACATGCATTCTGAAGGCATAATCCAGGTACCTTATTAAGACATTTTCAGATTAGATTTTTTTTTTTTAACCCCATAAAAAGATTGGGAAAGGTCTGAAATTCAGCATTTCTTTTATTTGAAATAGATGGCCCATTCCTCCCTGTTACAGATCACCTTTTCTGTCTCAAGAACACTCAGGCCCTACACTTTCTCCTACACTACAGTGGGTGGTTTTTGAGCAAGATATTACACTGAGTTCCCCCTGTATCTTGCCTAAGTCTTTTGATGAATTTATATTTTTATGGCTCATTCTGCCTAATTTATATTAGAAATATTATTCCTTTTGAATGATATTTATGATTTTGAAAATGAAATTCAGAGGAGAGTAGTCACGACTCTCCAACTCCCCACCCCAGAGCTGTGTCTCAGAGAGGTTTGAGGTGTAGGAATAGACAGTCTATTCCAAGGAAAGAGAGTGTATTTTAAGACCTGTTGTAACTCATCTGTGGCTCTGGCAGAACATCCATCTCTGCTGAGTTTTTTTCTCTATCTGCATTAGCAATGGGACTTCATCTAAAATAATAGGCTTGAAAGCTCTCTGTATGAATCCTGCTGGTATAAAATGTCTCCTTTTCCCCATAGGAATTTGCTTGTTGGTTTTCCTTGAGATTATTCTAATATATTTGAATTATTTTCTCTTCTTAATTTTATAAGATTTCTCCTATGTGAATAAATTTTAATGCTAAGGCTGCAGCCATTCATACCAACTGTAAATTCCAAGGAGGCTCAAGAGAAAAGAGGAGCTGTTCTCTGAAGGATTTCACTTAATTTTCTTCTTGTTATGTTTGTGTCATGTGCAGTGAGGCTGATTTCAGGAGTCTATGCATCACTGTGTAGTTAGAATAGAAGGGAATTTTAATACTTCTATTACTAAGAGATTTTTGTGGCACTCACTAGTACAGAAGAAGGCTAACCTGGAGCACAGTTACTGGAGTCTGGACCTTCTTTCCACTCATGTTGGTATGAAATTTGTCTTGGCTTCAGTAGGCTTTAGAGGCAAAATTGAAATGGATCTTCTTGCTGCAGACAATTTTCTTTAAGGGATCTATTATTGAGCAGTTCTCCTGCCTGCAGGTCTAAAGGGCTGGTGGTACATGTCCCTATTCTGCTAATTAAACAAGATTCAAGGCATGGTTTTATGGTATTGTTAAAATAACACCTGCAGGATGCTCTAAGGATGGAAGAGTTGATGCTGCTCCTTGCAAGAAGGTCTATGCACAAAACAGTGTGGACTTACTTCTGCCACCATCAGCCTGGGAATTTTAGGGGAGAAAATTACAATAATTTCTGTTGCTGATTTTTCTGTGGCTTTCTTGGTTTGGGACACTTTCCAGTGGTTCTATACAGACAAAATAAATTATTGATGATGCAAAATTGGCTTAAACAGATAAGGCATCTCAGAGATGGTTAAAAATGGCCTTTCAATCAGAGACATCTTTGTTCTCCAAAATTTGGAGAATGCTGCAACGTTTGTTTAGAACTTGATCTGTTTATCTGCTCTTTTCTGGCCCTGAGCTACATAATTTTCAGTGGATTTAAGATATGAGGTTTAGCTATATTATAGATTGTTTAGTTTTGTATCTACAGACAAAGACAACCACAAGTCATCAAAGAGCTTTGTGATTGTTCCTAAATGTTTTGTTGTTTGAAAGGAGGCATGTACCTGTTTGACTTATTTAGACACTTCTGAAAAGTTTCTGTTGTCCAGTAATTCAAATAACTCTGATTTGATAACCCATGATATTTGTTTCAAGAAACACCTGGGTGATCCTGCCTCCCAAGGATCATGGTTGCAGTGGGATGGAGCCACATTCAGTGAGCTCCATTGAACTCTTCTAGAACTAAAAAGAAAGGAGAAGAAAAGCATGAGAAAGAGAATTAAAACCTAAAAATGTTAACTTTATCAGTACAGAAGTTCCTAAAAGTACTGCTTCAATATGGGGTGGGACAAAGAAAAACCAAAAAACCAGAAGAGATTGCAGGCTTGTTGCTACTTTTTGGAATTGGATGGGATTAGTCACTGTCCTCCATGTGTTCTCCTCCAGATGTTTGGTCAAGTTTTACAGGGCTATCAAATAGTTATATTTTCACATTTCACCTCAGGCTTCCTTGGAATTCACATTTCTCCATCCCTTAAAGGTCACAATCTCCACAGCTCAGTAGGGCTGATTTTGTTACACAGATTCCTACTCCATTAACACAGTCCATAGGCTATTTCTAATCCACAGAACTGATTTATTTAATCCTTGTAGATGCCATTTGTTACACATTATTCTCAGCATTTATTCACAGCACAAACAGATGGTCAACGAAACCAATTAACCTTTCCCAAGCTCCCTTTCAGGCTTTCCACTTTTTTTTGAGTCTATGGACAAATGAACAAAAAACTATCAGGAGACTTCATGCCAGAGTGTGATGAATAGGAAGGCAGACTGGCACATGTGCTGTGCTTAAATAAACCTTGTCTGCCCCTAGGCTGGAATGCTGGAGGGAGGACTATTGCTGACAGAACAGGTAGAAGAAATGAGCTGCCAAAAGGTGAAGTGACCCAAGTCTGTCTGTCTTGTTAAATGGTGTGGAGGATAGGGAGAGTCGACAGCTTAACCTCAATGCTCTTTCCTCCATTTGTTTTTGGTTTGTTCGGTTTGTTGGTTTTTTTTTAAATAAGATTTTTGAGATATGAGGAATGTATATTTGTGAAATGAAAAGTTTTGCTAAAAAACAGTGCTCTCAATCATCAAAGCCTTCACTAAGTGTCTTGAGAAAATAAAAAAAGAATAAATCTGTTTTATTAGCAATAAATGTAATATATGAGTAATTGGAAATTGCATCCTGCCCTTCACTGATAAACTGGAAGGCAGACCATGTAAATTTAGAACAGTATTCATTGCTAACTTTTATGACAAAACTATAAATAAGTATTGAGGTGGATCCTCTCTCAATCTGTTTATCTGTGTAATAAAACCACAACCTCATTTGTGTTGTACAAAATATACCTTGATTGTTTCATGGCTGATTAGTTTATTACCAGAGCACGTGGTCTGTTGCACACATCTCTGTTGTCCTTTTATCAAATCCTGAAGAAAACAGGCTGAAAGGTCTTGGCAGAGTATGATAGGGCTGTGTCAGAGCTCAGAGGGGGATTTGAGGCAGTTTATTTTGTCTCCACAGGGTTTTCTAGTCCTCTCTAGCAGATACTACCTTGTGTAGAGAGGGACAGTTTTTTTTGTTCATAAAAGCTGTGCCTGTTTGTGTAATGACCACAGCATTGTTTATTACATGCCTAATCATGGAACCATGGAATGGTCTGGGTTGGAAGGGACCTTAAAAATCATCTCATTCAAACCTTCCTGCCCTGGGTCCACTAGAACAGGTTTTTCCAGGCCACATCCAGCCTGTCCTTGGACTCTTCCAGGGATGGGGCAGCCACAGCTTCTCTGGGCAACCTGTGCCAGGGCTCACGACTCCCACCACAGGGAAGAATTTCTTCCTAACATCTAGTATAACCCTCCCTTTGTCAGTTTGAAGCCATTCCCTGTGACTCCAAGCCCTTGTCCCCTTTGAATAGCTGGAACCTCTTGGAAAAGTTTACTTAGGGTCTGAGGTGATGACTCTGTCAGCAATAGACACACTTGGCATTTTTTTGTCATTTTCTTAGGTTTTCAGGGTTATTTGAGCTCAGAAATGGAAATACACTCTTTATTTACATCAAATGTGCCAAAATGTGTGACTTACCCAACTTTGGGTATCTTCTCAAAAGAGAAGAACTTTGTTATTGATCCAGTCCTCTGGTCACTCAGATTGTGCCCTGGTAGCAGTTGAGGGACTGTGGACTCTAATTACTCCTTTGGGTTAATCCTTATCTCAGATTAGTCCTGCCAAGATCAGGGGCTTGGGGCTGTACCTGCTCTGCATCACAACAGGCACTGAAGTTCAAACTTCTGTGGGAGGTGGGAAGTTGTGTTTAATAATGCTAAAGATTTTTGCTTTGCTTTGTTTCTTTCTGTGTTAAAAATGCTGGACCTGCACATGGACAGCTGATACAGATATTCCCTTTTCTCTCCAGCCCCTTGCTTTGATGCCTGTGTGTGATGGTGCTCCATAGCTTGGGTTCTGCCTGCAGCAGGCTGGTGCCAGGAGGCTGGATCCCCCTCTGCTGAAATGCAAGGAATGATAATTCAAGTGGCAGCTCCTCATCTTGGGTCTCTCTCAAGTTATGGCAGGAAAGAAGTAAAGGTTACAGCAGAAGTGACTGTATTCTGCAAATCTGAGTCTGATCTCTTCTGTTTTACAGATTTCACTCATAAGGAAAAAAAAAGAATAAAAATTAAAAATTCCTAGATTTTCAAATGGAGTCAGGGCTGTCATGATCAGATTGGATATTATCATTGCTATGTGGAAAGAATCTCCATAATAGAAGCAAATGTTAGAGGACTTTGTGTCCTGCACCTTTGAACTCTGCAATGCTGAGCACGTCTCCTGGGTGGGCAGCTTCTGCCAGCAGGAGCTAAAGCCAGCCCCAGAAACTTTATTGCAGACCCCCATGCCCCTAAGAAGGCACTTTCCTTTCCTGGGTGTTTCAAAAATTGGCAGTTTCTGAAGTGAAGGTTATTACAGTTTTAATATCCTGCTCTGCTTATATGTTCAGATAGTCCCATAGTTTTTCACAAATATGAAAATTATTGTCTGAGAATGAATTCTTAAAATCCCATTATCATATATAGTAAAAATGGATGAAGAAAACCTACCTAGGGCAGCTCTGGCTGATGATACCTATAAAATAAGCTATAAACTCC
The DNA here is from genome assembly GCA_013396875.1 of Vireo altiloquus. Lineage (NCBI taxonomy): Eukaryota > Metazoa > Chordata > Aves > Passeriformes > Vireonidae > Vireo > Vireo altiloquus. The sequence continues at coordinate 1,188,718 of VZRF01008652.1, forward strand.
TGGAGCCCTTGTGACCAGAGGAGTGCAGCAGGTTTGAAGTCTCCATCCTCACCTTCCCAAAGTGTGGGAATGCTGCGTGAGTACATCAGGAGAGGTGTTGGTCTCACTCCCATCTGCCCATCACTGTCATTGCAGCCCCCCAGCTGCTGCAGCCCCAGGGCACAAGGGGTTGAGCTCAGGATATGCCCTTATGCCAGGTGGGGCTGGGGAAATGTAGTTATGTCACAGTAATTGGAGGGTAATTGGCTTATAGGACCAGGAGAGGTGGTGGTGGTCTGATGGGGCTCTGAGTAGGGTGTTGCTCTGCTCTTACTATATAATATCTTATGAGACATTATATTATTATTTGAGAGCTCATGAGCATTTACAGGAAAGACTTGTGAGCAGCAGAAATGCTGGTTTGAGTTACACTTGATATTGTTAAAGTTTTGCATATAAAAGCCTCAGCTATGGCAGCTATTTTTTACCTATTTATTTTTTTATTATTTTATTTTTGACAATCATTGAGTTGGCCTGGCAATGGAATACCCTACTTTGAGTGTTTCACATGAAATTCCCACGTTTTATGAGGGTGAAAGGGAAAAGACTTGCCTATGTGCCTGCTTTGTAAAACAGGAATCATGCTCCCTCTCCTTCAAATAAAGGGCATTTATGACTGATAATATATTTAATTCCCCAAACCTTAGAATCAGAGGCTTTAGTGTAATTTTGAACTTGACATTCTCTGATTAAAATTTAAAATTTAATAGAGCTCTGTATGTGTCCAGCTACAGGGAAAGTAATATCCAGCTTCAAGCTGGTTGCTCCATCTGTTAAAACCTCTGTGTGACTATGGGGCTGTTCAGGAGCTATCAGGGAAATTGGTGAGATGGGGTGTTTTGGAGAAGGAGGTACAAATCCTCTCCCTATTGGGAGATTCTTTTGGGAAGAAGCTGCTCTTTGCTTGAAACATCTCATGGGCATCATCCTCACTGGGGTCAACATCATCTCATTGCTGTGCCTGCAAATGAGAGCAAGAAAAGCTCTCAATGAGCTGCTGCTTTGACAGAAACTCTTTAAAACAAAGTTATTTTGAATTTTCTTTAATGCCTTGTCTGTCTCTGGTTCAGAGAAAGATGAACAGCAGTAATGTTTATTTGCTGTCCCTTTGCTGGTTCTCTTTCTTGTTTTTATTGTTATTTGTATGGTAAATACCACAGTTCAGGCAGCTGCAAAGCAATAGTTTTGTTCAAAGTATGTGCCAAGAGTATTTTTAAGGCCTCTTCAATAAAATCAAATAACTGGTGAATATTTATCTTTTAACTCCCATTTGAATTGTACGTCAGAGCATAATGGAAGCTGACTAGGATTTTGTCTGGTGGAGAAGAACTTCTTGTGATGGTTTATGTCATCGTATGACTTCTCTGAATAAAAAGATTTAACTGATTCTCTGAGTTGGGTTTTAGAGTCTGTGCCTTTTGAATTTGACAAAGAGTTAAGTTTGTGGTCCATCCACAGGTGAAAATACGGTGTTTGTTGAAACTAGATATTATCTGGCTTGGTGCTTCATCTCCATGGATGGGAAACAACTCACAGTTTTCCATCTGGAAGCTGCCCTGCATCACCTACATGACACAGGCAAAGGCTTTATCAGTCAGGACTTTTGGGGGAGTTGGTGAAAGATAAAATTTGCCTCTTCGTGCACAGCTTCATTACTGAGTTAAATCCTCTTTTCCTTCTAGAGGATCTTTGCAAAATATATACTGTAAAAGTACTTGAAAGCTTCAGAGCACAAAGACAATTTGACTTCGTGTTCCTCTGTCTCCCGCAGGAAAACCCCACCTAACCCTAAAAAAGACCAAAAACCTCCACAAAAATGTCCTTCTGTCCTCTGTTTCCTTCTAAGGATGGTTGTCCCCATCCTCAGCAACCAGATAACCTGAGCAATGCTTGCAGAGCTAGAAGATAATGACCTAATACTAGAAAAGCTCTGTAGGTAGAAAAAAAAAATCCATAAGTAACCCCAAGTTTAGCCTCAGACAGTAAATTTCTTAATTCCCTTCATGAATAGTTTCTTGTAGGAGTTAATTACATTTTTAAAGCAATGATTGATCATCCTGATGTGGTTGAAATCACTGCAATTAAATATGAGAGCCTAGAGAACAGTAAGAGCAGTATTAATATGCAAAATACTCAAAGAACTCAAAGAATTTTTTCCAGCTCCTTCCTGAAATGTTTCCACACCGACTTGTGCTTAGCTCCTTTTCTTTTACAGTTAGGAAAGTTAGTAATTACAAGTTTACTTACCAACACAGCCATTGTTTATATGGTATTGTGACATATTTCAGCATTGATATATTTCTGCTTGCATTTTGTGTTTTAGATTAAATCTGAACAGCATAAAGTAAGGATTTTAGTGGCTCTAAAGCAAACTACCCTTTCCTCTATAGTTTTTCCCACTTGGATTTGTGGATTTTTAGCCATTGATTGTTGGGAAAAAAAGTATTTCAGGAAGTAACTCCTTAAATCGAGATTTAGTTGTCTTGGTTCTCCCTGTTTTAAAACAGGCTTCGGTAGCTTTAAGGAAAATTCTCCTGTACGTTCCTCTTGATTCACAACTGAAGGATGTGTAAGATCCTTTTTAAAGTTTGAAACCAGCTCATCTTTTGGCACAAGGGATCTATTCATAAGCAAACATTGTTTTTAGCATTAAAGTTGAGCTAGTATAAATTGTCCCAGTTCCACTGAGCTCCATCAGTCTATTCCAGCTGGGAATAGAGCTGACACGTCTGGCAAAATCCTGCATAAGACTCCATTAGCACACCTGAGTGTGAGGTAAAATCCATTAGCGTGACCACAAGCTCTTCTATTTTTATCTGTCAAAAGATTTGCTAATTGTTCTGCCTAATTGGACCTTGCAGAGTCTGGAAAAGTAGTCTAATTTCCTGCTTCATGTGTTTTTTTTCCCTTTGCTGTCAAAAATGCCCCAAACATCCATTAGTTTCATTTGCTACATAGACAATAAATTAATTTCCTATTGTTTTTCTGTCATTGCGCTTGCTGCAAATTTAATTAGCAGCAAGTAATCTCTCTTTATTATTGCTGCCTCTTACTTTTGTCTTTATTTATTTATTTACTATTTTATGTATTCATTATTATTAATAGGAGTATTTTTTATCATATAGGATACAACCTCCAAATCCTTTGCTGGGTCCCCAAATGACCTTTGCTAGTGGTAAACCTTCACCTCTGCCTCTGTGTCCTTTGGGAAAAGGCTGTAAATCCAGGATGGAGATGCTGCAGTGGAGTCAACAGTCGCTGCACCCCCTGAGCTGGGACTCCAACGAGTGCCTCTGTTAGTGAGCAGCTACTTCCACAAGCACTACCTCACAAGGAAACTACACACCTGCCAGCATGATTTATGGTTTGCTATTGCTGAGCTCCCAGTCACATAATTTTTCAGTGTCCACTTTTCTGCAGTACTGCGTAAAATAGAATTAAAATTTAGAATTCAGTTAGACCCGTCAGTTTGGGAAATGACTTGTTTTGGGAAATGACTTCTTTTTGAGAAGTGGTCAGTAAGGGCATGAAGGGGTGACAGCCCTTGGTGAGCAGCACATGGAGCCTCGGTGGGTATGGACATATTTAATGAATAAATAATTAATGTAAGAGCTGGTTTTGGCACAACTCAGTTTCTCCAGGCTGGCAGCTGGGGGATATTCCAGATCCCCTTCTGGTTGGGTTCAGTGACTCCAAAGGTGTTTGTAGCTACTTCTCACCTTCTCTTGGCTCTTACAAGGTGGAATCAAACCCTGTTTACAAAACCAAAAGCATCATTTTCTACACCTTGAAGCTGCTGTTCTGCAGTGGGTGGTTGCAACAGCTGATCCTCTCATTGCATTAGTACCTCCAAGCGTACTGTAACACCTCCTGTGCAGGATTCTAGAGTGCCTGATGCCAACAGGTAAGGAAGCAAAGGAGGATGTATTTACTAGAGAGAGAGGTATTCGCTGCTGTTGCCCTTTATTTGTAACAGAGGCACAGAGTATCCACCAGAGGCACAGAGTATCCAGCACCAGGAGCCAGCGGGCTCACAAGTACGACCAAACTGCGGAGATTTTCCTGGTGGGAACTTTTTCAGCATGTCATGGGGTGAAATTTCATCTTCTGTATTTCCTCACACTCTGGTTTCTGAGCTTTTGTTATAACAGAACACTGACTCTGCTGAATATTTGATTAATGAAAATTGGCCTTTTGCATGGGTGCACAGTGCAATATTTCATATTTGGTATTAGGCGCTGTAGTGAGCCAAGCAATTCTGCAGAGATAGAGATTATGCAGCACAATGATAAAGTAAAAAGGTGATGTGAAGTTTACAAGGGGGGAAGGAAGAATAAAAAGAAGGAAACCATAGACAAAGGTGTCTGAGTTTTACAGCTTCTTGATACAGCAGCTGCATTACAATTCTGATGTACTAGTGAAGCAGAAGCACTGAAACACCAGATTGAATGAGGCAAATTTGCCTTTGGAATAAACCTCCAATTTATTGACATTTGTATAAGCATGTGGTGATCTACAAATAAAACCCCCCTGGAGAGCTCTCTGGCATTATTGTTACAGGCAAGCAGAAATTTCCAGATCCAGGCAGCAGCAGCTGGGATGGATGAGTATCCTTTGGTTATCCTTCTCCCTTCGTAGAAAGCAAGAAATGCCTGGTTCAGATGAAATAAGTGTATAAATCACTGCAAATATATATAATTTTTATGGTGCTAATTTATAATGTTGGATTTATCTCCTGCCTGGTGTGAGAGAGTTTTTTCTGATGCCCTCAGTGACTGCTGCTTCCCAGTTTATATCATTTGTTGTCATTTTTTATATCACTTGAAAGGCTATGTATGAAAGTGGAATTTGTACCAACAGGTTACAGTATAGTTAAAAATAACTTTGATCGTTGTTCAGGTTTCCTCCTGAAGGAACAGAGGGCTTTCCCTCAGAGGACTGGTTAATTGGGACTCTGTCAAAAGGTATAAGTCTATTTCAAAATCTAGAATGAGTGAAGGACTCGGCAAGGCAGAAGATGAAGCAATATAAAACGCAATCCTAAATTTTGAATCTGCGCCCAGTTTCAAAACTGGGTTCTTCCTAGGAAGATAAATAGTCTTCCTTTAAGAAATGTGTTTTCCTTTTTGATATGGAGAATTGTGAGCAAAACTCCTCCAATTTGTTCACCTTTGTGAGAATTTTGTAGCTTTCTCTGGAGCATAATGAGGATCAGTTGTGCTGGTGCAAGCACTGGTGGGAACAGAGCAAGGTTGGAGGTTGGGGTTGGAGGAAAGTCATCCAACCTGCAGTGCTTGTGCTGCAATTTTTAGATAGTTGTGAGTGAACTGTGATATTTTTTCTTCTTTTTTAAAATACAGCTGGACAAATTAACATCTAAAACCTGAGTTATGTTCAGACCTTGTTCTTTGAGATAATATTCCTGAGGCCAGCAAGACTGCGCAGCTACCAAGGTAACAGGTTAAAACATTTTACCTTGAACTCCAGGTATGAATTATTCAAAGCTGCCTCATTAGTATTCATCTGTATAACCTCACTTGTCACTCATCAAAGGTTTTATTTTCCATCTATGCCCAATTCTTCCTTTCCATGTCTAGACCTCCCAAGCCCTTGTATTTTTTAATAAGCATTAAATTACAGTAAATTACTCATGTTGCCTCTTCCCCTCTCCAACTTCTGCTGGTACTGGAGATTTTAGTTTGTATCCAGGCCTCCTAAATGCCAAGTAAACCGAAACACAAGCTTTTAGGGATAAGAAAACCTATGAAGAACACAAAGACGTTTGCTGGGAAGTGCTTGTTTTTCCAAGGTTACACTGTGCAGCAGACTGAAATCAGACTGTGCAGACTGGAGTGCTTTGGTCCCATTTGGTCTGGAGAGACAAGTAGTTTGGAGGAAGCAGTGAGGGACAGGTTGGTGGTGAGTGATTGAACCAAGAAGTGATCTGTGAAGGTAGGGACAGATGGAGTGTGCAGGTGTTCAGCTGCCAAGGGCTTGGCAGGGAGCTGGGAAACTTGAGACTCTTTTACTAAGAAATTGCAAGGATTCAAACAGCAGATTTTTTTAGGCTGTTTTTTTTCTTCATTATTTAGAAGCTATGTTTCTATGTGTGCCTTGACACGAGAGCCACTTCTTGCAAAAACAATCAGGTGATAAAAGGGATGCTGCTGGGGTCAGTGGGTGCTTCCCACAGCTCCAGCATAACTTTTCCTGGTGTTGGCAGTGATGGATGTTGCCTGTTTGCCTTCTTTGTTCTTGTTTTGGGTGTTGTAGTTCTTTAAAAAACAAACAGCATTCAGGATGGTGGCTTTTGCCCAACAGGGCCCCAGGGACTTACCAAGGTCCCTAATGTGGTGGGGAAGGCGAAAAGGGAGAGAGATTCAGGGAGGAGAAGGGAGGTCCAGCATGATGCAGGGATCTGCAGAAAGGAATCTCTGCATGGAGGAGCAGTGGGTTTTTGTGACACCCCATATCCTTGATCTTAACTTGAGTACTCTCCCTAGGAACAGGCACAGGAACGGTGCCTGAGTAGCTGAAATGGGCTCTCCTGGAAACCGTCATGGTCTTTGGACCTATAAAAATTCCCCAGGAAAGGGAGAACTAAAAAAACCACATTCAGATTCCTATCTGCCCATCTGCTTCTTCTTCCCCTGTGACTTTTGAACCTATTTAAGTGCGTTCTGACAGTGAAATGGAGGGCTTAAAATTCCCAGGAAAATTTGTCAGGAGAAACTGTGGGCTGGAAGAGAGTTACCTAAGGAACACCAGAAAATCCATACATAGCCTTGCCATAGGAAAGCAGGCATTGTAAACTTTTGTTTTTCCTGGTACATATTTTGCCTGCTGGCACTAGGAGAGTTGTGCAGATGTTTTTGCCCAGCGGTCATGCCTTCAGCACAGCTGGGAGTATGTTCTGATGGGGGGGAAGCATTGTTAAGCCAGGTTGGGCCATGCTCTGGCATTGCAGAGGCACTCACAGGTGTTTGGAAGGTTAGGGCAGCTGCAGACAAAATGATAGCATGAGAAAACTGGTGTTTGTCATCCTGAAATTTCATTCAGTACTGTTCAGTTTCATTCTGAATCTAGATTGAATGCAAGTAGTGCATCCAAGTTAATTACAAAATTAAAACATTTTAGGAAATAATGGATTTACACATAAGTACAAATTGTTTAAAGGTCACTGGGTAAGGACTGTTTAAAAATCTATTAAAGATCTTACATACACAAGATTATGTGATCAAATTGTTTGCTCATTTGGCAGCAAGCTTCTCTGAGTTACTCAGATTTATTCTTGAGTGAAAGGAGGTGGAAGGGGCCTTTTCAATTTCTTATTTTAACATTTCATTTCACCCTTAAGGTAATGTGGAGGCTGATGATCTAACATTGATTGCAATTGTAGTGTTGACGATGATTATGAATCTGTAATATCCATTGGAAAAATTCAATCTGCTCTACTGCTGTCTCTGCTTTGTGTAATGTGGTTTTTGATTCAACATGTTTCCCCTGGTCTGAAGCAGGAGAGACCTACGAGGGGCTTCTCATGCTTTTGGCTGCCAGATCTGCCTCTTCTCTAAACTGTGTCATTCCCACAGCTGGAGCAATTCCAGTGTCTCCTGTATGAGTCCCAAGTCCGGTAGCATCCTCCATGTAGGGTCAGAGCTCCTTCTTGTGTTCATTAAAACTGACAGCAAAGCTTTCACTGGTGGAATGAGGAGCTAGTGCTGGCCTGGAGTAGGGAGTTTGTCCTGTTTAACTTTAGGACTGGCACCTCTGTAGCAGGAAGAGAAGAGAATGAAGGATTGGATTTAGGGTGCCTGAACTGGTCATTGTTGGGATCGACAGGTTGCCCATGGAAGTTGTAGAATCATCATCCCCAGAAATGTTTAAAAAACATGTAGATGTGGCTCTTAGGGTCATGGCTTGGTGGTGGACCTGGCAGTGCTAGGTTAACGGTTGGACTCTGTGATCTTAGAAGTCTTTTCTTAAGGATTCTATGACTCTATGTGGAGGCCCTTAATGCTATTAGCACAGGGCAATTTCTGATAGTAGGGACCTGTGCAGAGTTTAATATCCCTATTGCAACTGTTTTTTAGCTTCAGTGCCTCCTCCTGGCCATTCTGCTCTGGTTTTCCCCTCCCTCCACAACAGTACATCAGCGCAGCAGATGGAGAGGAGAAAGCAGGGACCAGCTGAAACCTGGGAATTGCTGTTCCCATTACCAGAATTTCGAAGTCACAACATCCAAGTGACTTCCAATTTTTTCCAGAATCAACTGCTATTATCTTTGCTTCTCTGGCTGAATGAACCAACACATTTTTATTAAATTAGCCATTTGTTATGTCTCTTGTAAACCAAGGGAAGCAATTTTGGAGACTAATGACTGCAAGGTCCCTCACAATAGCAGTGTGAACTCTCCCTGCTGTAGACAGTCTTGCTGAGGACAATGTCACCAGCACTGGCATCAAGAGGGAAGAGCACACAGGATCTCTCCTCTTAGGTAGAAAGCACCTGAACCCAGGTCATGCATCAGCAGGAAGATGTCCCTTTATGTAACATCAGACCCTGAAAGAAGTAATGTTATTTTTCCTCTATGTCACAGCCCACTTTGACTGGGCTAGTTGCCCTTTGGGAAGGGGCCTGTGGTTGTTTCAGCAGACAAATTTCTGGCTATTTCAGCAGACAAATTTCTGACCCTTCCAGCCTGCCCAAACCACATCGGTTAGAAAGGGAAACCAGCCATAGTTTGAGCATATTCCTCATATCCTTCTATTGTGACAGAAAGACAAAGCCCTTGAAGAAGACAATAGAGACTGAAAATAGAAAAATATGGTTTTATAAAAACAATAGATGAAGGGAAGGATGGAAAGCCATGTGGTGGTCAGGAAATGTCTTTCCTTGAGGAGGACGGAGGGAAGTAAGTGCAGCTCTGGAGAAGATGGCAGCAGATGGGCAGCATTTGTGCTTCTGGATCTCCTTTGCTCTGCCTTGGAGCCCCCCTCTTCTATGCTGCAGCAGCCCCTCCTTTATTTTCTAGATCTTCAGAGCAAGAGGCAGGTGTCTGCCAGTCCCTGCACTGTTATCTTCCTCCTGGCCATGAGCTGTCATCCTGCAGCACCTGTGAATCAGGTTTTTTTCCCCATAGTCTCCAGAGATGGTCGCTCTAAAAATGATGCCTTATCCTGGGTCCTGCCTCTGCAAGTAGGTGGAGTTACGAATGGAACCCCTTCCAGAAGGTCACTGGGTTCCCCTTCTGCAAAGGCACCAGGATATTTATGGGGCACCTCACAGCATTTCTGTCAGGATCTCTTCTCCTAATAAATGTGTTAGAGGTTTTGAGCTTGGTGCACAAGAAAGATTATAAAGCCTACACAATAAATCTGCCTGTATTAATTCAATGGCTCTCTTGTGCAAAGCCTTTTTACTGCTACCAGTGCCAAATAAACACAAAGCAAAGTCAAAGCCCAATGATATTTTGGAACAACTTGGGGGCGATGCATAATGCTGAGGAAGCCCCCACAGACAACATCAGCAGAATCACAGCAGATGTTCAACCCTAAAAAATGATGGGCTTTTTCCTATGAGCAGAGGCAGAGGATGCCTAGCAGGTGGTCTGGTGAGCTGTTTCCAATAGAGGACAGTGTTGCACAGTCACACTGGCTGCTTATGAGTTAGGATTCAGAATCAAAAGCCATAACACTATCCAGTTAAAAAATCCTGGCCCAATTCCTCAATGGGCTGAGTTGTCTTGTTTTTTAAATTCTTGCTGTGTAGTGTTTGATCCCAAACTTCCCCACGCTGTGCTGGGTTCTCTGGCAGCTCTTTCTACTGCCGTTTCTTTGCCTTTTCTGATGGGTCCAGGCAAATCTGGCTCACAAGTACGACCAAACTGAAAGGGAAGAGCATCAGTGGATGTAATACTGCCCAAATGGAGTGAGTGACTGAGCAGTTGTACCTACCTGCCTATACTTGACCATTTGAGTACCTTGCCTAATAAATTCTTTGCTGCTGGAAAGACTTTGAGCATCCTTCTTGTTTCTCTTTTTCTAGGAGAATTTTGACTGGTCTCTTTAGTAAAATCTTGAGTGTGTCATAGGGAAGTTTGTTGCATCTTTGTCCAGGAAGGTGTACAGGAGAATTTCAGGGGACTTTTCTCACTCAAGCGTGCATTACAAGGCCATTGGTAATTGCCAGTGGTTGTATTTGTGAGGTAAGTGTCATGTCCAGTTCTTTCTTCCATAGAGTGGACTGAGAAGGTCATAAATTAGCATGAGATTGCTAATTTAGAAGCTAAATTGTGTGTTTGTGACTCTGCGGCATGAACAGAAGTCTCTTCTCCCAGTGCTGGGATGTCCCACCTCTTAAGAGCACAGGTGGTTCCTACTGCTGGAGGGTGCTCTTCTTTCTCAGAAAATGAAGTATTCTGGATTTTAACCATGAAGCAGTTATTTTTCCTTCTGGGAAGAGGTCATTGCAGCCTTTACTCACCCTTAACCTGAAGGGATGGACACTTGTCTGTGCCATCAGTCCCTGCCAAATACCCAGGGAGAAGCCAGAGATACCTGGCATGGGATCAGATACTGCTTTCTCACCATATCCCATACCAGAGGTTTATTTGGCAATAGTATCAGAAAAATAGGGAAAATCTCTTGACAAATTGAACAAATAGATGCTGCCAATAAACCTCATAAGTGGCAAAACCTTCTTTATTGCACTGTGAAGCCACATTTTATGGGCAAATTAATAGGAATAACCAAACTATTTTAGTGGCTGACTGGGAACAGTATATTAGTAGCAGTATTAATAAGCGCGGAGTGACAGGAGACTTGTAAGAGTGAGAAAATGAGATACAGTATTTATCCCCAGTGCAAAATCTCTTTTATTATTAAAGACATTGGGTTAACTAGGGATAGATTTAATACTTCAACTCTATTTTTATTGGATAATTAGTAGTGAGCAATCCCAACCCTGGGACAAGGACAGAAATCTGAAAATCAAGAAAGTTGTGAAAGGAGGTGAAAGAAAAGGAAAATAAGTATTAGGTTTGGGGTTCTTCTTTTTATGTTTTTACAAAGTCAGCCACAATATAAAACTTTGCTGTTGCAGGTGGAGGGACAGACGGGGGAATGAAGAATAGCCCAACTTCCTGCCTGTCCATGAGATAAACCCTTGCAGGAAGATTTTCTGCATTTCCATTAAACACCTCACTTCCCACCAGCTTGTGCACTCCTAGGTCTGATGCAAGGAAGAATAAAAAATGCATCAGCTGTGTAATGGTAAAGGTCTGTCTTAAGTTTTGCTTCCCAGATAAAAGCAGTTGGCAAGAACAAAGAATGTACGATGTGATTTTCAAAGAATGAGAGCAAGATCTAAATGCTGGGAGTGGAAGTTGGGAAAGGCTATGGAGCTGTTAAGAGCTGAGTGAGGGCAGACAGGATGCCAGCATTTTGGGCAGTTGGAAATGTAAACGACCCTTCCTTAGGCTAATTGTGCAGAAAAAGAGCCTAGTACTGCAGTTTTCTCTGCAAAATGGGGTGATTGTGTATCAGCACCAGCATTTACTGATTATGGAGTCTGCTTATTTCCCCCTATTTTTTATTATCAGCAAAACCTTAATTACATCTTACCTACCACCTTCTGCCTACGTTTACAATGCAATAAATTTTCAGCCTCCCTATGCAATCTGCATCTCAAACAGTGCTGGGCTCTGGCAATGGGCATTATTGATTCTTTGAAGAAATTATAACGGCATTTGTTCCAAGGAAAATGTGGATAGAGAGGTGTACAAGAGCTCATGCCAAGTATTAAAATGTCCCCTCTCTCAACCAGCACTCACTTGTCTGTGCTTTACTGAGCAACACAATTCCAGGTTAGAAACACGGTACAATTGTTTTAAAGTGATTGATGGGAGTCACGAGGAGCAGGAAGAGGAATTTGGACCGAATTTGATTGCTTACTTTCCAAACCCAGCAGTTTTTGTTTGGGTTTTTTTTTCCCTCTCTCAGTTGTAGGACTGTTTAAAATGGGATGCAGGAAAAGATGGTTGTTTAATAGATTTAAAAGTAAGTGAGAAATCACTTTGCAGTGTTTAACTAATTTTTTCTGTTTGACTATCAGGAGCAGATGTGGCTGTGAACAGTAATTAAAGGTGGAATCAATGGGCTCTTGGCTGTTGGGCAGTTAAAAATAGCTAGAAATTGAGTGAATGAATTATTTGAAAAATACTGCCTGTCAGATCACCGCTACCTTGAAAATATGTCCAACACAATGCATTAAAAGAGTCTGGAAAAGAAAATTTGCTTCTTGTTTAAAGTTTGTGTTAATTTCTCATTAATATTAATTGCCTTAATGAAGGCCATAACTGCTGCAGCATCTGGCTGACCTCAGATGAGTCTCTGTGTGCTCTAGTGCACTCTACAGAGGTTTCCCAAATACTTAAATGTAATAAATATTATGGCCATGTTTGGGAGGCCTGGTGGTGTAGTGGATATGCACACGGCATAGCAAAGTTGCCGAGGCCCAGGAGTCGAGGGTTCGAGTCCTGGCTAGGCTCTCCCCGGGCAGGCAGTTGCTCGTTAGCCCTGCAAGGGGGCAATCTGCCTACGTCCTGAGGAGGACCTCAGCTGCCACTGTCCAGAATCGCTTTGGCCCGGCAGATTGAACCTCGGGATGAAAGGGTGGGCTCAGATCTGCGCGCCCTGTGTCTCACCTAAAAAATCCAGTGCGCAGGCTGGGAGGTCTGAAAGGAAAGAGGCCTCCCCCGGATCTTCGTACGCGAAGACTGGCCAGCAAAAAAAATGGCCACGTTCTCATCTGATGTAAACTACAGTGAGATCAGTGCACTCATTGTCAGGGATTAGAGAATGCTCAGCCCCGAGGTGTAACCCAGCAGGGGCAGTGATGCATGTGGGAGCTTTCTGTTACCACCCAGGGATGAAAGAGCTAAAATGCCACGAGCAGGAGGAAGACTGAGCTGTTTGGGTGATGGGTGACATGCAAAGCCTGTGACTTCACTGTTCTCACACGGTGATGAAGAGTTCAGTCAGGAGGTGAGAGTCGTTCCATCACCGAGTTCTGAAGGCAGAGCCGTAGTTGACTCACAGATCCTGCTCCTCCAAGGAATGAGCAGGACCCTACACACAGGTGGTGGGAGAGGTGTAAAGCTGCACCGATGTGCAGCCGTGTGCCAGGGATTGCATGACAGCTCCCAAGGGCTTGTCCTGAGCAAGAATAATGTCCCTGATCTTTTGCAGTGCCGACCATTGACTGCTGATAATGATGATTTATCTCTAGAGTTAAGCAGAAGGAATATTAAAAGATTGTATATGGTGTGAGAACAAACCTGATTTTAAACATGCTGCATCTTAGCCCTCTCCCTAAGGAAGGGAGTGAACTTCCTTAATTCTGTATCTCCTGTGTTTGTATCCTTCTGCAAGCTCTCCCAAAGCAACATCCTGCAACATTATCATAGAATAGTTTGGGTTGGAAGGGACCTCATAGAGCATCCAGTTCCAACCGCCTGCCATGGGCAGGGGCACCTTCCACTATCCCAGGTTGCTCCAAGCCCTGTCCAACTTGGCATTGAACACTTCCAGGGGCAGCCACAGCTTCTCTGGGCAACCTGTGCCAGGGCCTCCCCACCCTCACAGTAAAGAGTAAAAGTAAAATGAATACATAAATTAAAGTTTTATCATATAATATAGCTTTGTATTTATTTTTGTCCCATTCATGCAGTATCTTCTGCTTCAGTTTTGAACCTGTACGATATGTAAGAGGTAAATTTAAGGATTTTTTAGGATTAAGTTAAAAAAATTTTCCGAATTCCCAGGTATTGCAGAAATAAGGATGGGTATTTTGTTTTGTGTTTGATTTTTTATAAGATGTGATTCTTGGCTGTGGCACTAGATGGTGTTTAACCAAGCAGGAGCAGGGAGATAAACTGGAATTCCAAATAGAAAGTCAGTGGAGTTGAATAAAAAAGAATTATAGTTCAAGTGTTACCCAGGCAAATGAGCTATGCATTCTTGGCTCCAAGATTTGTTTGAAAAATTCAGGTTTCAGTACCTCTTTTGTTTTGAAAATCAATAGCACTGACATGAAACCTGTACTTAAAAACAAAAAGAAAAAAGAGAGTTTAGATTCTAACTCGGCCCCATCCTCAGCCCTTATATAATCAATAATAATAAAGGAATAAATCTAACAACAAACCTTATGGATTCTGAGAAAATGAAAAATATCATGCCTGGTTCCCTTGAGGAATTTCAATTTATACTAACTCTTAAACAGGAGGAAGATGTTTCTCAAAATGAATTATGCTGTCCTTGTCCAAAAGGTTCCCCTCAGTGGGCATGGTATATTTTTGAGCATAAACCCTGCCATAAACCAGTGCTGGGTGGAGTGCAATTCCACCAGCCTGGCTCTCTGGAACAGGCTCTTACTTTCCACTTTTCTACTTTGAGGTAGAAGTGGGATGCTGTGTCTTTACAGCAATAATAAGATATGTGAGGCAGTCGGGTGAGTAGATTTGGGAGAAAAAAATCCCAAATAATATCCAAGTCCCTCAATCTAACAGAAAAACCTCATCACCCATCCCCCCCTCCTGTCTCTCATGTTCCCAAAGTGCTTCAGAACACTTAAGAAAAATTGAGTAGAGTTACCTTAATACAGCATAATTTATGTACACACTTGGAGTATAATCTACAAATAACTTTTACAAGGTCTTATCTAGGAAAAACCATTCACAAAATTCCTACACAAAGTGTTTAATCTGGCAAGTTTTTTCCCCATGCATTGATGCTGTTTAACACCTTATATACCAATGTAAGTACCAGGAAACTCTGAATTTGGTCAAATTCTGAACTCTGATGAAAAAACAAAAAAACATTCACAATAATATTAAAAGGTTAGAAACAAATGAAGGGATCCTTCTGCAGCTGGATCTTAGTTCTAAAATACATTCAGTGTAATAGAATTGGCAGCTCTTATATTTTTATTTGGGTTTAGCATTGCTAAATGTTTTCAAACCCTGGCAAACAAGGATATAAGTGCAGCTGAGATTAGTCATGTTAGTACCTAGAAGCAGCACAGTTTACCTCAAATGATTGTGATGGAGAAGTGTTTGCAACATGAGATGCATTCCATTTTCCTTGTCAAGCTGTGAATCAACAGAAAATAGCTGAAGATAGCGACATTTAAAAAGAAATAAAGTGTTGAACAGCATCACCAGCAGCAAGGCTGTGGTGGCAGGAAGGGTCAAGTTGTGGTGCTGGAGCTGTGGTACCACCAACCCTTTTCCTTTTTGAGACCTCTGCTCAGGATGTGTCACTGGGGCTGTGAGCAACAGCAGCTGCAACCTGACAGGTGCTGCATCTGGAGATTTGGTCATCCTGAGTCCATTCCACACAAACAGCAAATGCTGGTGGTCATGTGTGGGACACAGGTGCGTTCTAGCACCGAGTCAGCCAAGGAGACTTGATGCACTCTGAGTGCAGGTCAGGCATCACTACCACCTCTGACATCCATCCTTTCACCTGCCTGCCTGGCTAGCCTCCATTTTTTCCCCTAATAATGTTCTTAGGAACACATTGCCCCAGACTTGAGCTCAGCCCTTTAGCCAGCAGACTTCGATGTGGGCAGTGGTTTGGGAAGATGCTGCTAAACTCTGGGACCAAAGCAAATAGTCAACAGAAGTGCAATGATCACCATATGGGGCCAAGAACCTTCATCTTTTGTGGATTTTTCCAACAGCCCAGCTCTTTCTGTGCTGATGGAAACCAAACCCCAGCTTCAAGAAAACCTTTGTTTAATCAACTGACTGATCTTTTTTATTTTATTATTGGTTTACACTTTATAGATGTTGTTTTGCATTACTTTTATCAAGTATTCTTGTTTCTTCCCCTACAGCTAGAACACTCGAGTGATGTTTGAAATTTATAATGCTCTTTGATTAATATTAAATGTGGAGAACAAATACATTTGGAAGGTCTTTATCTTCTGATAGACTTGGTTGTTTGAGTTTCTGAGGCTGGGGCTTGTGACAGCTCCTTGGGGACACGTGGGGTGTCTTCCTTGTTTTCCAAGCCTCATTACGATTGAGCAAATGTTCTCAAGTTTCCTCAGTATACCTTTTTTTGTTACATCTCTAATATTTTAGGTATTTCTTGGTTCTTTAATATTTTACACTTATATTTATTTTTGTAGTTTCTGCTTTTACTTTACTTTTAAAATGAAAGGACTTACAATTTTTAAGGTTCCCTTCATTGTCCTCTTTGATACAACTTTGATTCAAGAAAGGCTCCCTTACATATTGGAAGTCAAAGTTTGCTTTATGTGCAGTATTGTATTAGCCAAACTTTTTCCCAAAATCAGAAACAAGTATCTATTACAGCTCTCCTTTATTGCATTTGGAATTAATTTCATATTCAATTTTAAATTATTTTCATATTTTAGGGGAATGACAAATGTTAGGAGGAAAAAGGTATTTTTGTGAGTGAAAGATATATTAAATATATATGAAAAGAAGTGTAATGCTTGTGCAAGGTTCTGAAATCTGTTCTTTTCTGGCCAGAAATCACTTCCTGCTTGAAGGCAATCAGACTGGTATTACCACCAGTCATTATCTTTCTTTCTTTCACAGATTTCTTCAGCATTTTGTGTCCAACTGTTTGCTCAGTGAGATAAGAAAAGTGCTATAGCTGTGAGTAAGTATTCCAGGCTTTCAGGAAAAGCTGAAGAGTTGTTGCAGAATGACACAATGGGGGATTTGGGAACAGAGCACAGTTCTGCCAGCATTGACCAGGGTCAGAGGTTATCAGAGATGGAGAGTATGCTCAGCAGTGATAAGTGTGAATGCTTCTGATATATTTCAGTCTCAGAGTTGGAGATGTTGGCTGTGGTGAATTAGTGGTGATTCTGAGGTGGGACTGACCTTGGACATGTTTGTGTGGTATTTGGTTTATACCCTTGTCCAAGCCAGGCAGGTAGGTCCATGTGTTGCTGTCTTATGCTTTCATTAAACTGTATTAACCATTAAAACCAATCAAAAATAAATATTGACATAAAACTTGGGTGTGTTGGAGGGGTTGGGGAAGAGAAAACCTCCCTGTGCCATAGAGAAGTGCTGAAAGCAAAGACTGACGGTGATGCTCCCAGCCACCATTTCATGCAATACCCAGTGTTGGACAAAATTGGTGGAGCTTTCAGTAGGGTTCATAAAGTGAGCAGTGTAATCTGTTACAAATCTTCTCTTGTCATTGCTCACCTCTGCATGTTATTTGTAAAGACAAGAGCCTTCTTTTTGCCTCTAATATAGTTACATAGAAAAGTCAGTGCTTAAGTCCTTTCCTTTGCTGCAGCCTCCTGCAATTGTCTCTGTGAAGTCTTCACATTGGATGGCCTCTCCAGAGGCTCAAAATGAATTGCAGATAAAAATGAAACCTGCCCTTATGCTGTATGTATTTTTTATGGCCAGAGCTTATCTTATCAGATACCAGAAAGAAACTCTGGCTGATGTTTCCTAGCAGAAGTGATGTTGCTTCTTCAGGGCTTGATAATACCATCAACCTTGCACATGCATTTCACCCAAGCATGACCTTGCTTAAGAATAAAGCCATTTCTGAGCTCTGTTTTAAGCAGGGTCTGGCAGAAGCCTGGTTGCTGGGCGGCAGCAGGAGGGAAGGGGTGTTGTGACGGGGCTGAGGCGCTGCCGTTGCCGCTTGGCTTTGACGGTAATCGGCTTGGGCAGATGTCTCCGACAGCTGTGGCTAATGGCCTGCCATGCTCGGCAGGGACCAGACCTCCAAACTTTTTCTGCTCCACAGCAAATGCTTGGGTCTGCACGCATGGAAAAATAAAACTTGTTCCTCATTTAGCTTTATTATTGAATTCTGCCCTCACTACTAAATCAACAAATTGTTGGTGCTTTACACTTGGAAGTTGGCCTTTTCTGTGTAAGGCTGGTTCTTTTCCTTTGTTGTGGTTTTTTTTAATGTGTGTTTTTTTCTTCTCTTTCATTTGTTTGAAATGGCTATTTAAATTATTGATAAGATCCTAAAACTGAGCTAATTCACTTCAATTTATCCAACAGACAAAACTATTTATAATTAACGGAGAAGCAGAGGTCACTTCAATGTGTAATAACTGCCAAGCCAAATGAATAACAATTATGCAGTTTTTTATGCTAAGCTAAAAATTATGCAGGGACTACCTTCTGAATAGCCTTGAAATGATTAGCAAGAGGTTCAGGTGGCAGGCTCTGGGGAAGGAGATAAAAATCTTGGGGGGGTGTCTCAAAAACTGTGCACTTATTTATGTGATTAGACTGGCTATGTTGTCTCTGGGAACAAATGATCTTTTAAAATAAACCTTATCTTTAAATCAGACAGCAGAAGCTATTGTGAGAACATGACCATACATAATTGAAAAGGACAAAGGGTGAGGGTTTTACATAAAAAGAATAGGATTTGAGTGGTGGCTTGCTTCATCTGTCAGTGTTTGCTGGGCAGTTCCTAGGGCTGTTGGTGTGCTTGGTTCAGGGGGAGACTACTGTGATCAGTCACATAACCTTTAGTTTTTCTGAACATTAAGACAGGGAGAATATGTCCCTAAAATGTCCCCACCACCTTGCTGTAGGTTCCTCTGGGGCTTGAATGCTATTTGAGGAATCAAGAAATGAAGGAATGGCCTCACTCATACATTGACTGGGTAACATGCTTTTGTTTTCACAGCATATTCTATTAGTGTGAAAGAAGGAACGGTTAAAAGAAAAAAAAAAATTAATGTAGGCTACAATACTGAGTTATAGCACCAAAGCTGGAATGGGTGTAAAAAGTAGCAACAATTGCATAATGGAATGATAAAAAAAGCTTCTTTCCTTTTCTTGCAGGACATAATACCAGTTCACAACACAGTATAATTAGATTGCCACACTGCCTCTTGTAAAACCAGAAAGAAAAGAAATGTAGGGCTGCATTAAAACTCCTTTCATTTTCTAATGCCTTTAGAGAGCTATTGGACATAGAGGACTCGATCTGGCAAAAAGCTCTAGTGAGCTATTAGGTTTTTAACTATTTTATAGGTTTTTTTTATTGTTGCCAGGCCTAGTTTTTCAGTACAATGACTTTGTCCTCTCTCCCCTTTCCAGCCTGTCGCACATTTATCAATCTTACAGATAACATTCACTATAAAGATAAGTCCAGGCTCTTATGAAGCACTGTGTCCTGCTGACATATCCTTCCCTCCCCCTGCCTTTTTTTTTAGTGAGTCTCACATGACTTCTTTTATCTGATGATCTTCTGATACAAATTTCTTGTGTCAGCTCCAGATCTCACAGACAACAGGAACAAAACCCTGTCATGCAAGAAGTGGACACCATCACCTCTGGGCTAGGTTTTAGTGGAACACAGCAGAGGAGAGCAGAGACTCTTCTAGGTCAGAAGATGACCTAGAAGAGTCTCTCCTAACCAGTTAACCATGAGCAAAGCCCACACTTTTTTTCCCCTATTAATTAATGTAAATGTTTTCTCTTCATAAAGACTGTAAAGCTAAAGTGCAAGTGGTCAGAAAGGAAGCACTGAATATTGTAAACCAGTGTTATTTTCTCAGTGAAGCTGATGAAATTTACTTATAAAAACCCCAGCTTTTGCCAAGGATAAATGGATGCAAAAATCACTACATTGCCACAGGTTGATTAGAATTGTGTCTTTTCAAAGAAAAACAATATTGCTTATTAGTGGACCTGCCAAATTTTGTCCTGACTCAAATTTTTTAAAATCTCTGGAAATGTCAGAGTTGCTATAAGCATGCCCAGCTGACAGTGATAAGTTGTGTGCATCTCTAACCAGGAGTTTTAAAATGATGCATAGGGAGTGCAGTTGAATGAAATCTTGCAAACTGATACCAGCAAAAAATGTTCCTGCTTAATGCAATGGAAAAAAAGAAAGTAGCAACTTCCTTGTGTTTATCGTTTTTATGGCAGTGGGAGATGTAGGCTTAGCTGGGACTTAAGGATTGGTCATGAATGTCACCGTCCATGAGCCCTTCAAGGCTTCCCAGGCACTTGGGAGTGCAGTACCAACAGCACACTGAGCTATAGACAGGATGCTGACCCAGTAAGAGAATGTCTCCTACCATGTCCTGGTTCACCTCTTTCACGTTTAATCGGCTGTGACTGGTCTCCAGAGCAGTGTTCTTGGATCCAGGATAAACTAATTCATGTTGCAATAGAGAGAACAGGACAAGCCTGTCTGGTTTCTTCCCTCTCCATCCATCCTGAGCACTGGCCCTTGGGAGCAGAGATGAGATTTGTTTCTAAGACATTGCAGTGATTTCTGGGACTAAGGGTGGGTTGTCACCTCTGCCAACTTCCTAGAAATGTTTCTGTGACTTTTACTTCATCTTAATAACAAAGTCCACAACACTGCTTTGGCACTAATGAACTCCTCAGCTGAGCATTTTAGTTTGTATCTGTGTTTTGAATTGAAGAGGAGATTAAGAAGGATATGCTCTTTGCTCACTAGGTTGAATTTCCTACATGAGCTACAAGGCTTTTATCAGGTTAAGTATGTTAAACTGACAGAGTCGGCCTGGACCACACAGTTCCAGAGACAAGATATTTCCAGCTTCCCTAGGCTGACATGATCTGTATATTTAATTAAATTTAATACCACAAATACCTGAAAAGACAGCAAAAGGCACCTCTATTAGACTTAAGTGTACACAGGTACTACACATGTATGAGTGTACATGCATGTATGATATATTTTTATACACTGATAAGTGTAATATATCTATGTCTTTCAATCACTTTTGCTGTTGTTACATATTATTTAACCCAGTGTGTTGACTCTCACTGCCTGCAGAGGAGCAGTTGAGCAGAGTGTTGGTAAGCATATAGAAAATAATAATAAGAAAGATGATTAACAAGAAGTCATGTCAAGCCTATTCAGTTTTCATTTATAGCAGCAACAAACCTTGTGGATAGTGAGCCAGTTTCAAATATCATTACCATAAGCAAATATTTAGAGGGTTAAATTCAAAAACAAGTGGAAAATTTTATTCCAACATTAGAATTTATCCTGCAAGTGTAGCCTGCTCTGCACAGAAGGGAGTGGATGAGCAGAAAGGCAAGAGGACAGGTTTTGTGCACAAAAAAATTTTGTTGTGAACAAAACCTGGACAAACACAATCATAGAATAGAGTAGAATATTTCACATGGAGGGGACCTAATTACTGGAAAGTTTTCATTTGGCTGAGACTAGAAAGGTTAAGCTTCAATTCAAATAAAGACAAATCAGTAATTACTGGATAAGTAATGAGAAACAGGAACCCCAAACAATCAGTAAAACAGAAGATCCAAAGTTACTGGACATCAGAGGGGTTTGCCCAGGCAGTGGGGACTGTTGCTGCAGACAGGTAAAGAAGACAACATAGTGAAAAATAATGCCATTGCCCAATGAGGGGCTGTGGTCTTGCTCTTTTTTTTTTTTTCTCCTTTTACCTCTCCCTTTCACTAGACAAGGCCATCAAGGTCTCAGAGTGACCAAACATTGACCGAAGAGTGGCCGCCAGGGCTTGGCAGTGTGGTGGTTGGGAGGTGTGGGAATGGCCCTGGCTGCCTGCAGATTCTAGCAGGAGAGGGGATGCTCTGAGATGCAATGTAAGGGCTGTAAAAATGCCTGGGAATGGAGCCAGTATTTCTATAATGGCACTTGACACAAGAGCAAACACCAGAGAAAATCCAATGAAACTTTAAAGTGAAATGTCTCTTAATTGTTCAGCGGTCACAACCTCTCTCCATCAAACCCCTGCATAACGAGTTTCCCTTCAGCCCTATTTGGCCTTGTCTTTCCAAGCTAAAAATCTGAACTTTCAAGCGTGAGTGACAAAATTGTCAGTGTTGTCTAGATTTGTGCAAAAGAACATGCTTTTGCTGCATACAGTGGCTCCTATAAAGAGGAACTTACCCAAGTTTGGGTCAATTTCTCTCTATGAAGCCATTTCAGCAGAATGGGAAATGGTTTCAGGAAAGTAGCTTAGAGAACAGGCATCGACATGTTAATTATTACAGTCTTTCTGCACTAAATCACGTAAGTTTACCCAGACCATAAAGCCTAGTGCTGCTGGGTGATCAGCTTCCAGAAACAACCAAAGATGACTTTTTTATTTATGTTTGATGTTTCTTTCTAATTTAAATGTCACAGCTCATATCTATGTCTCTGTTACCTCAAGGGTAGGCTACTCAAGTGTGAACTATAATAGTGCTGTATCTTAAACACACTTGAAAAGGTTCTTCAATGTGGAATGCCTCTGTTTACATTAAAATGATGTATTATTATTTATTATTTATATTGCAGTAATATCCAGCAGCTTCAGACATCTGTTAGGAAGCCTTTATGGTCAGTGCAAAGCAGACCATAAAGTAATGTCCCTACCCCTGCTGTAAATCCAAAAAAAATTTATAAGTAAATCCAGCCATTAATATATCAGCATGTTTTCACAGAAACCAGATATATCTGTGTTGCAGTGTTAAGGTATCAGTTAGTAAACAGCTGCTAATGGATTGAGATTTTACTACACAACAGGCTCCATCCTCCTTCTTCCATGCCAAAATAACCCCAGGCAGTCAGGGTGGGGCTACTCGGGTTAATGAGACAGAAAGAGAAATTGAAAGAATATTTGACTTTTAAATTAGCCTTATTTGGTGAAAATAACAACTATTTGATAAGAGGTAAGCCACCTTGCCAATGACCTATGAGACTCTGGGGACATCACTTGATGGAGGAGGATCATTTGGATCTTATCTCTCTCTCCCTCTTTGTTTCCTGGAGCTGAAAGAATAGAAGCCCACACCACATGGAAACCTTTTAGGTCTATTTACCATGAGATTTTTTTTTTTCTGCTACAGACGTGTACAGGCTGATTGGCTTTGACAGTGCCTTGTCTGATGAGAAAGGCCCTCTGCTAATAAGCTAATATTCTCAGTTGCACTCATAAATGATGCAGTGATCTTAACAGGCATTTCAGCTGCTACCGAAACATCCCTGATCCATATGTTTAAGTGCACTCAGAAATGCTGCAGGAACAGGAAAGGTTTGCTATTCATGTCAGGGAGCAGGTATGGCTGTTAACATGTTGTTGCCCTTTTCCATTCTTCTACACACCTTTTGCTAGGTGAGCTGTGCTTGTCTTCTCTCTTGTGTCATGGAAAAACCATAGTACTGCATGTGAAAAGATGTTATATCTGCTTTACCTTGAACTAATGTAATATTTCTGGGTACCTGGTGAATGGAAGGCAGGTTCTTTAATATCAATGCTCCCACATGAGAGGATGTGACTCCCCAGTTCAGGTGGCAGTGTGTGAGATGTGAGGTGCTGAAGTCTTGGGGATGTTAGGCTGGGCCCCAAAATTGACTTGTGTTTCTGAGTATGTAGCTCTAAAAAAAGTCATAGAAGATATATTGGATAGGTTTCTTTATATGGAGAAGTCAAAATTTCCATCCTTCCTTGTTAAACTTGCTAAGTGCCTGGTTAGGCTGGTTGCAGGAGCAGCAAGGGGTCCTTGTGTTTTGTAAATTAAGACCTAACAGAAATCTTATAATTTATGAACTTGTCAGCATCTCAAGCAAGTTATGTTGTCTGCTGCCTCAGTTGGGCTCTTGTTCCTCCTTTGTATCATGTACTGTTTTTGTCTGGTTTTCTGCTAAGAAAAAAGCAAGTTATTTAAAACCAGCATCTGAACCGGCTTTATTTAACATACAGCTGTTCAATTTGCAGAGGTATGCCTTTTCCCAAAATTCCATTTGTTTTCTTTCCTTGACACAGACTTTTCCTTGGCAAAAGAAAGACTCTTCTCAAGCTGTCATGACCAGCCCAGATGTTCATCCTGCCCCAAGTCAAGGCTTGTGTCTCCAGCTTCCCACAAATCTGTGCAGAAGATGGAGAGCAAGAAATTTTTTGCATCCACAACATGAACTGGAAATATGGGAAGAATGGTGTTCCTATGTGTGTGTTCAACTTGGGTACTCAGCGATTCATACCCACACCCATGCTAATCATCACAGGCATACAAACATAAGGATAAAATCTGCCTTCCCTCCCTTTTTTTTTTTTCTGCCAAAATTATTATCTTCCCCTTAAGTCTTCCATTCCTACCTTGAAAAAAAATCCCTGCTTGCTAACCTGGAGCCTTCTGTTTTGTGTGTTTTTCTATTGACAAAAAGCTGTATTTTTTCAGGCTAAATTGTTGGCTTCCTGCACTACACCAAGAGCAGATCAAGGCATGGTTTATTCCTCTGTTCCCTTTCTGCCACTTGAGCAAATGCCTTGTGTTTGAAAGCATTTGCCTGAATTGAACCCAGTAAATTCACCCACAATATTTAAGAAAAGCTGTCAGTGGTGCTGTGTTCCTTGTATTTAATTCAATAAGTATCATGTATGTTCTGAAGTGCCAAGCTCAACGCAAGATGTCTTTGTGTGCCTGTGGGCGTGCATCTGGCTGTTTATCTTCTCTTTTTCTGACTACTGTTCAATGGCCTGGATGTTACCGTGATCCTGTTGGCAACCAAAATTCCTTTGTCACCCTGTATTCAGCAGAGTTGGGTTTAATATCTTAATGTTACTGGAAGAAATTTTACATATAAGATGGTAAATACTCATTTTTTCACTCCGTGGTGATAACTGGTTGTTGCTATTGGTGTGGTGAAAAAAATGTTTTCGCAGGCCTTTCTTAAAAACATCTTTGAAATGGGAATAAGGCTGTTAATAATGATTGTTATAATGATGTCATGATGGGGAGACACCTTTGTGGATAATGTCAGAGGAACATCCAGATGTCACCAATGCACAGTGTAGCCTAATTATTCCTTGATGTAATAGCTCACAGATTTCTTATCCAATAGTCTTTGAACCGACAGGAACAAGGGCTTTTCCCTAACTTCATTTGTAGCCTTCCTGGAGAAAATAAACTTTAACAAAGAGACATGAATAACTCAATTGAAATTAAAAGGAATAAGAAGAAAGGTGAAATCCCCAGCTGATATTTTCTTCAGAAAGGCAAATCTGAGTGGGTAAGCAATTGGTGTAAGGAGATCATGAGAGGAGATCTGTGTCAGAGGTGGTGGCAACCCTGCCCTGTCATTGTACAGGCATATATATACATGCCTGAGATGTAGGAAACTCAAAAGGGAAGGAAGAGTGAGGTTAATTATGAGCCTAGAAACTTTCAGCTGGGTTGGTGCTATAAGGCAAAAACTCATCAGCCAGAAATGTCTAATGAGGAGAAAGATTCTGGCTTGGTGTTTGATCACAGGGTAATTATGAACCACTAAAACAGTATGGCTGTATAAAAACCCAATGTACTGTAAGATTAAACAGCTGAATTATTTTCTCCATTTATACAGAGGAATTAATGTCTCAATACAGCACTGATCCCTTATAGTCAAAAGAGATGGATTCAAACTGCAAAAAATGTAAAGCAAAGTGTAGAGAGTTTGATAATTATGTGTGAGAAAGTATCATAAAGAATGAAACTCAATGAGCCAAATCCATAGCTTATATGGCACAGTAAAATGAAAACTTTGAAGGTTGCTCTAGACATATAGAGAGCAAGAGTAAGGGAAGAACTTCTTAACCCAAAAGGTGATACTGTGATGATGGCAAATGAGTATAGATGAGCTGTAAATTAATGGGAGCTGGGAGTAGCATGGTTCTGGGAAGTCTGTTCTGCAGGACAAAAGAGAAAATAAGACTATAATTAAGACTATATTTGTCCCAAATGATGCAGCTATTGGTTTCTTGGGGGACAAAGTGACTCTTTGGAAGGAGAGTCCTTCCAGCCTTCTGTCCCTGACTTTTTTTCGTCTTACTCTTGATCAAATAATAAGCACCTCCACTTATTATTGGGACACTTTGTCACTGTTTGCAAAGTAATTTAATTCAGATAACTATTCAACAGCCACAAAAATATTCATGAATCCTGATTGTTTTGTAGATTTTAGTGCCATAATCAGTCAAAGAAGTTGTGCTATACCTTGGTGACTAGACACTAAAACACTAGTTCTGTGCTCCATTTAAAGTGAGAGAGATTTTAATTGCACGCTTGAAAGGTCTGAGGTTGTTTCTGAATGAATGAATTAATCTATTAGTGCCATTGTCTTTGACAATAAATGCTCTAGCAAAATTACAAGGCAAAGCTATTACTTTGCCTTGCATGGAGCATTCCCACTCCCTTGTTGTTCAAATTGTTTTCAGTCACTGGTCAACACTGCGTCGAAATCGTGACCTCAAAAAGCAAAGTGGACAACTAATGTGAAGTCCCACTGACCCCTTCAAAATTTAAATGATTTTCAGTTTATTAGATGGAGAAACCTTTCCCTTATTCATATCTCATTGCCTGTCTGGAGTTAGTGCAAGTTGCCTGGCTTTAATGTGAAGCCTTATTTATGCTGGTAAATTTAATATACTAGTGGGATTGGTCAGTTTAAGGGATCAAAGCCACTTTCTCTCCTCAAAAATAAGGAATATATTTTATTTGGTTATATCTAGTGTGATGTCTTTGCAAAAGGCAATCCCTAAATGCCCAAAATACTAGTGGAGAAAACCACTGGGAAGAGTTTTGTATCAAAACCAGAATTGTGTGCTTTATTACTGACAAAATATTATGTTGCCTGCTGGCTGCATGGATCTGAGTCTTGCCTTAACATCCACAGTTTCTCTGCTGGTACAAAACCCTGTGATACATGGAAATCCTGGCTGTAGGTGTTTCTGTGTGTGCTGGAGAGCTTTGTCAAAATAGCTGGAATAAGCAAGAGTTTATCTTTGCTGCTAAAAAAGGTCAATTCTCATCTTACAAATGAACGTTTAGTATAAAATATGTATGAATGATGCTAGCAGATCACTGTGAAGGCTGGATGTATTAACTGCAGTGCTTTGACTAACACAAGTTTATTTGTGGTAAAACTGAAGTGATTTGCTCTTGCTGGATTCTGTGTGCTGAGTATTTTTAAGCTAAAAAGACACATTCTTTTTATTCAGACATGGCAAGCTCCTGCTGTAGCCTTAGGTAATGTCAACCAAAGAGTGCTTTGGGCACAGTTATTATTTATATCAATTCTGCAAATTGCCTCTTGCTGGGGTACTGGATCTTCAGCAGGAATTTTATTGATGCAAAATGCCATGCTTATATGTTATGCTTGACAGAAATGATTATAGAGCCAGGAGTTAAGTGTCCCAGTATGAGTGAGGGGTCTGCAGATTGGTTTACAGAGAGTGTGAATCTTTGGCATTGATAAATGGGCAGATTTACTTCATCAAAGGTTGGTCCCCACTGTCCTGCACCAGGTCTGGATTCCTGCTGCTGAATCCAAGGTTTTCCTCCTCTTTGTGCCAGACTCCATAAGACACAATACAGTGTTTCTATATGTTAACACAAAACTCAGTAAATGAGTATCATAGACCATAGGTAGAGTGGAAAATAATGATAAAAAGAAGCTATATAAGGAAATATAATTATTTGCATGAAAAATCCTGCAGCTGAGAATAATGGATGGGGGCAGGACGGAGGGAGAGATTTCCATTTAATAATGATCTGTCTGGGTCAAAGGGACAGACAAAAATTTAGAATTAATCCTGGGCCTCTCTGAGTAGTTGTCTGCATATTTAGGAGCCTTAAATCTGTAGATCCTGCTCCCATTACTCAGATTTGTGGGTTTTCTGCTCTCATTTTTGCCTTGGTACATATATATGCTGAGCAATAGAAAGCCTGAAGTTACATCTTTCATTCCTAGCTGCACAAAACCAGTAAGACTAAATTACTGAAATACAGCATTAGGGAAAAAAGCTTCCTCCTCCCTCATTTTCTTCCTCCATGACACAAGCTATTGGCATGTCCACAGAATTATTATATAGAAGGATATCATGAAAGAAAACCTGAGCATCACTTCTCTACTCTGTGACACAGGGAAGTGATATCTCACATGGCACAAAATTGGAGCCCCACAAAACTGGGCTTGGAGTCAAATTCAAAATTTGTGATGACTTCTTATCTTAATGTTTTAATAGGATAAATTAACTCTTGTAAAAGAAAGCACCATGCTATTTGTCAAGGGTGTCAATAAATTTCTACCTGCGTTTGCTCTTGTGAGCAGAAAGCAGACAATAAGAGAACTAACAAAGAACCCTCTCCTCTAATGCCTTAAACATCACTATAATGATGGGAAAACAATGGCAACTTCTATCACCATCATGAAACGAGGAATTTACTGTCATATTTCTTGTGGGACCTAATTTAAAGCAGTGTTCTTAGAGAAACTCAGGTCAAGAGTAAAAAAGAAAAAGTTGATGGAGATCTATTTTGACAGTTGGAATATCACAGAGCATACCAGGTTAAACTTGGAGGGCTTTATGGAAAAAGACTTTTTACAGGGAACATGCGTGAATCCCAACTAACTGGAAATAAACAGCAAAGCTCTTCTGCTTCTTGTATATAACTTCCCTTACAAATGCATGCTGGAGGTGCAGACAGTTTTGTCAGAAATGCTTTCATTGATCTGCTCTTTTTGCAGCAGTCCTGGGCCACGAGTCTTACCTTTTTTTAGGAAAAAGTTCAGAATTTTGCAGCCCGGGTCAGTGAACAGACATGGCTGTACCTCTTTGAAGAAAATGCAATCTGAAGGCAGAGCATTCCTCCATCTGTTGGTGTTCATCTCTCACAAGGGTTTCTTGCATGAATTAAGTCACAACCTTTCTGACTGGGGGTTGTGGCTTTGGTCACCCAGCAATGGGTATGTAAGCCATCTTCTTGACTTGGACTTCAGTTTAAGGACTTGCCTAAATTAAGCAGAAATTGACATCTTCCCTTTAGGTTTCTGTGCACTGTGTAACATTCCTTCCACATGTGTTCTAGAATTAAATTTGGTGCAAGCATTTGTCAAAAGTACAACAGCTAATTTTCTTTTCCTAACTTTTCAGAAAGGAAGGGAAAAGAACATACCCTTTCGTTTTAGTCAATATTCTTATCTTCAGAGGGGCAAACAGGTATCCTTTAGCTGTCAGTTCCTTGTAATTTGTTTTAAACTTTTGCAAAGGTCATGTAAGAGAAGGAGTGGGGGGTACCTGCAGGGAGATGTCTCTTTTTTACAGTAAAAGCAGGAACCCACAGCTAAGGCTATTTTTGTGGATTTTTCTAACAGAATAGGGTTTTTAAACTGCTTTTATATTCTAGATTTTTTTTTTATTGCTAAAGGCAGCAGACCACTTTAGCAATATTAAAAAAACGCCCCATAGGGTCTTTGAATTAAATGCTCCTTTCGGTTTAAATGGTTTGAGACTTTGAAATAAAGAATGTGAGGCCTCCTATATTGAAGGCTTTGCTGTTTGAAGCATCGCTTTTGTTTTACCACCCAAAATGTCCTCTGGGATCCCGAGAACACTTTTACAAAGCAGGAGTCCAAAAGTCATCTGTTTATGGCAAAGCTGCTCTCCAGAGGAGGGGAATAAGTGAAACTGAAGTAATTCACCTCAAATAAAGATAAAAATAGACACAAATATTATTAAGCTTTAATAAACAATTAAATGTTGCCAGGCTGGAGAGGGGACCAGAGGGTAAGGAAGAATGGGGATCACAGGTAATAGGATGAGAGGAAATGGTCTCAGGCTGTGCCAGGGCAAGATAAGGTTGGATATTAGGAACAATTTCTTCATGGAAAAGGTTTTCAAGCAACAGAACAGACTGCTCAGGGCAATGGCTGAGTCACCATTCCTCGAGGTATTTAAAAGATGTGTAGATGTGGCACTTGGGGACATGGGTTAATGGTGGCCTTGGCAGTGCTGGGTTAATGGTTGGACTTGATGATCTCAGAGGGCTTTTCCAACCTAAATGATTCGGTGATTCTATGATGATTAAATAGCAGGATCTCATCCTGTAGGACGATCCTCCATAGTGCCCATTTTACAGGCAAACTGTGTCAGCTGTGCAGGATGAGCCACCTCCTGCTCCCATACTCAGAGGTGCTGCCCCAAGGCAAAAATGAAGGTCAGGAACATCAGAGGCATTGCCACTCTGTAATCAGGAATGACTGACTGTAATTGACCCAAATACAGAACAAAACCTCAGAGGAGGCTGACAGAGATCACTTGGTCATTACGACATAAACCTCTGCCAAGGTTTATGTTACTTTTAGCAGCAGTAATGTAAAATGCAAACAGTATTGTGTTAAAAAGAAAGGTCAGGACAGTATTATTAAAAAAATTGTAAACTGCATGTTGCAATCCAGTTTAAACCCAGAAAAGCAAAGAAAACTAAGTCTCTGTGCATAATCTGGAAAGAACTTTGAAGGTTCAAAATATTCCCAAAAACGATATTAAAACCAAACGAGATTAAATGTTGATGCCAAAAAATTGATATATTTTATTTAATAGTAAAAGAGGCAAGGAGAAAGAAAGAGAAAAGAGAGAAATAAAGAAATAGAAAAAGAAGTGTGCATGGGGGGTGGGGGGACAGGGAGAGAATGGCAGGGGTTGGGTGGGAGCATATCACCCATCCAAGGGTCCCAACGACGTCTCATTGCTCGCTTCCATCTGGTCTTCTTGGTGGTGAGGGTCCCTCATCGCCGCCGCCACACGCCGTGCCATGCCACCACACACCGACGAGTACAGAATGCTGTGGATTAATACATGCTTTGGGCAGGTGGGAACACCCAGGTGCCTCCCTGGCAGGGGGCCAGTTTGTCACTGTCCCTCACAACACTGAGGGTCTGTTGCATCATCTCTGGTGCTCTGGTGCAGGGTCTGGGGACCCCTTGGAGGGGACCTTTGATGGGCTGTGTCACCCCCTTCTGCTGCAGATAAGCTTCACCCCCCCGGTGAAGGGTCCCTCAGCCAGGCTCCTCTGCACAGGGCAGGATGGGTGGTCACTATGCCTCTGACCACACACCCAAAGTCTCTCTCCCCGCACCCTTTGGTGTGAGGATCTGTTCGAGCCTGGCAGCTGATAGCCCTGGGGCAGTGGCCTCCACCTTAGAGGTGTTAAGCTTATGCTTTGTGAATGTCCCCAGCCCTGAGTATTTCATCTTATCTTCATCAGCGAGCCATTCAGGGTGTGGTAGTCTTCTCTGCAGCTTTTGTAATACAGTTTTAAAATACATTCATGAAAATGTTTTAAGTCAGAAACTATAATATTTCAGTCTCTGACACTGAGAACGCTCCCTGTGAAGATTTGCAGTCTGCATTTTACTAAGAGAAACTCTATAAAGGTGGTGCCAAACCTCATGTTTTCTATGAATTACACGTCACTGAGAAATATTTTTGTGTGGCATATTTACTTAGAAATATCAATTTTCACGGCTTCTAATCAACAAATTCAGGAACTAATGCATGCTGCTGAGTTTTCCCAGACTCTGGCCATATTGTGTTTTCTCTAAACAAACCTGTGCTGAAGAGCAATCACAAGCTGGTAAAGCTAAAAGCAGTGTGTCTACAGCAAAACACAATTATGCTGTCCTTATTTTTGCAAAGTGGAGTAGCAAGAGCTGCTCTGCATGACCCAAATTTTCTCTTGTTGAAGTGGGACGACAGGAGATGGTTCTGCTCTATGGAGCAATAGCTCAAGGCGGGGAAGAGAGAGATGCTCTCAGCCATTAATAAAGCCAAGCTTCATCACCACTCGTCAGGTCTTTGCTTGGATTTCAGGCAGAGGACGTTTGCTTTGGCATGCACAGTTTAAAAATAGTTCATTTGATACACACTGGGTAAGGGACATCCAAACCCAGGAACACGGAATAACCCTGAGCATGTCTTCTCCTGGAGTGTCCTTTCTCAGGTCACCAGGAGTCCTTCACTTTGACCTCCTCTCTGGGCTCTGCTCTTACATCTCATTGTATATAAAGAACATTTTTCACATATAGAAACGCACATTGTAACATAAAAGTATATTTTTCCAAAAAGACATATTTGGCACCTTGACAAAGGTCATCTACACATGCCAGCTCTTTAAAAACCTCAAATTCTCCAGTGCAGAATTGATGTTGAAATATGTTTTCATGCTCTAGAAACTTGTTTATTGGGTGTTTTAGTTTGGCTGCTAGAGAATGAAAAAGATTATCTTCAAATTGGTTTAAGGTCTTAGGAAAAGTCTCCTTCAATATACAGGTTTGTTAATGCGGCGAGTTGGGGAATTTTCAGGCTTTTATTCTGTGAATGTGAATTTTAAAAATCTGGAGCACTGGAGTAATATATAAATAGGTTAAAAAAAATTGATTTTTCTGAAGAAGTATATAATCTACAGCAACTATTCAAAATTTATCATTAGAAGACAAAAATAATCCTATTTTGCGTTATAACTGCAATGTAAAGGAAAATGTTACACCCAAAATGGACACTTGGCTTTGCAGTTATGACTCAAGGCTTCTGTTGGGAGACTCAGTCCCAGCAGCTGATCTCACGCCTTACTACCATGCAGAACAACAGCTGGACTGAATGCATCCCAGGGAGTGCAGTAATTCCAATGTGCCAATCACCCTATGCAAAGCCAAATTAAAATGTACCAACTAATAAGACCTAATTTCATCATCCTTTAGTGCTAGAGATGAATGAGCAGTGTAATTATACAAACACTGTCAGTGGCCTTCAGAGAATTGTTTTTAAGAAAAGCTAACAGAACCTGACTCAGAAAACAATTGGATTTATGGGATTTGGGATGTAGATTGGATAGCATTTTTTGGTGAAATGACTGCTGATAAACAGTGGGTTCCCATGAGAGATCAGATGCAGGAGGGATTGAAAGGAAGATTAGATTAGATATTGGGAAGAAATTCTTCCTTTTGGGGGTGATGAGGCCCTGGCACAGGTTGGCCATAGAAGCTATAGTTTCTTCATCCCTGGAAGCATTCAAGGCCAGTTTGGATGGGGTTTGGAGCAATGGAAGGTGTCCCTGCCCATGGCAGGGGGTTGGAACTAGATAACCTTCAAGGTCCCTTCCAGCCCAAACCATTCTGTGATTCCATGAAGCTGTTCAGCACTGTACAGCTGCTTTATGGAAGCCACAGAGATCAGACCTTACTGCTGTCTCTTCTTGAGAAGCACTTGCATCATTAGTCCAAATTTTACAGTGATTTTCATACCCTGGTCACTTAAAAATAAATTTACCCTTAAATTAGATATATGCAGGTTTGTTCAAGGATCTGTTAGCTCAGGTGGATCATGTTGACCTGGTCCTTCAGTACCTTTTACCATCTGTGAGATACACAAGTGCAACAGCTTGTCCCCTAAAAAAGTTCTTTGCAAATTAACTTAATTAGCAAATGACCTACCATGAAAGTACAAGGCTATTTTGCATCCAAGGAATTTCAGTGACAGGTCTCAAGGTACTGGAACATTTTTATCTACAAATCAATAGCCAAGCTCCCCAACACTTGTACTATCAGACGATCAAAGCTGTGACAGCACAGCAATCAGTCATAGCCACAAGAGCACAATACTGGCTTCTAATGACATAAGTGTTATCTGAGATTTGCAGGACCTGATCAATTGAACGAGACAGTAGATGGCAATCAATAGTTTTCTAT
The DNA here is from genome assembly GCA_013396875.1 of Vireo altiloquus. Lineage (NCBI taxonomy): Eukaryota > Metazoa > Chordata > Aves > Passeriformes > Vireonidae > Vireo > Vireo altiloquus. The sequence goes on from VZRF01008652.1 coordinate 1,222,311, forward strand.
CATTATAGCAACCCCATTCATACTGCTGGAGTAAGAGGTTTGTCAGAATTTAATTTCATGCATTTTTTTTCTGGGGGTTTATCCACTCAGGTGTTTGAACTCAAACTCGATTTACCAGATGTGTGCTTTGAAGCTGGCTTTGCTTACACTTAGATAGCTGAGTGATTTGTTTTGGTAATTACTTGTCCTGGGGTGATGTTATAAGGCTTCTTTATTCTACTACTTATTCCATGCCGTCTGCTTAATGCCCAGATTAATACATTTCAACTTTAAACACACACATTTATACATCTATACAGCTATATACAAACAGTGGTAGCAACATTCGACAAACATATGGAGGCATTCCAACATTACAAGCGGTTCTCACCCAACATCAAATCTCGCTGCAGTACACAACGTGTTTCTCCATCCTTCTGCATTATCCACCATGTGAAACCTGACCACTGAGCCACAGGAGTGAAGGTGATTTGCCAGATCTGAAGAGGAAGATGGAGATGAAGAGCTGGAAATTATCATCCTCTGCTTTTTCCGTAACAAACTGGTTGTAATTGCTAATCCATTCCAAAAGAAAACTACCAAGGCCAGAATGGAAAAACAACATAACATACACATTCTCTATAGTTTCCATTACTTCAGTGAAACTTCGATGAATCACTACTACCAGGCATATTAAAATGGCGGTGCTGATTCTTATTCCTGACTTCTAAAAAGTGTAAGCCAGGGACCCGACTGCCCACAGTTGTGGATGTGTACTTATGGCTAGGTTCCAGAGAAAAATTACTATCTCAAACAGCATGGTGATTTTCTTGATACTGTACTTCAATACCAAGTGATTCAAATCAGAATGGTTTTTTGGTTTGTTCCCCCCCCGCCACTTTCACATGCCCCTTAAGTTGGACGCCAAATTTTTGTCTCAGTTTTGGAGAAAAAATTTTAGGAGGAGACGCTCCGGAATGAGGACCTCCTTCAAAGGGAAAGGGCCTCCCCCTTTCCTCCACCAATGGGACAAATTGATAATAGCAGGTGAAAGTGGGAAAGAAACTGAAATATTTATTTACACAAAACAAAAGCCGGACAGAACAGAAAAAAAAAAAACCTCAAAATACAACAAATGCCCGGAGAAGGGGAAAAACACACGGGCTGACAACTAGTCCCCTCAGTCTCCGGGATGGGGAAGGAGAAGTCCACGCAGCAGCCTGGAGCAGGACAGACGGAAGAAAAGCTGCTGCCGATCCTCCTCCTCCCAGCAGGCCAAACAGTTTGGCCTTCCTCGGGCTTGGACCAGCCAGGGCCTGCGGGCCCCTGGACTGGAGAGAAGGGAAGGAAGGCAGGGAGAACAGGGGGAGGGAAGGGAAAAAAACCTCTTCCTCAACTAGCAGGAACAAGAGGAAGGAAAAAAAACCACAGAGCAGCACAACGCTCCCGGCACACTTCCTCTCGAGCACTGCCCAGACCGTTGGAGCCCAGAGCTGCTGGGTCCCCATCCATTGAACAGGCCCGAACCAGTGTCCCGCAGTTCTGGCCTCATCTCCCAGGTCCATCTTAAAGATATAGCATCTTTGGGCATTAAACAGATGGTTAAGGAATAAAGAAGTCTTATCACCCCAGGACATTACTTTCTATCGAAAATTGGTTTTCTGCATATCCAAAAAAAGGGAAGGCTAATGAGCAACTACCTTCATAGAATGGTTTAGATTTGAAGGGACCTTAAAGATTATCCAGTTCCAGCTCCTCTGCCATGGACGCCTTCCACTAGACCAAGTAGTTTTGAGCCCCATCTAACCTGACCTTGGACAACACATGGGGAGAGTCGAAGAGGGGGTAATGCTGCCTGATGGCCACCACTGCTGTTGTCACTATCAGAAAATGGGGCAAGGTGACCCCATGTTCCATGAAATTGCAACCACCTCAGTTGCTGCTCCATCTGTCTCTCGTATCTATTGGCGTCCTTAGCTCAGTATTGAAATACAAAGCTTAAAACCTTGAATTCTGGCATTTATTTTATGAGTACTCCTGTACAAGTAGAGCATGACATGAAAGTCTTCTCAGCCCATATTTTTCAAAAATAGAAGCCAAAATCTGTCTCCTAAATCTGTAGCCAGGCTCTTAAATGAGATATCTGATTTTCTCGGTGCTAAACCCCAGCTTGCTCCTATGAATTTGATACTCTGCAGTCTTGAAATCAACAATTTATGAGCTGAATGGTGCATTTAAGAGCTTGACTTCTGGTTTCTTTTTCCATCAGCCCAGTCGTTGTTCTGCTTGTGTTTTTAAATCTGGTGTTCTGGTCATGCTGAGTATCTGGTTGGTAAATTCAGCCCATCTGCAGAAAGCACATGCAGTTTCATTCACCCTGGGTTAGCAGCTCTGAGGTCACTCCAACTCTAAGATTCTTAGAGATGCTGGGTTGAGCAAGGGGCCGTTGTTTTGCCCTCCTGCTCAAAATAGCCTGAACACTGCCTTGGAGTGAGGCTTTGGTGACAGCAGCTCTGCCAGGACCAGCTTCTCCATTAAATTTAGGGCAAGGTGATTTGATTTGTTTTGATTTAATTAAGAGGAGGTAGAACACTCTTGTGCCTTGGAATTGCTCTGTGCAATTTTTATTTTTATTTTATTATTGCTTGGTGTTGGCTTGTTAGCTGAGGTCTTTTAACATGACCACTGGCCCAAAGTAACCCAAAACTTACATCTGGGAGAGCACCAGTGCTTGAGACTTGCTGTCAGACAGAAATAATATGCCCCAGCAGAGAAGGAGGCCCTAGGGCCAGCAGGCGCCTGCAGGGCAGGACAGGACCCATAAGTTACTTCAGCTCCAAAGAGGCTTTTTTGCTCAGCACACAAACTATCATCTGTGTTTGATGGGAGCTAAAGTTCATGGTTTGCTTATCAGACCAATGGAAAAAGGGGTTCTTATTACAGTGTCATATACTTGTCCTTGCTCATTAAATAAAATAATAGGGGCTTAGGATTAGGTTCCCACCTTTGTCTGGAAGCTAAACTGCCAGTCGTGAGGAAAGCTTCATGCACTGTTTTCATTCTTTATTTTATTGGGTAAATAATTTAGTTTAATACTTTCTTGTGATCTCTTGCCATTGTTGCAGTTTGCTTATGCACACAGCCGTCCATTTAATCACATATTACAGCTGGATTTGGGTATTTGGATTGCTGACTGGTTATTATTTTTGGACTCACAGACAGGAGCATTTCTCTTTATAAATTCTTTATCATATTTCTAGAGAAATATATTATCTCATTTGAATGTAATTAACTTAGTCACTACACAATTAGTTTATAGGATTTATTAATGCAACTATTAAAGCTAGCTAACAAGCTCTGGCAATCCCTATGTGGATTTTATACCACAATACAGACAAGCATAATAATAAAAGGGAAACATTTTAATATTCTCCTGTGGGTGGAATCCTGGATTCCCTACATGTTTTATACTGTCCTCAAATTAAAGTGCCTGCCAGCAGTTCCAGCCCTGAGGTCTTCACTCAGTTTTTACTTCGTCTGCTTTCGGCAAATTCCTTGCCTTTTTTTACTTTTTGTATTTTTTTGTTTGGTTGATTGGGTTTTTTTGGTTGTTGTTGTTTGTTGTTGTGTTTGGGGGATTTTGTGGATATTTTCTGTATTTATAAGGATGGTATTTGAGAAAAAAAATTCTGATTGGACTTTTAATGTGTATGTAAGATGACATGACTGAGGAAAGAAAATTGTTTGTAGAATTGTATTTGACCCTGGCTGTTCCCTTAGCAGAGGCCAGGACACCTTGAAAGGAAAATTAGGACTGTGAGAGTTAAATGAGTACCAACTCAGAGCACGGAAACATTTATAATTCCACTGTTCTATTTGAAAGATATGTTCTTGTTATAGATTTATGTATTCATAACAGTTTATATATATGTAGGATTGATTTTAAAAAAAAGATTAAATAATAATAATATAAATTTTAAAAACCTAAATCAAACCCTGAGGCCAAAGGTTCTACATACCACATTTTTTATTCATGAGGAAATTAGAAAATGGTGCCTTTTTATCTTCAAGATTCCCACTTGAAGTAAAATGACAAAGATGAGATTTTAACATTGAAAGGTTGTCAGATTTGACTTTATGTGTATTCAGTTTATAAGAATTAAAGAAATTTTAGCTGTGCACCTTGCTGTGCTGCTGTGGCTTTCACGGCAGAGAGACATGTAAGTTTTGGCCCAGAATGAACAACCATGCCCTTGAACAAAATACAAAATGATGTAGGCACAGGTAGGTACCATAAAGGCTGCATGGTCTGACCCAGAAAATGGGCACCCCTGTGCAGCAGGACAGTGTCCACAGCTGCAGTGACCCCAGTGCTGTGGTCACTGTCTCCTTGGACAGTGCAGAGCTACAGCCCTTGACTGGAGCAGATGAAATTATTGTAATTAAATCATGGGGAGTGTAATGCCTCTGGAAACAGCAGTGCCTTGGCAAGCCATGGCATGTGCTGCTGGCCTTGGCTTGTGTGTACATTGAAAATAATGTGTCTGAACATTGAAAGGCCTGAGTGATGTCCGTCTCCTGCTGTGAAATTTTTAGATGAGGAATGATGAAAATGCAAAACATAGAGTTAAATTTTTTGCTTCCAAGTGTATTGATGGCCAGGTTGGATGTGGCTTCTGATGTAGTGGAAGCTGTTCCTGTCCATGGCAGGGGGGTTCGTAAAGATGAGTTTTGGGATCCTTCCTACCCAAATCATTCTATGATTCTACATATCTGATTGTCCACTCCAAAAAAACCAGCTTTCCTGTTTTCCAGGCTAAAACCATGCCCTTTTTAAGAGCCTGGCCACTCCAAACTCTCTTTCACACAGACTGAGCTTCTTCTCTTGCCTGGAGCTTGCTCTGCCCTTGGACTTGAGTGAGAAATTAACCCAGGAGCTCATGGATGTCTCCAGGAGGCCCAGGTTTTCCCTGAGAGCAGAGGATATCTGTAGGGGTTATTGAGTTTATGGAGCTGTGCACCTTCTTTGAGATCAGAAGCTGTGATTTCCCTGATTTAGATGTGTTTACTCTCCTTCAAAGACTCTTATGCAGATTTTTCATGTGAGAATGGGTGCTCCCAGCAGTGTTAGAGGTGCTTTGCCATATGTCATGATTTGAGATTTCTGACTTTACTCCAGGTGAAGCATCAAATTGATTTACATTTTCTGTTGAAAGATGGAAGTTATTTACAGAATAATTTTTTTCTCTTTTCTCTTTACTGGATAGTTATTTTCACAAAAAAAAAGAGGAGAAAGCATTACTGGAAAAATAAGTTCTATCTTTGAATAGGAAAATTATATATGTTTACATAAATAAACATAGAAGGTAAGTAGGCCATTATTTAGAAATTTCAGGTTTTGAATGAGCATACATTGAAGAAATTATTTAAGTTATAAGCATTAAACCTAAATAACAATAATTCAATTTTCATAGGCCCAGTCATTCTGGTTTTAAAGCTTCAGATTTAGCTATAAAGGCTGGAATTTTCACTGTGCTGAACTTAAAGGCAGGTTTGTCAGTCCTATGTGGCCAGAATTTCATCCTGAGAAGAACTGCTGGGAGAGCACAAGATGATTTTCTATGATGAATTCATATTTTCCTCTCGTTAGAATACACACTTCAAAGTAGAGTAACAAATGAGGATTTTATCCATTTGAATGCCTGGAAAGTGGTGAGAATGATTTCCTTTTTCCCAGACCTGCCACCTGGAAAGAAAGTCTCAGCTGTAGGAGGGGCAGAGAAAAAAATCAGGAGTAAATTCTGACTTGGAACTGTTTATATAGAGCAACAATCATATAGAAGTGACAAAATATCTGAGAGATGCACAGTACAAGACAGGCTGACTTCCAATGGATAATACAATTTAAATATTTATTATTATAGAGTCACGTTTTTCCAAGGTTTGCCAACCTCAGGTTTGATTCAATGTCAGTGCCATTAAAACTGCTCATATTGCTTCTTTATTTTCTCCTTATAGTGAACAATTTTAGTTGCTCTTTGATGTAAACTTGTATTTTATATCACTCATTGCTCCCTTCAAAAATATTTTCCATGTAAACGAGTTAAGCTTAATAAAACAGACTGACTTAATTGTGAAAGAAACTGTCCCTTTAGGCCTATAATGCTGTTGATTTACTCATTCTTATGTCTTTTAGTTAACTCAGCTGATCTTCCTTGAGGAGCTCATTCTGGTTTGAATGATTTTGAAGAGAGAAGTTGCACTAAGCCAGGCTCATGGAAGGTGGTTTTTTTTTTCATTTATAAAGGGGAATAAAAGGTCGTATGGAGGCTATAACAAGCTTTGCCCCAGTGTGGGTTGCCAGGACCAGGCAGTCATGTTCACTGCTGCCTCTTGAGCTCTGGCCTCCTACCTTCAGTTATGTTTGTGACAGCTGTGACACACATCTGCACATGGCTCAGCGAAGGACACAAACCTGGAGATGAGTCTCAGCAAGGCTGGGAACAAGATGTTCTTAGCTAAGCTGCTTAGGTGTAAAATTAATTGCTGGAGTAATCTGGGTGGAGACAAACTCTATTATGACATGCCTGTCTGTGAGGTGAGCAGACTCTTCCACAAGGGAGAAGGTATAAAAGGGGAAAAAAAATAAAGCTAATCCCAAGAGAGTTTCCCAATCTCCAGAGTAAAGGGTGGTGTTAACAAAACACTCTGCAGGTTTGGCACCACAGACTTGGATTACTGGGATGTTCTGGGGGATTGGACTGGTCTTCCTATTGACTGAATGGTCATTGAGCAGTAAGCAAAGTGACTTGCCCAAAATGTAAGTAAAGACAAAAATTCACCAAATAACTTTTTTGTTGTATGTTTTACACAGGGGCAGAGATAAAGAGTGGGGTGGCACTTCAGCTCACTGGGAACCCAGTGCTTTGCTGTGGTTTATTATTCAGCGATGTATTAAAGGTTCTGATGATTACTGTGGTCATTTTCTGTGTGATTTGATAGGATCTGTAATTTTGAAAAGAAGCCATTTCTTGAAAGGCAGAAGCACCTTTATGTTGTAAGCATGGTTTCCCTGAGAGCACCTGGAAGGCTCTGCAATGCATTACCAGCCAGGACACCTCTGTGACCTTATCACAGAACCACAGTATGGTTTGGGCTTGGGGGAACTTTAAAGCTCATCTCATTCCCGCCCCCTGCTATGGGCAGGGACACCTTCCACTATCCCAGGTTGGTCCAAGCCCTGGCCAACCTGGCCTTGAACACTTCCAGGGATGGGGCAGCCACAGCTTCTCTGGGCACCCTGTGTCAGAGCCTCACAAACCTCTAAGTCAAGAATTTCTTCCTAATATCTAAACTAAATTGCAGCTTGTCCTGAACCCTCCACTCACAGCTGCATCATTCCCCTTTCTGTGGTGTTTGGCTTCACCTGCTCTGTGCATTTCTAAAACTGCCTGTAAAAAAGCCAGATCTCTAAAGAGAACAATTGCTTCTCTGGACAGAGAGCTGTCATCACATCCCTTAAACCACATTTGCACCTGGGTTCTGTTGACATGGCCAATTTATCATTATTCTATTTACTGGGAAAACGTTGAACTGTCTTTCATGTGTGTTGTCTTTGGTCTTAAGTGATCCTATCAAATTTTAAATTATCTGCATCTGTTACAGTTTTGGCAGCATCTTTTTACATTATCTATGGTGAGCCTATTAACCCTCTCTAAATGCAGCTATCTTCTCTCTTAATTTCCTGAGTCAAACATCATTATGAAATCATAGACCTGGATGAAGTTAAAAGCCAGAAAAATCAGTATTTTTTTTCCTCATCAAATGATATTAGGAGAGATTTGTATTGTATTTGCACTGACATTTACCTATACACTTCTGCATCAATGAGTTGTGATAGTTTGCTTTTTTTTATATTGAAACAAAAATTGCTGCAGGCTACTGCTATGAAAAAACCTTATTCCTTGACTTCTTTTCTGCTTATCTGACTTCTTTTCTAAATTGAAATCTTCTAATGTAAACTCTAAATCCTGTCCTGAAAACAGCCTGTGCTACTCCCAAATCCAGTTTAATATGCACAAGTGAACAGTTTCGTAAATGCACATGAAGAAGATGAGTTGAAGCCCCTTTGGAAAACATTGTTCTCCAAGATAGACAAGATTAAAGGCTAGATTTCCATGTCGTTTTCCTCACCTACATCTTCAGGAACTTGGAATGCATTTACTTAAACACGTAAACCATAACCTGGTCTAGTGGGAGGTGTCCCTGCCCATGGCAGGGAGTTGGAACTAGGTGGTCTTTAAGGTCTCTCCCAACCCAAACCATTTAATGATTCTATGAGTTTTTCAGGCCATATGTTCCAGTGGAGATTTTCCAGGCACAAATAGAAAATAGTTCCACCTGGCCTCAGTGGGGACATTGCTGACAGCCAGGTGCTGTCTGTGTAATTCCAGTCATAATATTTGACATTGTTTCTCTTTAGCTAATACCTTCTTTCACGTGTCAGTTGCTCAGAAAGTAGACTTACTACTGTACAAGTGGGTGGTGTGGCACAAGCTTGCACTGACATCCAGGTGAGACAGGCAGCGCTGGGAGAAGAAAATTGTTAATGAGTCCATTTTGGAGCAGAAGACCTGAGGAACAGAGTGAACTGATGCCTTATCTGAAAATAGAGTGGAAGACTACAGTAGGGCTGAAAGGGGACCTTAATAATTTAAAAGCAGTACATAAGTCCTAACTACACATCTGTCTTTTCTCCTGCTGCTCTTGGGATGTTGGAGGTGCTTTCTGTGGTCTGACCATCAATATTTGCAAAGTCATCCTGAAGTGCCCAGTTTGGTGCAGAGTGGTTTAAGTTTTCTCTTTGGTTTTACTCTGAGCATCTCACACAGAGGTCCCTTAACATCTGGGCTTCCAGCTGTAAGACTTTCACCTTGCTCCCCCTCTCCCACACTGGCTGCTGAACCTGCAGTGTTTTATGACAAGATGATGACAGCCATGCCTGTTAAAAGCTAATTTGTTCTGACTACCAAGACTAAAGGTTTGGGTTTCCCACTGTTGTGGTTTGACACTGGCCAAACACCAGGCACCCACAAAAGTTGCTTATTCACCCTCCCCTGCCACAGCTGGGCAGAGGAGAGAAAAAAATTTAACAAAGGGCTCATGAGTTGAGATAAGGACTGGGAGAAAACACTCCAAGGGCAAAACAGGCTCAACTTAGAGGAACGAAGTGATTTTATTACTAATAAAACCAGAGCAGGATAATGAGAAGTAAAATAAGTCTTTAAAAACCCCTTTCCCCTCCAACCCCTCTCTCCTTCCCACTGACAGCGTAGGGGATAGGGCGTGGGGGTTTTGGTCAGTTTGTCACCCGAGGTTCTCTTCCACTGCTCAGGGAGAGAAGTTGTTCCCCTGTGAGACCATGGGGACCCTTAACACGGGAGACAGTTCTCCATGAACTTCTCCAGTGTGGTTCCAATCTCACAAGCAGCAGTTCTCCCAGAGCTGCTGCAGTGTGGGTCACTCTTCCACAGGGTGCAGTCCTCCAAGGACAGGCTGCTCCAGCCTGGGAGCAGAGCCCTCTCTCTCCACTGGGTCTCCCACTGGATCACAGCCTCCTCTGGGCATCCACCTGCTCCAGCACGGACACCTCCCCACGGGCTGTGGGTGGATCTCTGCATCCCCCCTGGATCCCCATGGGCTGTGGATGGATCTCTGCATCCCCCATGGATCCC
>VZRF01008652.1:1232289-1267097 GCA_013396875.1 Vireo altiloquus
ATCTCAGCTCCAGCGCCTGGAGCACCTCCTGCCCCTCCTTCTTCACTGACCTTGGTGTCTCCATGTTGTTTTCCCTCACATATTCTCTCCTCCTCCTCTTCTCTGGCTAGGAAAAACTGTGCCTCACTTTTTTTTTAATTTTCTTCTTATATTTGTTATCACAGAGGTGTTACCAACATCTCTAATTCACCCAGGCTTTGCCAGTGGCATGTCCATCTTCAGAGCCATCAGGGATTGACTCTGGCAGACAGGGTGGAAGCTTCTAGCAACCACCTCTGTGGCCTCCCTGCTACCAAAAACCAGGCTGGGCAAAACAAATACACCTACACTTGTAGGGAAATATCCCTTGGTATCTTTTAAAATGTGTGCTAGTGTTCCATTTCCTTCTAATTCATAGAGTTTCTTTTCAACACCATATTTAGCATGTAACTCTCCTTTGTGTGTCCTTCTATAAAAAATCTCCTTGGATAGTTACTGCATTAGGGGATACAAATTTATTTTCCTTCTAATCTTTTTCCTCTTCTTGAACTTTTGCTTCACCCACATTCTTAATGTTTTCCCAGTCTTTTAAATGTAGGGGTAAGAATAGATTCCTGGATATTCCTTATTTGTCTTTGATTCAAACATGAATAAAGAATAACATTTTGTATTCTGAACATAAGGGAAATCTAATAGAGCCTGAAAATTAAAAAATCAATTTAAAATCAAATCTCAATCTTTAATTAATCTGATAAACTGGAAACAACTGAGTTGATGAGTTGGAGCCAGATTGCTGCATGACATCAGGGTACACAACTGCTGAGCTCTTGCATTTCTGGGCATCAGTTTGGTTGAAGGACCCCTGTCTCCAACCCTGCTGCCTTTGTGAGGGGAAACATCCCCCTGCTAATTCAAGTGTAAGTGGCTGCTTGTTAGAATTTGAGGTTTAAAATCTGCGAAATTCCCTTTGTCTTTTTTCCTGAACAAGAAGAGCCGTGGGTGCTGTGTCACTTGCCAGGTGGTGAGTGCCGCCTGAGGGCAGCTAAAAAAAATGAAGGGGCCTTTCAGGATCAAATGTGGAGATTTATGTAGTTGTCAACACCAGCCAGTGCTGCATAGCACATCCAAATTCTCAAAGCAGAAGTTTCCGTTGGAATTTCACTGGCAGATGAAATCCATGGGGTTTTTGGTAACTTGTTTTCAGTATTGCAGATATGTTGGTGAGGTGTTGAGCATCTTCGTGTTATGCACTCAGTATGGACTCTTTAAATGTTGTGTGGCTCTTGCTCTTCTCCCAGGTCAGTCATGGTGGGATTATTTTAGCTCACATACTCTCCGAAGAGCATGATTTCCATGTGGGATCCCAGCAGGAGCTTGTGTCAGGCTTCCTCCTGCACCCCAGCACAGCAGTGGCTATTCCAAAGTGGGGTGCTGGGCAATAACACAGACTGTAATCTTAACTCCAGCCCCCTAAGGATGTGACACTGATTTCTGACCTTTAGGGCTGCCTTTGGACAAAAAGGATTTCCAGTGGGAAAGCCAAAACCACTGCTGATGTACAAGTGCATAACCCTCCTCATTTTCACATTTGCACACACAGAAACTACTGTCAAAAAGGAAGCTGTCATCCAAGCTTGGATTTGGTAATCTCAGATCTCAGGGAAGAATAGAGACTTCTCCACAAAGAAAAGGTTCTCTGCCTAGATGTTCACAGCTGCTTTCAAAATGGTTATTCTTCATGGTGCTCAATGTGCAGGTGCCCTTGGTGTGCTCGGTCATTAAGCTGATCCCTGGTGTCTGTTTTTCCTCTCTCACAGATACAAATACCTGCTCCCACCTTATAGATAGCCACTGCCATCCCATTTCCCACACTGGTTGCTAACCCTTGGCTGCACCAAGCTACTCCCACTGCATTCTCGTGTTCACTACCTCCCCATCCAGATTCATCCTTAAGGATTCAAATAACTTAATCCATCAGTTCCAGGAAGAAATAAGGCAGGATGAGATGGCATTTTTTTTTATTATTATTCATTATCTTGAGTGATTTGAGTGCTTTTCAGTAGCATTAGGTGAAAGAAAGTGGAAAGGAATTGGATGGCTGCATTTCTGTGGGAAAACACAGGGTCCATTTTCTTTACATTATCCATTCCGAGGTCATGAAAGGATGATGAAATAGACCCCATGGGACGTGTTTAAAGTAATTATGTTCTCAGGTTATTTAGTGAGTGGGATTTCCTTTTACTTACAGGACAGGTATTTATAATTAAATAAATAATTTGCTCTAATATTAGGCTCCAGTCATTGTATGAATTATTTTTGTTGTGCATAATGAGAAAATTGCACTGTATAATGTGTATGTTGGTGTATTCATCATTGGGCTGGTTTATGTTTAAAGAAGTAATTTATTATCTAAAAATATGTTTAATTTATATTTGAATTTTTTTCTGATGGCTTAGCACCTAAAACAAGAATCCAATCCCTTTCTCTCTGATAGGTAGAGAAGACACGTGGTGGTTTGAGGTTGATGAGAATGGTGCTGGTTTTTCTTGGCTACTGTTTATCTGCTCAGTTTAACCCTGTGTGTTTCAGTATGGCTCAGTTCATGATGATAAACTAGAAGGACAGGGAATAATTTATAAAAATATTTTTTAGTAGTAATGCCCCATTGGAAAGAGGTTAAGGCAGCAGCTGGGCATGTGAGCAGAGAAACAGGAGAGATTGAACTGATTTCACAGGTGCAGCCCCTCCAGCAGTTCTGGAGCTGGCATTAGAGATGGTAAGAGAAGGAAGGAAGGTTGAGAATAATAAAAAGAGGAAAAAAAAGGAAGAAATCCATGAGGCAATGGAGGATACTGTGCACAGCTGGTAAAGGATTGAGCTGAGAATACCAGCCTAGAAATGGGAATTCATGTCACTTTAAAATAGGTGCATTCATGTCCTCGGGCTGGTCATAATTTACAGAATGTAACATATCGATGGTGACAGGACAAGTTTCATTGGGAGCTCTGGCTGTGATGCTGCAGCTCTGTGTTACAGCTGGGGATGAAGCATTTCCCCAGCCTCCTGGGGCTGCTGGCTTGGCCCATGCTCCACACCTCTGTCTCCCCACCAGCCCAGGTTCTGTGTGTGGGATCAGCTCAGCGAGTTCCTTTCCATCAGTCCCTAGCCAGCACATTGAAAACTTAAAGAAGGAATATCTTAATTATAATTAATATCTTCCTCAGTTCAGAAGGAAAGTTAATCCATTCTTTCCCCTCCAAACACAGCATACTCCTGACAAAAGTGAGGCTTAGGTAGTTCTCAACCTCCAGAACTATGAAATCAGTAAAAGCTGAAAGTATTAAGGAATGAAACTTTTCCACTATGTGAAATTTTCCCCCATCACTGACCACATGCTGCCAGGCAAGGAGAGATCCATCCCACTGCCCCCTGCACTTGTGCAGACAGTGGAGTGTCTCCTTGGATCATTTCACATCAAAAGATCTAAAAAAATCAATTTTTCTCTTTATTGAACTGATTCTTAGCCTGGGAAACTCTAATGTGGGATAATATCGGCTGCTTTTCCAGGCTTGAGGGTTTACATCTCCTGTCCTTCTCCTCTTCCTAGAACAGCTGGATAGGCAGAAGTGCTGCAGTCTCACTCGCATCCTGGGTAAGTTTTATTTCCAAAAGGGAAGAAAGCTTTAAAGTTTAATCTCCATGGGAAAGAAATCAGAAGATGCAAATCTAATAGAGAATGATCTTTAAAAAATCTCCCATCTCTCGAGCATGTGGATTAATGCAGAAATTGCTTTATTAGTCTAATGGAAATGTCTTATGATGTCTGGAAAGGCTTGAATCAGTGGGCCTGTGGCAATCCAATAGGGCATCAAAAAAATTTCTTTTAAGCCCTCACTGAACTCTGTGGAGAAGCTGATCTGCTCATGAGGTGGGGGCTCTGCCCATCCCATCTGATTCTGACACACAAGAATATAATTTTTTGTTCAGCTCTGCATTACAGGCCAAAAGCTGCAGTTTTTTATCCACAGAACTTCTCTTTAAAAGCTGCCTCAGAGGTTAATAATTGTACCTCTGGGGTTCTAAGGTTAAGAATGTGATTTTTCTGTCAGTATAATAGAGTCTGCTTAAATTCATGTGTACAGCTCTGCATTGGGATCAGCAGAGAATATTCCCAAGTGCATAATGAGCAAAACCAGTCAATAGAAATCAATATAATTTTCAACTTTTGAAAGACAACTCTTTTGCCTTCATATGCTTTGTAGGTCTGTCACTCCTTCCTATGCACAGTGAATTTAGATTTTTTTACCTTACTTTTTATAAGATAACAACAAAAGGTAAAGCTTTGGTTATTTAACCATGGACAGTCCAACAAGAGCATGTCCCACTCTGTAAGAGTGAACACTCTGCTAAAACTGTGTGTGTAGGCTTCTGTGTATGCTTGCCATGCTTCTGTATCTGTGGCAAACTGAATGAAGAGAAAGAGGTTGTCATTTTCCAGGATACGCTTGGATTGAGTGTTTTCATCCTATAAAATTACTGGATGGTTAAATGACCCTGCCAGGGATTTTTCCCCATCTAAACTGATTTAAGCACACCTGCTGCAAGCTGAGACCTGGCACTCACAGTGTTCATCACATCTGACTCATACCAATGTCTGTAGGGTAGATGTGTCAGGCAGGGACGGAGATTTCCCCATCACCCAGGATGTTTGTGAAAGCCTCTGTTTACCTGCCTCGGATTGTGTCTACCTGGAGTTGCATGTTTGTCTATACTTGAAGACAAAACCAGTATTAATTTAGTTTTCTTGCCCTTAGAATACTGCTGGTTTTTTGCATTTGTGGCATCTCTTAGCCTTGATTATCTGTGGCTATGCTGACTGCACAAAGTGATATGCTGAGGGGTATCTGGTGGATGTCTGGGGAGTCAGAAGGGCTGGGAAAAAAGGTACAAGAGGGACAAGGAGGTCAAAGGCATTCCTGGCAAGCACAGAGTAAAGTATTAAGATCATAATTAATTTCTAGGACTAAGAGAGGGCTACTAAAGGGGGCTAGTCAGTCTGTGCCTGTGAGCGTATATTGTGATCTGGTTTGAGTAATGTACTTCCTGGTATCCATGGATATCCATAGGAAAACTGAGAGGCAATAAGACAGAACTTCCTTGAATGTGTTATGAACATGGAAGTGTGCCATTGTCCTACCTCACAGGTCACTGAAGTCTTGTAGCCTGGAGCAGGAGGAAAATGATTCCTGTGTGCATCACAGTAGTGAGGAGCCAAAGCGAGGGTCATGTACACTATTGCATGACCTGGCTCATTGAGATTTCTGTTCATATCTCCTGCAAGGGACTGAGGCCACAAACTAAATATGTCCTACTGGTACAAGGGTTTTCAGCTTGTGACTGGAAAAACGACCTTTTGGATCCAGGGCTTCGTTGTGAAGGATTGTTTGTTGGTCCAGCATTACTGGTGTTTTCAGTGCTGCGGGATGCAGGATGCTATGAATATATTGTGCACTGAAAAGAAAAAGGAAAAAAAGAGAAGCACAACAGTGAACCTTCCAGTAAAAAACAGCTGTCAGTCTAAACAATAGAATTTGTATGTACACTGTATTATTTATTAGACCTATCTGAAGTTTAGCATTTCTCTTCTATAGAAGATTGATATGTCAAAGTTAATTGAAAAATTAGACATTTCAAATGTATTTGAAAAAAAAAAACCCAAATGTTTCCATGCAAGTAAAACATTTTTTGGTCAATGAAGTTAAAACACTTCATTTTTATTTTGGTGTATTAGTATTCAGTATTTTTGTCTTACCTGGAATTCTAGGCTGTTGCGCTGAGAGACACACTTTAAGTGGTCTGCTTAGAGTTGGTAACCTGATAATAACTTGTTTCATAATTTTAAATTGAGATTCTAATTAATTGTTCTTGTCATTAGTGTTTTAATTGGATCAGCAATTGGTTCTTGGTTTCCATGTGTGATTGGTATTCAAAGTGTCCATTATAACTGTTACTGAATCCTCTGATGGAAGACAGAAACTCTGGTTTGGGGGTTTGTTCCTGTTTAGATGCCAACTTTAGCAAGTGAAGAGAGTAGAAACAGAGTTCAGACTCTCTTTTTTAGATTTATTTTAACTTTCTTCTTTTCTAAATTAAATTATTTCTCACAGAATCGTATTAGAAGAGAGACTATGCTTAAATGACACCTAGAAAACAGTCACCTCACTCAAAACTTGCACAGTTTGCAGTTTAATCACTTTTTTCTTTCCAGATTAAGTCATAACAACAAAATATATTTCACCTCTCCCCCACCTCTTCAGCAATAATCCCTTGCCTTGAATTTGTTGCTGTTACTTTTTTTTTTTTTAAATGCACAAAATTATAAAATACCAGGAGGATCTTGGTGCTTTGAGTAAGAAGGGCCCTTACTAAAATACTTTATGCTGTGCTTGGTTTCAAGCCCTTGTAATAAAATGGAACAGGACCTGGCTATGAACCTGAATTCTAGCAGACATTTCTCTCTCGAGGGGCACAGGCTGTCCTGATGTGTGTTGTTTTAACCTTTAATATAAATTTTTACTTCAGTGGTAGACATTCAGCTTTGAGTGGAACATGATGGAGATTATCTCCTTCTCGATGAGGTCTGGCAGAGGCTAGATGTAATGCACAGTCCAGGCTGGTCTCATTTGGGAAAAAATACCTTTTAGGAGGAGACTTCTGAGATGGTCCATGAGAATGGCAGATGCTGGTGTAGCTGGAGAAGGTGCTTTAATAATGTGGGGCCAAAAATCTTTACCAAAAGACACCTGTAGTCCTTTTTTTGGCCATTTTGAGTAATATAACAAACTTGAGAAATGCAAGTTTAAAAAGTGCACGTCACATAAATAGCAATTTCTTCCCTCTTTCTGCAACATTTATTGATGAATTCCAACGGAGTGGATAGAGATGACAGACAAATTCTTGTGTTGAGGTTGCAGGGGAAGATTTTGGTCAGGATTACACCTTTGTAACACCATTAGTACTCTGTGTATGCCAGAGAGGGTGGGAATTCAGCTGCAGTATCTTTCTCATTGGGAATGAGTGGAGTGCCAAAAATAATTGAGCTAGATTTTTGAATTCCAGGTTGATATTGAAGGTTTTTCATAAGGACTTGCCATGAAACTCCAGTGTTATCCTTAGAGCAAAGCCTCAGACTTGCACTACCCTTTCAGAGACAAAGTTTCACATCTTCCTTTTTCTCATGTTGGAGTTAAAGATTTGTGAACTTCCCCAACTGTGAGAAGTCAAATGCATAAAATTGTGTGCTTTCATGAATTTTTATGGATCTGTGAAAAACCAGTCACAGATGAAAATGGTATTTACTCTTCTGCAGAGCAGCCCTGCGTGATGGAGCCGGGCGGTTCTGTGACCATCAGCAGTCCATGGAGTGAGTGTACAGAGTTGCTAAGCAACACCCAGGAATGCATCCCTATCTTGGAACATAGACATCCATCCCACAACATTTTTCATGTGTACCCAAGCAGTTCAATTAGATTCCACCACTCCATCCAGGCAGTGCCAGATGCCAACCCATGTGCAGAAGCAGGGCCCTAAAGAACCAATGCTTTAGGAGGGCATGGTGGGTTGCAGCCCATGACCCCTGTGATGTTCCCAGGTGTCCCCATGGTGCTCCTAAGGTGCAGTTTTCCTCATCCTCCCTAAAATACTTTCATCAGTGAATGTTAAGTGGTTCCTTGGTTTCTGGTGTCCTCAGCTTGAGGGTAGAACAAGGGTTGCACAAGTGGAGGGGACCCAATTCCATTTCACTAATAGGTTCAGAGGTTCCCAGCATAATAATTTTGTACTCTATGACCTTTGGCTGAAAATTACTGACTAAATGCCAGTCTGTATCAGCTTCTGCAGATCTTTGCAAATGCATAAATGTTACTGTTCAATATGTTGCTTATTCTGAAGTCTATTGTAAATTTCTATTTTTAAGGCCATTGAAATCAAACTTGATTAGCTAAAATTTAGACTACTGAGACAACTAAGAGAACATTTTATTATCAGTTATTACTGTAGCACCAAGCTTTTAAGATTCAATTATTGTTTTACTTCACTGCTGACAGCTCCTACATCCTTTACCCATTCTGATTCAACTTCTTTGGTTTCGGTCCCTTTTAGTTTTCCTTGTCTGTCCTGTATAGTTTCATAAATACTGAAGAGAAGAGCTTTCTTTCAGCAAGTAGACAATAAGTGGAAGGAAACCCTTGGGAACTGATCAAGTTAAAACCACAGAAATGTAAGGGAATTATTAGAATTTTGATTATGTACTAGGAAGCATACACATTGGCACATCAAAAATTTGTTAATTAATTCAGGCAAAGAATCTAGGTTGGAAAGGACTTTTCTGAAAATCCTGAACTTGATTTACTGTGTTCTACCAGCTACAAAGCTAATAGCATGTCTATGTCTTCAGGACATACCCCTTGCACACCTGCCTGCTGTTGACTTGTTTGGGCCTTCATGACATTCCCTGAAGCTCTGTGCTGTGAAGGATAAATAACTGAGAATATTTAAAACAACTGAAAAAAAGGAAACTCATAATACAGTTCTATGTTCTTCCTGGTTTGTCTGGCAATAATCAGGGTTAAAAAAACTTTCACCCCAGCTATTCTAATAACCATGATTTTTATGTAAATAAAGAACAAAGAGATCAAGGTCCAGAGAGTATTCAAATCTGCTTGACCTCATCTTTTAACTGTGCCAGGATTCATGCTGGAATGCAGCAAGTACAAGGAAAGGAACCA
This sequence comes from Vireo altiloquus, assembly GCA_013396875.1. NCBI lineage: Eukaryota > Metazoa > Chordata > Aves > Passeriformes > Vireonidae > Vireo > Vireo altiloquus. The sequence goes on from VZRF01008652.1 coordinate 1,241,055, forward strand.
TGGCTGATGATAACCATCACAGAAAATTCTCCAGGAGCCAGTTCATCATAAGGCGTGAGTTTCACCCCAGTGCCAAGTGCCACTGCAAACCCTATTCATCATGTCTCAAAACACTGTATTTGGAGGAGGCGAGTGGTGCATAGGCATTTTTCTGGCTTGTTTCTCAGGATGAATTTTGACCTATATGCTCAGAGTTACTCTAAGGAAGCATAGTAGGAAGTGAATGTGTCCAGCCCTGAGAAAGGAGCTTCCAAGGTGCCAGTTCACAGTGATGAACGGTGCAAACCGAAAACAACTGAACATTAATTAAAAAGAGAGAGTGAACATTCTGCCCTATTTCATAATGCTGACATTCTCCTTGAAATATATACAACATCTGCATGCTGCAGTTCAGCCAGGCAACAAGACATCAATAAATATCTGCTTTGAAAAATATAGCTTCTTAATAAATATTGCATTAAAGAAGATGATGCTCGTGTCTGCTCAGTATCTGTTGGGTAGCCTGGAAAGACAATATTGAAATTATGTGCTGTGCTCTCTGCACATGTTGTGTCAATTAGGGCTCAGTCCATCTCCTGATGAAGTCACTGCTTTTTTGTTACTGTGGCTGAAGCACCCCTTGCTTTTACCATCTCAGTCTGTGTGATTTTCATCATGAAAGGAGCCCGGAACAGCCTTCTAGAAAAGAACACTTTCTTGCCAATTCTGCAAATGTTATTTCTATCAATATGAAATTACTTAAAAACTCAGTGATCAATATTCCAGCCGATCTATTAGTTTCTCTTATCTACTTAAACGTGTTCTTGCTCTGTCTCTTCCTTTTGCCCAACATGTCTTAATGAAAGATTAACAAATCAGCTGGAATTAAATAACAACTGAGCCAAAGTGAAAATATGGACTTGTAAAAACCTTAATGGAAACTTGGAAAAATTATTTGGGGTTGGTTTTTTTTTTTTAGACAACTTGAAACCAGCTCTTCGTCTCATCTCTGTGGTGCCCCATGGCACAGGGAGTAGAAGCTTGTCAGTGCTGAGAGAGGCTGCTCCTGTATGTTTCTTCTAAGGCATTGAGAAGTAATGGCATTGAGAGTGCTGCGGCTACCGGGATTTGTACAGGAAAATACTTCCCTATTTATTTCACTGAAGTGGATCTCTGAATGTAACAAGTGATCTGTTTTGATTTAACAAGGTTGTCACAAATTCAAGCATATCCATAGCACCTGTCAGTACCATACAGAGATGGGGAAAAAAACCTCAAACACCAAGACAAGTGTGGGAAGGGGAGCAGAGATGGGGAGATCATGAGAGAAGAGCTGTGGGTGTAGAGAGAAGAGTGTCATATCAAGGCACTGCTAAATTATCATTAGCATTAATTAATGAATGGGAAACATGAAAGTTGGCTTCTGCTGAAGTTTCTTAGCATGACTCGGCAAGGAATTGCTGTGATTATTATCTCTGAATACTCCCAAAGGATTTTGAAAACTGAAAAAACCCTCTTTGTATCTGTTGGACAAATCCAAGGCAAAGGCCAGTGCTTCAAAACTGCCTGCCAAGCTATTTGGGATGTGAACCCAATTCCCCAATTTTCCCATGGTCTTGGTGGTGTCTCATGTTGCACAGATACAAGAGGTTTAACCTGTAATGAACATAAGAGGAGTTTTGATGAGGCTGGGAGCTGTTCTCTCTGGCCCATACAAGATTTTGGTGGCTTCCCAAGCCATGACTGAGATTTTGAACTTAGAGAGATCTCTGCCCTGCAGAATAGCCACTACCTTTGTAATTGGGGGTGCAGATGTTTCCAGCTGGAGCCAGCACAGGTGGGAGAGGGGCCAAATCTGCATCTGGGTTTTACCCCAGCATAAAGAGCTGATCCATGCAAATGCTCCTATTTTATTTATCCCTTTATTTGAAGAATCAGATCACTTGGCAGTTGACAATGTTTCCCTCTCCAGCTACATAGATACAATGCCTACAGTGCAGCTTCTCCTCCTCCTGCTCCTTTTTTAACTAGGTTTTTTTCTACTCCTTTGACTGAAAGCAGCAAACAGATAAATGTGTTGACAAGCAGTAGCTCAGCAGAGAACAAAAGTGGGAAAGAACAGCTTGAAAGAGGTAATCTTCTGCGTGAGAAGCAAATGCACATGGGAGTGAGAGATGAGCAGGTAATAAAGGGACTTTTGCCTTTAATGCATCCAGCTCCTGGTAAGCAAGCAGAAATGAAAGAAGAGAGAAGCTGTTTCTTACCCAGACAGAACAAAAGCCTGACAGCATGGGCTGCATCCATGCAGCACTGCTGGGTCTGCCATGGGCTTTCTCACCATCAAACCCATTCTGAGTTATCAACAACAGGAGATAGATGGAAGTCTTGGATTTGGTTTTTTTTTATTATTTTTTTAGCAGGTATGTGACGAATTTGGAATAAAACTTGCAGCAATAAAGAGGAGAAAAGATACAGATGCTTGATGGAGCATCTCGATAAGGAAATAATGGGAGTGATCACTCCACCAAGTGGGATTTTACACACACAGTCTTTTTTATTTTCCTCATAACTGGTGTTTTTAGCTCCCTGAGATGAACTTTTGGGATTTAGAGGCTGTATTCACCCACCATCATCATCCATAACTTCTCTGCTATCTGCTCATTCTCTTTCACCCTCATTCCCTCTCCACTTCTCTTTCACCCTTAGGGAAAGGGAGATAGAAATGTATCTTATGGGGATTTCCACATCAGTTTGTGCTGAGTTTATGTCCTACTTAATACAGAAGGTGGTTCCAGTATGCTCATGAGAGGAAGCAGAGGGTCAGCACTGATGTCTTCACTCTTGTGACCAGAGACAGGAGTCCAGGAAATGACTGGAGCTGAGTCAGAGGAGGTTTAGGTTCGGTATCAGGAAAAGTTTCTTCATGCAGAGGGTGGTTGGACACTGGTACAGGCTCCCCAGGGAAGTTGTCACAGCACCAAGCCTGACAGAGCTCAAGAAGAGTTTAAACAATGCTCTCAGGCACAGGATAGGATTCTTGTGGAGTCCTGTGCAGGGTCAGGAGTTGGATTCAATGATCCTGTCTTTTGTAACTCAGCATATTTGGTGATTCTATAATTCTATGCTCGTGGGCACAAGTAGAAATGAATACTCGTAGTCCAGCAAACCCAAAACCTCTGGGAGAAACACCAGCTGGAATATGAACATTTAAATAAAAATTGATATTAGATGTCTCTGTCCACTGTGGCTTGCAGTAATACACAAACCAAGTGTGTTTAGAAGTGATAGTTCCCTGTGTACCTCTGAGCTGTCTCTAAACCCAATTGCTTTTCTAACCCATCCCTCCCTTTTTTTAATCAAATCTGCTTCTCATGATGCACTTTGTCACCCACTTTCCCTCCATACTTGTTCAAAGTCCTGCAGTTTTCTGAGCTGACAGGTAAGAAAACCATTCTCATGCATTGGTTTCTTCCTCCTCTATTTCATTTGGTTTCTAAAGAGACTAAAATTCCTGCCTCGTATTTCCAATTCTGATTGAAAATATCTCCTTCAAACTACCCATAAACACAAACAACAATGCACAGAGACTGGAAATATATGTGGAAACTCTAAGATGTACATGCAAAAAAAGTGTAACAAAAGGTATTTTTAAGAAACCCATAAAACATTGTGATCTTGCTGTTGATTTAGAATTATTCCACCCCTTCTCCAAAGCCCACTAGACAAAGTTAACATGTACAAATCTAATAAATGTTCATGAAAATAAAAAATTGCTCACAGAGTTATCTGTTTTATACCTGCTGCTTCCTTTCCACAGCATAAATGGTGGCAGGTAGGTGTAGTGAGTGCTCTCCTGTTGGCATTGAGCTGTTGTGAAAAAGACGTACACCAAGACTTTGCTGTTAGTAAGATTCAATATACAGTGGCTTAGGACTATCACTAAGATATGGATAAACAGTTTGTTATAGGTAAATATAACATTTCCAAGCAGTTTCAGCTATCTTTCTGAAAAGCTGAGGAGCAGTCTGAAGAGTGGCCAAGTATAAAGAAAGTTTCATCTCAGCAAGGGGTAGCAGCTGCAGTTCTGGAGAGGTCAGCAGTATCTGTACAAGATCAAGACTGGGACTTTCTTGTTTTCAAAGGCACTGAAAACATTATAAGTTCTGTGGGGAGCAGCTCTTGAAGCTCTCCTAATCCCAGCAGAGGTGGATACCTGCGTTGTTTTCATCTGCGCGTTCTTCTAGTCTTCATTATATTGCAGTCTTCCAGTGCCTCAAGGGGCTGCAGGAGAGGGACTTCAGAAAAGGGTCTAGAGTGGCAGGACAAGGGGGAATGCCTTCAAGTAGACAGAGGGCAGGATTAGATTGGATATTAGGAAGAAATCCTTCCCTGTGAGGATGGTGAGGACATGTTGGCCAGAGAATCTGTGGCTGCCTCTGGATTCCTGAATGTGTCCAAGGCCAGGCTGGATGGGGTTTGGACCAACCTGATCTAGTGGAAGGAAGGTCTCCATGGCAGGAGGTTGGAACAAGAGGGTGTGCAAGGTCATCTATAGAATTATGGATTCATAGAATCATCACAGAATTAATGATTCTATGGCCATCCTTGAAGATTTCTTCTCCACAGGAGAAATGCAGGCCACAACCAGTGCATACGTGAGAGTAGCAAAACGAATTGCTAGCTCCCCCTGATTTTGATGGTAGTTCAAGACATATGAAAGTTTTCTGAAAGTTTAAGTATCTCCTTAATGGAAGTTTGACCTAGGAGGTCAGAAGGATGAAGCCAGCCATTCAACTTGCTGCACTATGATTTTGTCACACTCATCCTATTTTGGAAAAAGCCCGTGCAGTGCCTTGTTCAGACTCTTGCACAGCTTATGTGCCCTTTAAGCCTTTAAAATAAGGCATGAGTAGAACTCGTATAGTTCATGGACATTGGCCCAAGGGGGCATGTCACACCAGTGGCATTCAAATCTCTTTCTCTCTCTTCTTGGCTGGGCCTTTAGAATTTTATTCTGCTTAATAGCATTGGTAAAGAGCCAAGAAAATAATAAAAAAATCTACCTGGGTATAAAATCAGCAAAACCAGTAATGGATATATGGCTTTTTCCCCCCCTCTAGACTTTGCATGTAAAAGGAACATCAGCAGTTTGCCTAGGCTGAGGACCTGAGTCAAGCAGTGTGACCCAAGATCAGTAATCCCTTTACACTGCATGTATTGTCTCCCGAGAATTATTTATTTAAGCAGATTGAAGTTTTAAAAAATAGTATATAATACACAGATTTAATCTTTTTAAATGTTTGATAGGGTGGTGGACTTAAGCCTTTAGTAATTTCTAGTGTCTTAAATCTTTTTTTGCTACTGCCCAGGAAAGCAAAGCTCTTAGCTCTGTACAAAATTTGACAGGTGCTCCTGAGTCTGAGCACACTGACAGCAGGTCTGTGTATTACAGGCAACTTCCTGGTTAAGAACCAATACAAATCTTAAACTGATAGTGAGAGGTAAAACCAGCAAGTTTCGTCAAAAGGACTTTACAAAAATCTTGAATGAAATCTGTAAATAATAAAAAGAAGTATTTATAAGTTTAAACAGGATCCTGTGAAATGGTGATAAGTATTGTGTGGTTTCTGCTAGATTGAGGGGTGGGTTTGTGCTGGCTTAGAGATACTATTCATCTTTATTTGTGCTACAGCTTTGATAGAATGGGCTTAAAAGGTAAGATATATATGAGCTGTGTTCAGTCTCCAGTAGCAATGACAGTTTGATTTTATCACTGCCAAATGCAATATGCAGTCTTGTGCTCAGTAACCCTCCAGAAATCGAGATGCATTTTAAATGTAGGTATCAAGCATTTTTTTTTTCTTTTTTTTTCTTTTTTTTTCTCCATAACAAGCAGAAAAGCACCTGGTAAATGCTGTGTTTTTTACAGGACTTGGTCATTGCTTGGTGGAGCAGCTGCAGGTAGGATTTTTGTTTCTCTATATATATGACTTTGGGAAATGCAGAATTGTGGCCTTTAGTCCATGGGCTATGGGAGCTAAAATCTAACTTAGCAGAGCATGTATCCTTGGATTACGGTTGTACAGCCTTTTTGTTGTATCAAAGCAGCTGTTGTGCAGATAATAGTCACTGTCATGGGTCTGAATGGGTTATTGAGTCAGTGCAAGCTGCTGTAAATTGGAGTGAGCATGGCTTTTCAGAGAGCCTTAGAGGGAAGGGAATAACAGAGCTGAATCTTCCTGCTGTCAGAACATGTGCACATACCTGTGGGGAGGAAATAAATATGTTCCCATCCAGTTCCCTTAAAACTAAAACCTTCCTCTTGCTGGTTTTGAAATAGGTAAAGGCACCATGTACTCCTGAGAGAGACACATTAGGAATTGCCAAGAGAACTGCTCTGAGATAAAACATGGGCCTCTTTCAGAATCTAACATTGCAAATGAAGCAATTTGGATTCTGCTCTTGACTCTGGCCCAAACATTCAATTATAGAAAAGTTATTGGAAACCCAGTAAAATTTCCTTTATTTCAGTTTCATGATACACGAAATGGGAATAAGTGCAGAGGTTCTTTGATACTATGTTAAATATTAAGTGACAACATTATTATAGTCAGTCGCTGATATGTGAGGCATGTGAAAATCTTTGAATATTTCGCTGTGGTTTTGCCAGGTGCTAGGTAATGTTTATTGTAATAAAGCATAAGTAAATGAAGAAATAAAGAAAGGGAAATAACAACTTTGTAAGTTGCTGTTGCTGACATTTGGTTTCCATGATTTTTTTAGGTAATAAAGCTCAGACTTTGGATTTCTGGGAGTAAATATAGCCTAACTCTGTAGTGCCTGATTTGGGCAGGTATTTTCAGGAAACAAACAAGATTTGGAATATACCCTGATAAAAATGAAATCTACAGTATCACAAATATCTCCAGCAAGGCAGCCGCCATATGTACATGCAGATATACAGAGCTTTGCAAATCTCTGTTGGTTTAATGACTTGTGACCTGACAAGTGTTGTAATATTTTGGATATTGCAGTAACATCAGAAAATTACATTTCACAACTTTTCCTACAAGAAAAATGTATTACATGCTTATGTGAATGAGAGGGAAAGCCAGGTATGGGGTAGATAATACGTGTTCGAGTGCCTCTTGAACATTCATTATGCCTTTAGAGGCATAAAAGTGTGGCTTGGGCAGAGAAACTTATTTAGTGTCAAGGCCAAGAAAATCCTGTTTGAGTATGGTTAAATACCATTAAAATGGGTAGAAATAACTTGATTTGAAAGACCCCAGTAGTTCACTTGCTGACAGCTTTAGAGAGAAACACTGATATTTTAGTTAAACAGAGTCCAAAACATCCTTGTTAGTATGATTACTCTTGGTGAATCTTCCTTCAACCTTAAAGGTTAGATTTCATGGTCTTGGCGGTCTTTTCCAAATTTAAGGACACCATAGTTCAAAAACTGCAACATATTCCTGCGGCCTTTTGGCTTTTTCATCCTCATGTCTTGGAGCAACACTGATGGTGAAGCCAGAGAGTTTGCCTTTTTCTCTCTCCATTCACAGTAGTGATGTATGATGAACATAGGATCACAATTCATGTAGCTGATTCCACGCCTCCTTCCTCTGCCCTCCATCACCTCACATCTAGATTTCACTCTTTTTTGGGAATCTCATTTACAAAAATATGCTTTTCTTATGAAACATTATTTGCAGGCCTGCTATTAAGATCTCACTGCATTTATATTTTTGACAGTGTGAACCAAATTGCTTATAATTCCATTATGCTCTGTATATCACTGAGTTGGGAGAGTAATTCTGGCATATGCTAATACCCCTTGGTTTACACACATAAAATGCTATTCTGGTAACAAAGTAGTGAGTATATTTTATAATGGGATATATATCATTATAAATGGAACACTGGTTTTACAAAATATTTTAAGAGGAAGGTAAATTAGATCATGAAAAGTGCATAAGGGCTATAAATTATGCAGTAGCCTAAAGAATTATTATAAAGAGATTTGGTTGTGGCCTGATCCCATGAAACCTTTAACTGTGGCCATTAAAATAAACCATATCAACTGCTCACAGACACAGAAGATTTATTACATTCCCTGGAATGGTCACCTGAAACTTCAAAATTGCATACGGCATGAAAATAATGGTCCCCCTCAATTCTTGATGCAGATGTTTTTAATGAGTGATATTAAAAGGGAAATGGTGGCAGTTTCTACTGGAGTTTTTATAGTACTCTCTCTTGACATTCAAAACATTTTTCTCTGAAGAGGTGCCTAGCATTTTTAGAGGGGAAAAGCTTTAATGTCTGGTTTAGCTTGTGAAAGAGGCTTGGGGGTGACAGACTGAAATACTGGACATGGAGCAATGTATTCAGAACCATCCTTGGGTGTTGTGAAAAAGCCTTTAGTTTCCCTCCTGTCTAAATCAGACATCTCTTAATCTTTCTCTCTACTTCTTCTTCTTCTTCTTCCTAATTTACCTTCTGTTTCTTTACATCACCATGTTTATCTTTATGCCTTCTTCAAGCTTATGCAGCCAAATCCTTCTCTCAGAAGGATTTCCTTTGGAGTCTAATCATGCACCTTCCTGAAAACATCTTGGTTAGGTGTCACATCACAGCAGGGGGACAGGAATAGTCTTTAAATTGAATTCTTGAAGAATTAGCAGCACTTTCATGTCCTTCTCACTGCTAAAATGAGGCAGAAGGTCAATGTCTCAACCACACTAAGACATCTGTGTCCTCAGTAACCGAGCTGGGACCATGCAGGAGATACTGGTGGACTCCACTCAGGGGCTCTGTACTGTAACAAACTTGCTTAATTTCTATGCTGATGAGAGATTGTAGTTCATGATTAACTCCCATTGGCTATTTATTTGCTGCTTCAAAGGAACATAGTGCTCAAGTCCATGTTAGTGCTGGGCTGAAATTTAGAGTCACTTCTCTAGATAGCACAGCGAGGAAGCACTGCTTAGGAAAAAGCAGGGGAGATGATAAAATTAAGTATCTTTGAAAGAAAGGAAATTAGATAATGATTAGGCATTAACCAGGTCATTAATTTCTGGGCTATTTTAGGGAAGGAGAAGCCCTGCATAAAATGTGTGGAAGAGTTGCACTTAGCAGTCCAGATCTCTCAGGATTCCAAAATTCTCTTGTTCCTATTCCCACCCTGGGATCAGCAGTCACTGTCTTTCTGGGTGGTCCAAGCTTCCCTTGTGTTTCTGCGTGCCTGCAAAGTAGAATCATTAAGACCCTGTAAGTTTCCATTAGTCACTAAAAATTGCCACTTCTGTAACTCCACTATGTGGCTTTTTGTCAATGTACAGAGGCTTTAATGTTGCTTCTTGATCATCATCGCAGCAGTAGATAACATTATTATTTTTAAAGATGTGTGTAATTTTAGTATGGTTGAATTAGTGTAGAAATGGATCACAAATGAGCAGGCTTTGGAAGGCAGAGATCCAGCAGCCTACTGGGCTCATCAGGGGTGTGTTCTCAGAAGCATCCAGAGAGGGTCAACAATTTGGACATCCTGTTGAGAAACCGAATATGTCCAAGGACTCTGAGCATCCCAAATAACAGTGATTCCAGAATGTTTCTGCAGACCCTGTCCCCAAGCAGACTAATTCTCACACAGATGAGATGTGTTGGGTACATCATGTGAGCTGTAGAGGACTATAAATATTACTTTTGGAGGCAGCTACTCACCATGGTACTGTGCCATTTTAAACACAATAGCATAAATGCTCTGTCATTTCAAGGAGGGAAACACTTCTGCTAATTTCTATTACTATATTTCACTTTTTGTAAAACTTTTTTCTTATGAGTGCATGTAGTAAAATCTCATAATTTCAACTATTTTGTTTATAGTGCTACAAAAAGGAACAAGGGAAAATCTGGCTTTATAGGGCCATCTTCCTTGGACCCTCAGAAATCTATGGGGTAGATGATGAAAAATTAACTCTACTGCCCATCTGCTTCTGTTCTCGGTGCATTAGTATAAACAAGAAATCAGCCCCATGTGCTTGGGAAAAACATGTTTCCTGCATGTTACATACCCAGTGACAGTCTGCACAAAGTTTCACTTGAATGCATTTGGTTGTTTGTGCTATGTGACAGCATTGTCAGCTCCAGGGATTTTATCATTAGTCTCCTGACAGGGTTTGGGGTTTGTTTTTGATTTGTTTTGTTGGTTTGGTTTTTTTTTAATTCTAACAACAGTGCTATGAGGCTTTTGTCAGGTTAGCCTAGTTTGATGCTAGTTGACAATAATTGCACTAGTAATTAACCATACTTTTATAGGATGGCTGTAATTTCTCTGTAATTACAGCTGAAATGACAGAAACACTTCTCTATTTTTAAAGGAAAGTAAAATTTTAACCTTCATAGTGCCAGGGAAAAGAGCTCGGAAATGTTATTTTCAAAAGATTAAAAGCTGGAGGGCTAAAATTAAGCCTCAATTATATTAAAACGTAATCTTGTGATACTAAATCCTTTTTTATGTTTTGGGGATCTGACCTGCGATTTTTGTGTGTCTGGGGCTGACAGTATCAATTACATTACAGCAACCCGTTAAGCCTGTGACCTTTGGGCATTGACTTTTTAATCTCTAATGGTGAAGAGATTTATGCAGACTGAGTCTGAGATGAGTATGATTGTTTGCTTTCTCATTTTTCACAGGTTGGCACTAACATAAATAGTTTCTAGTACTTTCTGGGTGTTTTGCCTCGTGCTGATAGCACACTGTGGGTCCTGAAAGGTCATCTCTACCTTCCCGTGGCTGTTTGGCAATGACACTGTGCAGCAACTTGAGCCTGTATTTCAAACTTAGTAGATTTAAGGCTTTATAGAATCAGGGTGTTTTGTCCTCATAATTTGCCAGCTCTGGTGTACAGTATTGGGTGAGTGGGGAGAAGGGAGTGTTTTTGCATAGCTCTGGTCATGACTTAACCTCTGGTTTTCAAGTCTATAAAGTGTCTAAAGCCTGTGGAAGCTTCTGGATAACCATAAATGTTGTTGGAGTGAGGCAACAAAAGAGGAAAAGGTGTTCAGTGATTTCTTATTTGAAAATGTCTGAACAAAATAAGAAAAAAAAACATATTTAATTTTTAAAATATTAAAAAATATTTTTATTAATATATTTTGTGTGTCATATAATCCAGAATTTTTTAATGGAAATTTTTAAGATTTACCCTTAGGTAGACTTAACTGTTTGCTTCAACTGGTGAGTCCTCATGTGTTTTCTGATTGGTTATTTGGTATTTATCCAAATATCCATTCTGAGTTGGAAAACACGTTTCTTTTGTGGGTAATTTGTTTTAGCCAGTCCACATGACTAGAAAACGAGCTCAAATGCCTCAGAGGAACCAATTTTTCCTAATGTATATATTGGATGTCATGTATTTCTCCTTTACTCTTTGGAAATTTACCATCTAGCCTTATACAGGGCAATGCTGTAAGTAGGAAAATTCTTATAAATGTACCATTAAGCAGAAGAAAAGCCTCCAGCTAGTCTTAGTGGGAATTTAATTAATTATGAGCTGCACAAATTCTATGTGCATTTAGTCATTCGTCCTCCATAGGAGTTATGTGTTTTATGAGCCTTTATTCCTGCTTTATGCATATGGATAGACAAATATCTGCTTAATTTAACATTACTTATGTGTGTATGAGCCCTTAGTATATTCTTAAGTATAAATCAGCTAATTAGAGCTGTAGATGGAGTCCAGATGTTTCTTGCTCCCCCTCTCTCAGAACTGCCCTTTGCTCATGTCTCCCTTCTGACAGTGATAGGAAGGTTGAAGCTGGTCCAGCCTCCGACTTCCCAATCCCATCACCATCAGGAGATGAATCATCATGGAGCACCATCACCATCAGGTTTTCAGGTGCCTGCCTTTCCTTCATCCCTGTCTCTGCCTTGCCATGTCCTCTGAACAGCTTGATACTCATCTCTTTGAAGCCCTGGCAATCTGGGGATGTGTGATGTGGCTGTGTATGACCAGATTGTGCATTCATGGGGGTTTTTATTATTTTTTCTTCCTCCATGGTGAATATTCCTTCCTCAAAGGTGAATATACCTTTGTTTAGAAGCTCAGGAGACAGACATGTGACTGTAGGGTTAACTGGTAGCCAAGCTAACTCTAGGTTAGCTCATCCAACCAGCAAGCCTGCATAGCTCCAGAGACCCTACCCTAACCCCAAATCTAACCCTAACCTAGAAATTCTTGTAGATATTGGAAAAAACAATGAAACCCCTAATTTCCCTAATGTAACCAGTGCAGAGGCACTGGCTGGCCCTTGACCTAGCTATAGGAGTTGGATAAGTAGTCTGGGACAAAGCAGTCTGCAACACATCTTTATAAACTTATCTGTCAATTCCAGGTGAGTCACAGTTGCTCTTTTAAATGCTGGAGCTGGCATGAGCCACTCCTGACACTTGTCAAATGTAATTTTCTCTAACTGGTCATCCAGTATCCATGGAGTAGGTCACATATCTGTAGGGAAAATGAATTATCTGATTTCTGAGCTCTGAGGGAGGCAGCAGCTCAACCATGAGATCAAGATTGCTTTCTCGCCACCTTAAAAAAAGTCATGTAGGAAAAGATCCAAAGCAAAATATCAGAGCAGAGAGGTAGTCTGGCACATCTGGAGGAGAAGACCTAGTTGTATCCTGGAAGATGTAACTTAACCTGCCTTGATCTCCTCTGCAAGGGAGAGGGAGCAGCTTAGATTGCAAAGGGTGGACAGGTGAAGGTCACCTACATCTACAAGAGTTTGGCAGCTCTTGACTTGCCATTGCCAGGGCCAGAGTTTTACAGCCCAGGGAGTGAAAACAAGGGACTGTGACAGAAGGATGAGTGGAGCCCTTTGCAGCTGTGGTGAGGGGACAGTGTCTCTGCAGGTGTTCTCAGGGTATCTGCTGGGCTCTCACTGATGTGACTATGGCACCAAGTGGACATGTTGCACACTTTTCATGACAAGCACCCATGAGTATTTTAGAGACACAGCCAGCTTGAGTCTTTCTGACTCACATTCGCTAGACAAGAGCCAGCTCCAGATTGTCAGATATCTTTGAGGAGCTTCATAAATGAATTGAAGCTTTTGGTGTTTTATTTGCATACACATAAACTGAACATGAGGAAAACTTTCTGTGAATTTGAAATCTTTAGCAAACTTCTCAGCTTTGGCCCTCATGTTGGTGTCTGCCTCAATCTGAGCAATCAAAATATTTCTGATAAAGAAAATCAGGTTTCCATGTGAGATGGGGCTGCACTTGGGTACCTTCCAGCCCAGAGACTATAATATCATGTAGGAGCTCTCAAAAGCAACTTGTTAGAAAGGATTTGGGACAGGACTTTTTCTGTGTCCTGTAATTTCTAGAAGACTTTCAGACATTCTCCTGTTTATAACTAGTTCTTAAGTCTTGAAGACTACTCTGAAAAGAAAATCATTGAAGAAAGGGGAAATTGAAATTTCCCAGAGGGAATGCTTTAAAGTGGCAACAACTCAGTGGTTGGCCAACACTGCTATGAGGCCTCCCATCACACTGTCAAAGCTGGTTAACTAAAAGGCTTTCTCCCATTGTTGACTGTCAGGCTGAATTTGTCATGTAGTGTGAGAGTGAATCAATGAACTAATTAGCAGTGGTTGAGAGGGGTAGTTTAGGAATTAGCACAGGTATGATTTCTGTGGCTTGCTTTTTGTTTTTGAATGTAAAGGATCATGATCAGGCCAAGTATAAATAGGAATAATTACTGTAATTTGTCCCAGGGAAGGATTTGGCAGCAGAGAAGACGTCAGAGGAGAATGCTTTGATCAACTATGCTTCCTTCCTGTATTCCTTTCACTTCTTTGTTATAATATTATTGATGAAGTGACCAAAATGGTATCTGGGAATATCTGAGAAATTAATGAAAAAGTAAATATTAAAAAAAAAAAAAATCAATCGTCCTGCAGTGTAAATTCAAATGTGACCTGTTTTGCTGTACTGTGTATATACTGCACAAGTACCTGGCTATCAAGAGATATATTTTGCTGTATTTCTTTCAAAAAAGAAGCTAATTTCTTAAGAGAGGAAGAGGCTATTAATTCTAGTTTTTCCAGCAAAGGTTCTAAACCAATCTCCCTGTATTAAAACTCTTCTGAATTTTGAGTCCTCCAAGGACTTCAAAGAGCTTCCTAATTGCTTTCAGTTAGGTAACAGTTTAAGCAGCTTTATTTAGATTTCCTTTCTGTCTGTTATTCCTAAGCTTTGTTCTCCTTTTTGCTTGCATCTTTCAGACCACTGTATGTTATATTTTACTTTATGAGATAAACTTTTTTCCACTGACTATTTCCATATGAATGGACATACATACATCTTACTATCTATATGTCTTATTTACCCCTGCCACAGGCAATCTCCCTCTGATTGCTCACCAGGCTTTTTTCTTCTCACATCTGTCTCCTCTGCCCTTGCACGGCTGACAGCATTGCCCATCTTTTCCCACCCTGCACTTCAGCTACTCTTTCTATACTTTCCGTCTCTTAGCTCTGAGCTCAGGTCATGAGGATTTACACAAACCACAAAGGGGACATTTCATATAAAATACAACAAAATTTAGAAGGTGTGCTGTGACTCCCACTGCTGTTGGAATTGCATTGGGGAGGTCTCAGAGCCCACATGGAAATGTGTATTTTCCATATTTATTATTGATATACAGATGCACACAGCAGCACAATTGTAAATTCCTGCTTAGGCAGTACTGCTCAAAGAATGTGTTCTTCACATGAGGGACTTTGATGCATATGTACTGCTTTGATCAAACCTTCATGTTTTAGGGGGCACCAAGGGTTTCAAAACAAGTCCTGGCTGATGGAAGGGAATTGGCCAATCATGGCTGAAAGGCAATGGTTTTAAGTGTACAGGGACTGTGGTCTCTGCTTGTTCAAAATAAGCTCTGTACATGTGGGGAGGAGCTGTCTTATCCTGGTGACTCCACTAAAAGAAGATATATTGCCCTTTACAAAATAGCAGTACACATCACAAGAGATTCTGATGCTGGCCCCATGAAAGAGTGGGACACAAACCTGCCATCATTTCTCCTTTGCCCAATCTTCCTGACAGACAAAACAAAGCACAGAAGCAACTTCTCCAGAGTTACCCAGTGGCAGGAGCCAAAGTCAGGTCTTCTGAGTGCAAGGGCTGTATTCTGTTCACCAGTCCCACTCTCTATAGGGATATGACAGCAGAGTTTAGCAGCACTGTAATTTATTATGTCCTGCTACGTGTTCCACATTACAGTGAGGCTGACCAAGTTTGTAATTTTAGTGTATATGATCAACATGCTGCTCATTTTTCCATTATCAGGGAAGTCTATAATTCATCTCCCTCATTTGTGTCTCATAGTGGAGCATTTCATTTCCATGACTGTGAATTATCAGCATCCAATCCTTGAAGGTATGGTTGGAGATAATAGCCTAAAATTTCACAGGTGAATGATTGCTTCAGTTGTCCAGTTTGTGACACCTTTGAGAGCCTTGCTTTCCCCTGCAGAGGAAAGTGTTCAGCATTTTTTGAAGATCATGACCTTCTACAAATCTGTTTTGTTTGAACTCTTATTTGTGTAAAGACTGTTTATTTTGTGTCCTCAGTTTAGTTCTCAGCCTCCAAAATGTTACTAAATGTATGGCAGAAAAATGAATATGCTTTGTGCTACCAGCCTTTTATTTTTTAACAGGTTGCTACCTGTAAAATGTATTTTAAAATAAGGTTTTGCAAAACTACACAAATTACTCTGGAACATAAGCTTGGGATCTCAACTTCTTCATTGGGATTTGTTTAAAAGTCCTGGTTTTGTTGCCTGGCACTCACTATTTACAAGAGTCAGCACAGAACTATCGGTCTGCTATTTTGAAGGCATTAAGGCAATTAATTTCTCATTTTGCACTCAAAAGGAATCAGACACTGTTAATGAAACCCATTGCTATCTTCAAAACTCTCCTCTGGCATGGAGACATGGTATTTGGTGCAAATATCTGTCCCAATTCTACTGTATATATAGTGCAATGCCTACCTGAGGCAACCTGCGCATGAATCCAGCCTCTACAGGACTTTTAACACAGCACCATCCCCTAAATACGTGGTTACTCTGGATATCCATGTTAAAAATCAGATTTATCCTGAGTGCAGAGCCCCAGATGATGCCTGCAGGACTTGGTGATGTGCTGAAATACTGTGAACCTTGCATCTGCTGGTTGTTATCCCCGCTGTGGTCTGCCTTGTACAAAATTGGAATTTGGTCCAGAGAAGCGGAAGGCCAGGCTAATTTCTACCAATTTGTAAAGGGCTTGTTTTATCTTCTCAGCTTGTGTGAGTTTCAAAAGAACAAGTTTTGAGTTTTAGGGGTCCTCTAAAAGAATTCTGTGAGGTGTTGATGAAGAGCACGTTGATACGTTAACACATGGAGAGTGTCTCTTATTCTGATATACATTGCATGTGTTACTGTGTTTTCAGAGACTTCATTCCTTACATATGCAAGCCATGAGCTGCTCTACTGGCTGCTAGCATGTACCATTTCTAGATGGCTGTTGTTTTGTACACTCAACTCCATGCCTACAGTTAAAAAATTGGGCAGAGTTTTAATACATCAGCAAACACGATGACCCATACTGAGCCATCCACAAGCTCTTCCTCCTGTTGGTACAGATAGCAGCAAGCACAGTATTTCCTTGGATGGACAATTTGCATGGTCTGTCATCTGTGAAAGTGAGAAGATTTAAAATGCTCCATAGTAAATTATTGGAAAACTCAGGCGTTGATGCTGTGGGAGAGCTGGGACTTGTGCAGGGTGTAGTTGATCTCTGCTTCACTTATCTTCCCAGGTACATCTGCTCAAAATTCATTTCTTCTGACTGTACATTTTTGTTCCGTGACTTGTCAGATTCACTGATGTTGATCACTTACTTCCATTAATGTCAAGACAACATCTATTGATATAACTGGACAGACATGTCTCTGCAATTGGTCAAACCATCTCAGAAATGTAGGCGTTTTCTAGAAGTGTTCTAATAAAATATTTTTCAGATTTGCTCCAAGAAAATAGAAACAAGAAAACCATTTACCTTGATCTTGCAGAAATTTTGACTAAGGGCTATCATTAGGGTTAAGAAAACTGATTAACTACAAAGATTTATTCACTGTGGAATTTCAGTACTTAAAAAGAGGGTTATAACAAAGAGAGTGACTTTTTGTCACTTGTAATGGTTTTTTATTACAGACCTATGGACTAAAACTATAAAAAGCAAGTCAGGCTCTTGAACATGTGCCCTGATGGGTCACTTGGATATAGTCTTCATAATTCTCAAGGATCGTTGTTTTAAAGGTGTGAAGTCAGAGGAAATCTGGCACATAAATACTTGTAAAGCTCTGGCCTAGAACGAGTTTTGAAAATGTTTGAGCGCTAGAGTGGATTATACTGATACACTGACAGGCAACACAGCTCTGCCTCCCATCCCCACCCTCACAATACAGAGAGCTGTTAATTTTCATATGCCAATTTGTGAGCTGTGGTGTCCTGGGAGCTACTGCACACTTATTTCATGGGAACACAAAGCCATGGGGCGGGTAGGGTGGAGAGTGAGCAGCAGGAGTTCGCTCAGCCCTTGCAGTAAAATCATTCACCATACCTGAACTCACATCAGAACATTGCTTAGCCTATGCACTGAACTGCAAACAAATGTGTGAGCTCTCCTATTGCATCCCAAAGCACTCCCTTTCTTGGCTAGTTTTAGATCTTGATATTTTAATTATATTTTTGCAATTTTCTTCTATCCTAAATAGCCATACCATCATAATTGCAATAAATGGAAACAAGCATGCCCAAAGCTGTGTACTTTTTAACCAATATTTGGAGTCACTTCAACTTGCAAAAATGCATTTTTTTGTCAAGAGCTAAGCCAGCAGTCCATGATTATAATGGAAAGACTAACTATAATAACTGGGCATTGTATCACATTGTATGGCTTTCATTTAGAAAAACAAGCAGCAATTCAGTGATTTAGATGATGGAGTTGCTTTGAAACATTTTCATGCCTGAAAGATAAGTAAATATCCCAAAAGAATAGTGGATTATTTCACTTGCAATACCTATAACAAAAGAAGGAGCAGAAACAGCTGGGGTTTACAAAAGCCTGGTACTTGGTCAGGGAAGGCATCCTGGACCACCTGGGAGAGTTGTGGTATATTCCAGAAGGGACAGACTGGCAATATCCCAGCAGAGCTTGCATTGTTACACATGCTGTATTCTTCTGTAACAAGCCTTTGAAAAAAAGCATTTAAAAAAATTTCTGTGGAAAAGTGTTATGAACAGCATTATGCTGTTATTTCCCTAGCAAATCTGGGTCCTCGATTTGATATCCAGTGCAGGCATTGGTATTAAAGCCACTTTGTGCAGGCTCTACATCGTGGGTTGCACCATGTTCATGGTTTGGGTTGGAAGGGACCTTGAAGATTGAGTCATTCCATCCCTCCTGCCATGCACAGGGACACCTTCCACTAGGCCACGTTGTTTCAAGCTCCATCCATCCTGGCCTTGAACATCTCCTGGAATGACATATAATCAACTCCTTCACCCCTGTGAAGGAACAGATGGATAGCATGGAATTTAAGGCAGCTTTCCTACCTTGGAGAGATGAATGTTGAGACCTGTAACGGAGCTATTATGGCCCAGCATGTTTTTTTTTCTACTGGCACATTCTTTCTTCTCAGTGATAAGACCCATAATAATTGAAGGGATGAGGTTAAATCTGACACATTTTCTAATAGTTGCTACATGCATAAGTACAGGGTAAGAGGGAAGACTTTTTTACATTTTACTTACATATTTAAGGGAATTTATATCGGGATGGGGGGAGTTTCAGCAGATGAAAATGGAAACTGAAGTCTGAGAAGGTCCAGTTTAGCCAGCAGGTTATCATAAACTTCTCTCACAAACATGGCTCAGCCCTGGTTTGACATGCAGCCACATCACTGTCCCTGCCTGTTTCTGCTGCGCTGCATCATTGCCCTCACCCCATGTCCATCATCCCCACTCACCCAAGAGCAGCAAATTCCCTCCACCAATGCTTCCTCCATGGGCTGAAATGAGGAAGAAAGGCTGTGAAGCTCTGAGGGATGCTTTGTATGAACAAAGCTCGATATAACTAAATTAACCTCCATGTTGCTAAAATTAATGATGCTTTCGATGGTGACAAGCCAAGGTAAACTGGAAAGGTTCACCTTTCCTGGACAGGAGCTCACATCGTGCTTTTTAGATCTGTGAACTGGAAAATTAATGTGAGGTTTTACAGTCTCCTGTTGTACCTGGAAATGGAGGGCTGTGGTATGCTTCTCAGAAATATGTATTTTTAAAATTATACTTTGAAAGTACTGATTTCTTCAAAAGAACTCTTTACATCATAGTAATGATTTTTGTTATACACTTTATGTAAATGTATAAATAATGTTTACAGAATTATAGGATATTTTATAATGTCATATATAGGCCAGTATTCCCCAAAAGCATCTTCAGAGCAGTGGGAAAATTGTTATATGAGCTCTTCACTTGTTCATACAAATCTACCTTCCAGGTGGGTTTTTCATACCCTGATGGACTCCTGCTGCATTTAATTTCTTTTTCAGTATCAATGTACCTTAATTTTAATGTGGAATAATAAATTATCATGGTAATTTTGTGTTATTCTCAGGTACAGATTTACAAATAGCAGGAGGTGATCAACATTGTTTGTTACTCAATGGAAAGAGGCCTGGGATGATAATGGTGTGAGGAAACTTGAAGAAAAGCAAATTAAATGCTGCATGTGAATTAGAGATGTGAAAGCCATGGAAAAAAAACCTTATAAAAGCATCTGCTTTTTCCAAGGAAGGTAAATACGACACAGACACATAGAGAGGAAAATGACAAGCAGAAGCTTGTCTGTGTCCTCCACTGCTTGCCAATACTTTCTCTAATGGCTTCCTGTACGATTTTGTTCTTTCACTCGTGACTATTTCAGTGACTGTCAGGCCTAAATCTAAAGGAATTTTTCTGTCTTAAGTGGGGGAAAAAAATGTGAATCTTTGTCCCAGTTGTTTCTGATCTGCGCTTTCCTCTAACATTATTAATATTTGTTACCCTGCAAAAATATCCACAGTTTAATGACTTGGTGTGGAAAAAAGGGCCCAATATCCCATTGTTAATGATACCTAGTCTGTTATTCCACTGTCTACCTAAATGGTTTATATCTCCACCTGTTCCCCCTTTACTACCTTTTACTTCTGCTGCTACTAGATTAGAAGGGGAAGTAAAACTTTCAGCATTCTCCATTCACTTTTGAATAACAGTTTTGTTGGGTTTGTTTGCTGTTCTTACAGTTACGCACATTCTGTACTGTTTTCTAGGCATTTTTTTTCCACCTCTTTTTACCCCTCCCTTATGTCACCCAGCATTCACTGTCCACTTGCATCTTGTACGTAGAAAATGAGAAGTCTGCCTTGATGTCTGCTAGATTGTGGGTTGCCAGTTTTCTTTGTCCAGTAATTTTCTAATGAACAGAGATGCAGGTGCTGGAAGAACTTTGCTTGACTCCAGTTGCTGTCTCTTAGACCAGTCAGGATCTCCATAAAGGTTTTCTATTCTCACTATCTCCTGAGATAATCCACATTTAGCCTTTATCTTCTGGAGGCAATTTTGTTGAGACTATCAATGGCTTTTTCAAAGTCGATAAAGTTAATGATGATGGGTGCACAATTCTCCTCTGAAACCTTCTTGTTTTCGTTTTAGCTGCTTGTGTGTCTCTGATTTCACCTGTGATAAAATTAGCCTCTAACCAAGTTTTTTCTGATGCTGACAGTAAGTCTATGCTGCACCGATGGGTACAATCTGTCAGATTACAGTAATTTGGCAGTTTGGCAATTAAAGCCATTTTCTAGTTGTTTGTTGTTTTCTTGCCTCTCTGGGTTTACTCGCGCTGGTTTAACAGCCCCACAGTTATTTTCCTACATCCTCTTTTTAAGTGCTATTTTGCCAGTCCCTAAATGGTTTCTGCTGCAGCCTCTGCATTCCTGACTGTGAAGAAACTCTTGAAAATACTCTTCTTTTCTAGTCCCTTATCCCAAATATTGGTATATACCACAGAAATCCTTCACTGGCAGTTTTTCCTCCATCCACAACGTTTCTTTAGTCTCTCTATTAATTTTGTGAGGTGATTTTTTTTGTGTGTTTTATGTGTGTGTGTTTCCCCTTGGTTTTTTATTTTTATTTTTTGTACTCAGTTTATTTTACTGGTGTCTCACAGAGATCTCTCTGACCTCAGTATTGCTGTGAGGAAGAGACACTAAGATGCCTTCTCAGTTTGGCATGGGAGGACATCCAGGTCCTGACAGGATGACCACTGCTGTGGCATCTTCTTTGACAAAACAGACTTCATTCTGCTGAACTAAGACATAACAGGCAATAATCAAGGAGGGCAGAGTAAGGAAGGAAATCACAGAATCATAGAATGGTCTGGGTTCAGAGAAACCTTAAAGATTATGCAGTTCCAACACCCTGCCATGGGCAGGGACACCCACGACCAGGTTGCTCCAAGCCCCCTCCAACCTGTCCTGGAATGCTTCTAGGGATGAGACATTCACAGCTTCTCTGGGTAACCTGTGCCAGGGCCTTATCACCATAAATTTCCTGCTTTCTGCATCAGCTCTTTTTTGATTAACACATAAAAGAACGAGACAGAAATAGGGGAAAGGTTTCCTGAGTACAGAGAGGAATTCTCTCAGTCCAGTATTTTTGTCCTTTATCAAAAAACACAAGAAAATAATTCTGCCTTTTTGTCACTGGATGTTTTGCTTTCTTAACATTTGCTTCACCCCTGGAATCCACACAAGGATGAGCCTTACTCCAATTATGCTGGAAAACCTTGTCCATCCTAAATAACATTCACGTTTCTCAGGAGGCTGTTTAGAGCTGAGGCTTTCTCCTCCCTCTGCTCCCTGGCCACAGTTGTGACTGTCTCTTCTGGGTGTCTGTGCTGCAGCACGGGTGATTTTCCCATTCATCTGAGATTTAGGCTAGTGGTTATAGTCGTTCTGTCCAGGGTTAATGGTATGGCTTTGTTCTGTGTGATTTTTTTATTGATGTGAGTAAGTAATGTGGGTCCTTGTAAGTAGGACCCACACTTATGTATTCACTGACTATAAAATGGGGCCAGATCTTACCTCATTTAGTGAATTTAGCACATGCCTGATGCTTCAAATGGTAAAAAAACCACTCATAAAAGTCAAATTGGAATTTCCTTCCTATTTTAGACTTGTACTAATATTTCTTTAATTGCTGTTCTGAGAACCTGGAAATGCAAATGGGCAGTTAGACATTTTGGTGCTTAACACACACTGGTTTACTAATGTCATGCAAATTATTAAATTTGCGTGGGAAGATTAGACAAATAGTAGCAGATGTATGTTTATATGCTGTGTATTGTGCTTTATTTTTTGAAAAACAAATATCCCCAGTGGGAGAACTGCAATATTTGAAATTCCTTTTTTATTCTTATCTGAATACTTGAGAAAGAATGTTTTGGTGTATTACTCACAGGAACTACGTCAAGGATGACTTGGGATCACTGTTAGACAGGAATACAGGCTGGTTTGAATGCAGAAGCTTTACTGGATCCAATTCTAAAATATGAGCAGATTATATTTATTCTGGGATGAAAAGTGAGAAAGGAAGAAACACATCTATAAAATGACTGGCATGGCAGAGAGTGCTGTTTTGGAAACAGTAATGATAGGAATGACTTAGAAATCTGCACAGAGAGCTTAAAAAATACAAGGTGTGGTGGCAAGACTGTTCAGAGTATCTTGGTCATGTAGAGATCATTGTCACATTATTCTGTTAATTTTTAAAACAAGTTCTTTCCCATGTCATATTTTGATCTTGGATTAGTAAGGTGACTAAGCTCCTGAGAAATTTATAATTTAATTATAAACTTTGGTTTCAAAGCTATGGATATAGACAGACAGGCACACACCCATATAAGCATCACATTTCCCACAGCTAAGGCACATATACAGAGAGGAATTTCAGTAGCTTCACAAAAGTCCTAGTAAAAATTGTTCAAAGCAAGCAAAAATATAATTTTTCTTCTGAAAAACATGTAGCATGCTGGTATCTAAGCAGATATCTCTTTTGTTTAAAAATCAGACAAAAAATATAGATGCTAAGTCCTTAGAATATTTGAAGCCCTGGCTTGTGGCAGCTGATCTGTGAGCAGGAAAGGAAGCTGCCTGTTTGTCCTTTGACTTGAGGGCTTTCTGCTGCAAGTGATGAGGGCTTAAATGTGACTGAAGATGAGATTTTGTCCCAAGTAGGTCAAAGGAAGAAAATCTTTCCTGTTTGCCCACAGCCCATCACATCCCTGGAACAGGAGAGACCAATGAGAACCACCAGTTTGTGGCCCAACAAACACAATTATTGTGCACTGTGTCTTCATTTGGATGCCACGCTCAGTTAATAACCAGATCGCCACCATACTTCTTTATTGCTTAGGCTGAAGGAGAAAGTAATTAAACTTAATAGGTATTGCCCTTGCTTTAAGGCCACTATACATTTTAAACTGCCAGCAAAAGTAATTAATACTAATAGAAGTCATGAGTCCTAAACGAAAACATTTGTATGCCAAGTAATCTACAACATGTACTTTTGGGAATAAATTTTTTTTATTCTTATGCATGCTTATGACCATAAACTTGCTGCTTCATGGGGTTCATTCTTTCTCTAATTTTTAGTGAATTTTCTTTGTGTGTGTGTCTCTGAATGTCTGGGTTTCTTAAGGGTTTCTTAAGAAAACCTGTACGATCACCATAATTAAAAAAAAAAAAAAAATTAACAGCTTTTAATTTGAATGCAAGCAGGAATTTAAAATTTTGTATTGCAAGTTCTAATAAGGCTGGGCAAGCATTGGGCATAGCTAATTGACCATATGGCTCTTTGATATCCACGTGGGGGAAGATTCGTATTATCATTAGAAATATGATGTCAACATCTAAATGCAGCTCAGCAGAGAGGTGGGTACAGCCAGCTGAATTCCTCAAGAAAGCTCTCAGTACATGTTCAGATGTGGCTATATGGTCTTTGACTCATGATAGACAAGGTTTTGCTTAGAATTAGTGTCCTGTTTTCCCATCATAAATCATTTTCTACTTATCTGCCAGACTTTGCTTGGTTGGCTGCTACAAGGGAACAGATCAATTTTTGCATAGAAGGAAGACAGAAATTGCCTCTAATTGTTTTCTGGGGGAGACATTAGATCATCCAAGTGAAACCTTGGTGTATTTCCATGAACAACCCATTTCAATACTTTAATGACCCAATTATTTCAGTTCTTGAAAAAATGAACAAGTAACTTCAACTCTTGCCAGCTTCCCAAGGACAAAAAGCCAAGTACCACACATATTCTCTGTTCTGTCAGAATGATGCCAAAATACCAGTCTGCTGGGGGCAGAACTCCCTGCAGAGCTTTGCTTGCTTGTGCTGAGCAGAAGAGAATCAGCCCTGCATCAAGTTGTGCAGAGAGGAGAGGAAAACTCTGCAGCTCTGAAGCTCAAAAATTCTTAAGTGGCAGAGAGTGAAAAACCTGCCTTGAGTTACAAACTTTAATCAGTGCCAGGGAGCTGTAGGTTTTCTTTTGAGGTTGAGTTTGTCCAACTTCCAACACTAAATTGTCATTATACCTTTTCCTTAATGTCAAGTGTTCCCTAATACCAAACATTCCTCTGTGCGTTTGCTACTACTCTGTGCTGTCCTTGGGCCAACGCAATGAGCTCAGCTCTAGGAACTTTACATAGAAATAAAAATGGGGTTTATTTTTCTGCCACTGGGTACATTTTGAATCCTTCTTGTAGTCTTTGGGTGTTTCTTGTAGTCTCTTCCCAAGGCAAGTTTGGACAGGGCTTGGAGCAACCTGTCTCATAGAAGCTGTCCCTGCTCATGGGAGAGGGTTGGAATGAGATCAGCTTTAAGGCCCCTTCCAACCCAATCCATTTTGTGATTCATTGATCTGTGAACCCTTCCATGTCCTTCTTGAAGTGTGAACTCAGAAACTGAACACATTTCACAGCAGTTTTGCTAATGTTGCTTTAGGAGGCAACATTAACATTATGTGATGTTTCCTGCGTGTTGAGATTTTCAGGGAGGTAAGGATAAGGACAGTCAGTCCCTACTGGAAAAAAACTTAGTGAAAAATGTCCCTAATGTTGTTTTAGGTAATATGTTTTCTCTGTAAGAATATTGACCAAAAGGCCATTAAAAATTACTAGGCATCAAGAAGGTTACTGAAGGAAAACAAAGGTCTATTGATTTCTTGCTTTAAAAATATGCTACTTGTCCTATTTAGCAGTTGCAGTTTTGCAGCAGTATCTCTTGTAAAGGCAATTATCAAACTTGTGAAATTAGTTATCTGGCCAGGAAAATCCTGTGGAGGTGTGTATGAGGAGAGGGAAGGAAGGGAGGGAGCAGTCCTGTGGCTGCTGAGGAGTGTCTCTTCCTTCTGGCTGTGTGGAAATCATCTATTTCTGGTGGTGGTGCTGGGCTCCATTGTCTCCCTTTGATGTCTGAGTGCTGGATTCAGAGCTATTACTGTGAAAGCCCCTGCTCAAAGGTTTGCAACAGAGCGTCGTCATTCACCACGCACTTGTAAGTGGGAGTGTGTACGTGCATATGTGTACCTCAGTCTTTATGAAAACAACAAACATGACTTTGAAGAAGACCCTTCCAAACAGAACAAGATGTCATCTTTGTCTTGTTCTTTTCATTTAAGAGCATCACCTGTTCTTGTTTTTGCCTTGATCTCTTTTCTTCCGTAGACTAACAATGAAGCTCAGTTTATCATTGTCCTTGCAGTGCACTTTTCTTTCTTTCTCCTTTCTTTCTTTTACTTTCTTTCTTTCTTTCTCTTTCTTCTTTCTCTTTCTTCTTTCTCTTTCTTCCTTCCTTCCTTCCTTCCTTCCTTCCTTCCTTCCTTCCTTCCTTCCTT
>VZRF01008652.1:1267201-1283969 GCA_013396875.1 Vireo altiloquus
CCTCCCCTCCCCTCCTCTTTTTCCTTTCCTCTCCTTTCCTCTCCTTTCTCTTATGTCATTAGTTTTGCCTTTTGAACACCAAAGTAGGCATGATAAAGATTTAATATGACTTCTTACTTCTCATTTTTATTTGTACCAAGAAAGCAGATGGAATCAGAACACCCTTTCTAACATCACAAATCAACGAAACATGAAAAGGAAAGTCCCAGAGGCTGCTCTATGCAGAGTCCCATGGAAATCTCTCCAGATCTGTTTCCAGAGATTTCAGAGCTATGGAGACTAAAAGAATAATGAACTTCTGGCTACCAGGCTGCTGGGATATACAAGAGCCTAAAATCAGTGGAAGGTCATGGACATGATTTTGATTTGTTCAGGAGGTAAAAGTTCCCAAGAGAAAGTAACTGGAATACGAAGCTCGTTCTGTTGCCAGGGACCCACTGGCTCTGCCATCTGCCCATGTCTGCTAACCCCCACTCCAGCTTGGGGACAATTTGCCTCTCCCCTACTCTCTTACAATTTGTTTTCTCCTTAGGTGACCAATGTCTCTCAAGTTCCTTCTTAATGTAGTCTAAGCATTTCATTTTTAAAGACTTATCTCTTTATTAAGTTGCTAATTAGAGTTAATAATTCAGACCTTTGTTCTGCCTCTGCTCCTGATGTCTGACAGGTTGTTTCATTGCCTCTTCTCCACTCTCATACTCTTCTGGGGTCTTCATGTCTTTGCCCTCTCTCCTTGACTTTTCCTCATAGCCTGAAAAATCTGACCCTGCTTTTAATATCTCTGATGGCATTTCACTTAATGATCCTATTACAAATTCCTGAAGCTCTTTTCACTCAAGATTCTCAGGGCTCTACCAGTATCAATTAATTTCCAAACACCTTCATTTTATCATGCAGATTTTACACATGGGTAAACTGGGGCATGGAAAAGTCAGACAGTGCTCAGCATCACAGCCAGAAGCAGCACAGCTTGAAAAGGGGAGTGATCTTGAGCACTGCTGAGCATCTCTGACTGCTGCAGGCTTCATTTGTGGCTCTAGGTGGTTAAATTCAAGCCAGGGTAGATTTAAAACTCATGCACTCATCCATTTCCTGTGTGTTTATGGAAAGGAAGGATCTCTGTTGGTCTACGCATTTATAAAATGCATAGCTGAGGTTAGCATCCTATTAAACTGGGCTCAAAGATGAGTTAGAGTGCAGAGTAATGTTTAAGCTCCTCAGATAAATATCAGTGACATAAACATTTAAACATCAGGAAAGCCACTCTTATCGTATCATTTTAGTCTCTTGTGCTTTATCTTTTTCAAACACATTTATCATGAATATATTTATCATGACAGAGCTGAAATTTGCCACCTCAGTACCAAATCTTTTAATGGCTTTTTCATGTGACTAGCACTGCAGAGGTCTTGTTTTGATGTACAGCAAGACAGACATATAAACATAAATGCCTTAATCCTGACTCTTACTTATTATTTTAGATTGAATTAATGAGTTTTCATGCCAATACAAATTAGATAAATAGCTGGAAGAACTTGTTAGCCTGTTTCTGGTGGTTTGAATTTTTTAGTTTACTAGAATTGATTAGGCATTTGTTGACAAAGGCAGGGAAAAGAAAAAATCCATCACAATTATGCACATATTGCTGCAAGGCTTGAAAGGGCAATTTGGAAATCAGATAATAAACTAGTTAAACAGATATATTAAAAATTGGCAAGGAAACAAAGTTCCTGCACTTAAATTGTCAGGCAAGTGTATATGCATTTGCTCCATGTGTGTCATCAAATTAAACAGCAAAAAATCTTCATGTCCTAAAATGTGCTGATATCTGCAGAAAACATGAGGGATTCTCCTCAAATCTATGCTGGACCAAGCGTGATGAAATATTGTGGGTTGGTAATGGGAAGAGGCTTGAATGGAATTCCAAGCTATTTCCTCCCTCCCTGCTTGAAGTCAATGACAAAGCTCGTGGTGGTCAATTGTGTCAGGTCAAGGGCACGAAGAAGACCCACACTGGAGTGATGTTGCAGAGCAAGAGGTAAGCAGGGAACAGGAACACAGCTGGTGATTCTGGATACTGTGGAGAAGGAGAAAAGAGCAATAGTTTTTCCTTCTCAGTTAAAAGTAGAAAAATATGGACAGCGAACTTTATTCTCACACCCTGAGATAGCTACTTATTTGCAAATAGTCAGCAACTGCCTATTAAAAACTAATACGTGGCAAATCTGGTCACAGTGTGGCACCCAGATAACAAGCTCGTTCACCAGAGGTTTTGTGTTGTAGTCAGGGAAAATGCTCCTCAATTAGGACTTTTCTACAGGAGGAGAAGGAAGTTCATGACAATTAATTTGTCTCTCTGATCATTACCTTTTCTGACCATTTATAGCTCATGACACTCTCCTACTGATGGCACGTTTTTCTTGTGACCTTTTTCCATCTCCTCCTGTGGAACTTCTCCCTGTGTTTCAAAGCTTGTTTTCAAGGTCTAACAAGGAGGGTGGCAGGACCTGAGCCAAACCCTCTGGTTGGAATCACTCAATGGAAAAGACATGTGCCCATTCATGCATATTTGATACATCACTTCTAAAAATAAAAGGACTGCTTTTAATCACAGAACCACGGATTTTCCATTTTAAGTCAGAAATAAGTCAGGCAGCTCTGCTATGCTGAGCTGTCGTCATATGTCTTTGTCTGCAGGGTTCGATTCCTAAACAGTATCTATAAAAAAGGAGAGTAAATGTTGATTTTCAGCTTGTTGTGGGGGTTTTTCCTTTTTTTTTTTTTTTTTTTTTTTTTGGTTGTTGCGGGTAGCCTGAAGGGAACAATGGGTTTTCCAAGTCCTATAAGGTAAAGTTGGAGGACACAGCAGAGCCTTGGAAAATAAATATAAAATTTCTATAATAAATACAAAATTTCACATTGTTCAGGAGTGGAGCAAAGGCATCCCCTACAAGAGAAGGTTTTCCTCCCTAGGTTGCTCGGAATATTTGTCTCTGGGAGTTTCAGGCAGTGGCAGGGGCTCCTGTGTGTTGTTCCAGGCAGATGCCTTCATGTCTGCAGGTCATCGTGCTGCCCCACCACAACTCGCTGCCGAGCTACAGGAGACACAATAATTAAAAGAATATATCTCCTCTTCCCAGGATCCTGTCTACCACAGCAGAAAAACATTCCTAATAAAATAATCTGAATGAAATGGGAAGGAAAGAGACAGCTGTATGCGCTCAGTGTTACTCTGCAGTGATTGCCATTTTTCAGGGTGAAAGTGAACTTTGCTAGCCTGAGCATCAGAAACTCAGGCTGAAACTCTGGGTTAAAATGAATTCATAAAGCAAGCTGAATTAGGGGCTGACTCTGGCATTTCCACAATGTACAACACTGTGTCACTGTGTTTTTTCTCTCTCTGCATGTATTCGTGCCCTTTTATTTTTCCTGTAATTGTAGGGAGAGGCTTTCTCTCTATTTTCCCCTCAGTTCATAAAGATTTTGTAATTTATCTCAGGCTCCATAAAGGCCCTTTTACTGCTTGCCGACCCTTATAACGATGGTTTCTGTTATGCAGGAACTACTTTCTATCTGCTGCCGTATTCTACTGCTCATGGCAGGATAGATGCTGTTCATTTTTCTGCCACACACCACCATAAGGAGAAGCGATGGAAGGGGTTTCTTCCTGAGACACAGCTCCTGATTTCTTAATAGGAGAGCAATAAATACAATGTCTCCCAGGCACTAAGAGAAAAGAAAGAGAAAGACAGAGCAGTATCCTTTTTCTCCATCTGTTAGTGTGTCTTCTAGTCCTTAATTCCCTTCACCTGCACAAAGGGCTGAGCTGTGGCTTTGTGTGCACAAACAATTAATGCTGATAATTCTGTTAACTTTAGCTTTTTTTTTGTTTTGTTTTCTTTTTTCATTTGCATACTTTGTCTGAAATTTTACTGAAATCTGAAAAGTTAAGCTTCCATTCTGGGTTATTCCATTGTAGTCTTGTAGAGACTAAATTAAAAAAAAAATCAGGTTTTTTTCAATGCTGGCTGGAGCAGCAGCATTGAAAGAGTGTGATCCTGGAATGACTGGTGTGCAGTTTAGAGGTTGCTAGAGAGGGCTGTAAATTATGTCATGTGTGGGTCATCAATTATATAGATAAAACTGTGAAGGAGAGTGGTTTGTCAGAAAAGATAAGAATAGAGGGACTGAAACTAGATATATTTTCTGTGCTGATAATCTGGTCGTTTTTAGAAGTGAGAGGAAGGGCTTCACTTGTAGAAGCCACTTAATAAATTTAATGACTATTGGAAAGGACAGGGTAAAAAAGGAGCAAGGATAAAATGTTAAGTGTGCTTGCAATTGCAAAATCAGTGCCACTTATTCTTTAAGTTTGCTAATGACTGTAAGGCGTTGTCTGGAAGTAAAGCAGGGATTGAAGAGGATGTGGTTCCTCTCCTCTGACAAAAGGGGAAGAGGCCCTGTTTCAGGAATTTTGGCAGGGATTTGGGTGTCACTCAAGAGCTCCCAGGCTCATCAGGTGTTGTCTCAAGTGATTACACTGAAGATGTGACAAGATCAACCACCTTCCCCCCAGGGTTATGTGTGCTTCCAGAAGTGAAACAGCACAGGAAAAATGGGGACATTTTTTATCATTTTTCCTCTCTGTTCCCAATGGAAGTCGGAAGGAAGAAGAGGAAGGAAATTTACACTTCTAAAGAAACCACACAGAAACATTTTCCAGTATTGAAGTGAGCTTGGTCTAGACTTACTGGCATTTTCCCTCCTCCATTACCCAGACGTTCATTTTACCCTGTGCCCCTTCGCAATGGGGAGGTGTGGTGCAGAGCCACCAATCCTTAAATGCAGCTGCAAAGAGAGGGAAGAACAAATCCCTCCTTCTACCTTGTTGTCTCACTAGGATTTTTCTAGAGCAGGTGACAGAATGAATTCCCATGTATCAGTGACAAAAGTCCACAGAGCTGTATTAGGGAAGGGCCCTGGGCAAGGAATTGGTGATGAATTTATACAAACCCTGAATTTATTAATACCCTTAAGAGTGCTTCTGCAAGTGACCTAAACCACTCATTTGCCACACAGGGGGTTTTCCATTACTAAGTTGCTCTCTGGCTTTTGGTGAGGTGAAAGTTCTTCAGGAAAAGATTAAAGGGGATATCCCCTCCAAAAAAACAGTGGGAATTGGAAGGAGGAAATGGGGAAGGCTGAAATGCGCCGTTGCCTTTTTAGTTTTAATAGGCTGCCTGTCCAGTTGTTTAACAGTCCCATTTCTGCTGGAAATAAATTGTAAAACTCAAAGCCCATGGGGTGTTTCACCAAGGGTCTTTGCCTTAAAATTAAACAAGCTCCTTCCAAAACCAGCCTAATAATAGATGTCATCAATGCACTTTGTGGCTTTATTTGCCAAAAGATGGCAATATTCAAAACATAAAAAAATTTATAAAGAGTGAAAACTAGGACTTGCCACTGCACTTTGACCACCTCTGCTCTGTCCTGGAGGGAGGACACTGTCATCATCCAGGGCTGAATTGCATCATTGTCACCACGATGCTCTGTCAAGCCATTCAACATACAAAGCTTTGCCAGCTCCCCTGTCTAAGGGAAGAATTCCATGGGCAGTTTTTCATTAACAGCAAATGCGTTTGAGAAAATTCACTCTTGCTACAAATCTGCGTGACTTTGGTGAAATTATATCAAGTTACATCCTCAGTCAATTTGGGCTATTATTTGATTTTATAAATTGTATCAAGACAGTATTTTTTTTAAATTAAAGCTTAGCATTTCCCTTCTCTGTACCTGAGAGGGACCAATATTTAAATGCCTCAACATGTATCACAAATGAGGTGAAGAAATTCCTATTAAAAAACTGTGTTGCCCTGTCCCCAAGGGCAGAGAAGACTTCGGTGATTAGACTGTGAGCAGCTCCCCCCCGCCCCTGCCAGACACTCTTGCTGGTGAAGGCAAGTACCCAGATGCCTGCGAAAGATGCCCGCGAAGCCGAATTAGGGAGGGAGGAGTTTGGGGGCACATAAAAGGTAGCTAGCCTCTACACCGGGAGCTATTTTCTTCTTTTTTGCTTTGGACCGCTTGGAGAGTCAGCTTGGCCCCTTCTGCTCCCTGCCCGTGCCTGCTCTACCTGCCTCACCATTCCTGCGGCTTTCCTGCCTGTGCCTGTGCCTGCTTTTGCCCTGTTTCACGGCTCCTGCAAACTAGCTTGTCACCGTGATCTCTGCTGCCACCGCCGCTTGTCCCCAGCCGTGTTCCCCAGGCCACAGCCGCTGCTGCCTGCCGCCGTCCCGACTCTGAAAGCTTGGAACGGCTCCAGGAGCAGGCCTGTAACCACGGCAGCCTCTTCTCCGCCACCAGAAGGGACACACAGCCTGCTGCTGTTTGAAAATCGCGCCCAGCCTGCCACGGGAGCTACGCAGCACAAATGCTCTGTCTGCTGAGCTGACGCTGGCAGAGCGCTCAGAATTCCTTCAGGTAATGCTGTCCCTGTCCTCTGTTTCTCTCCCCCTCTGCTCTCTTCTATCCCCCTTTTATGTCAATAAACGGTTTTCAGACACAATATTGCCACGTTTTGTGCTTAATTTTTTGTCAGAAAATCTATCAAAAGAATCCTTCCCGGCTCCCCCCTTTTATAGTGGAACAGGACAGTATCTTTTTTGCTGTCAGAAGGCTCTCACACAGCAAAGTTTACCTTTCATTTGTTCCTGCGTAATAACCCATTAGGTCTACTGAGAAATACCACATTTCTTATGCAATGTCAACACCTACTTCCATTTACTCTTTCTCTTCAGAAAACATAGCATGAATCCCAGATGTGCAGCATGCTGGTGTCCTTGACCCATTGGAGTGCTAAGAGAAAGTAATTAAAAAGAACAAATTGATGAGTTTTTAAGGCTGGTAAAACATACAGCTTTTTGCTTTCTTTGTCTCTGTTGCAGTGGTGAAGTTCATTAGGCAAAGGGAGGTTGGAGGATTACCAGGTGGGTCACAGACTCTCTGTTGGTACTTCCCAAAGGCCAGAAGTCTGAGTAAGTTTAGGAATGCTTAGTTTCATGTTTTAAATTTACTTTTTATAGTTGGAATCAAGCAGACTTCAGAGATTTCCTCTATTACTAAATAATTTTCTCAGTTGGGAGAGAAGATAGGCAAGGTTAAACAGGAAGGTCTCATTTAACATTTTTATCTAGCATATTTACCAACTGAATCTGCCAGCAATTTGTTTTCATCTTTAACTCCTATCTTCAGATAAAAATCCACGCTATTTTTTGTGGAGTGTATCAAAGTCATGAGATGCATTTCAGATACTTGAATAATTCAGGCACTGATGCATGCTACAGCTCATATTTCCCTGATATAGTAACACAGACGTTATGCTCAGAGTTTTAAATTATTTATTCCTGTGTGTTAATAAAACAATGATTCTGTAAAACTCTTTCCTTTAGTGAAATCTCCGGTACTCTTCAAAGTTTTCACAGTAATCATCTACCAGTACTCTTCAAAGTTTTCACAGTAATCATCTACCAATGTCTGCAAATATATCCAATGCAAACATATGGTTTGGAGTGTCTTTAAAAAGATACTCCTGCTTCAAGTAAGACTTGCTTCACGATAACTTCCAGAAGTTGCAAAACGCAGTTTCGCCTAGAATTAATGTTTCTGATTTTGGTATCTTCCTTTATTTCCTTTTCTGCTAAATAAAGAAATAGAGCAGGGGCTCAAAAACGCCCAGCTGTTTTGAACTTTGAAATTGCTATATGAGATCTGGAGAAACTTACTGGACCCCCAAAAAAGCATGAAATCCCCTTATGTCCTTCCCATCACAAGGGTACTCAAAACAACCACAAAAGCTCTAATAAGTGTTCCTCTTTTTTTATGTGCTGAAATGGATTTATGCTTTTCAGATTTCTTTCTAACAGGTCCTTTAGGCTGCTGTTGCTGTTGATGGTGCTGAACGAGCAGCTTG
This sequence comes from Vireo altiloquus, assembly GCA_013396875.1. Taxonomy (NCBI): domain Eukaryota; kingdom Metazoa; phylum Chordata; class Aves; order Passeriformes; family Vireonidae; genus Vireo; species Vireo altiloquus. The sequence continues at coordinate 1,275,171 of VZRF01008652.1, forward strand.
GAGTGGAGAGGCCTGGGTGAGCTGCTGCCAGGAGGACTTCAAGAAGATAGCAGCGAGAAGATATGAGCCTCCTTGTAAAAAAGGGGGCTGCAGAGGTGGGAGGGTACAAGGAATCTCAGGGGCTCATATTGGAACTGAAATAATTTGTACAAGTTATTGAATGAAGGAAAAGAAGGTTAGTTTTGACTTTGTCTTAGAGTGGTTTGTTGGAAAACTACAATATGCCATGCTGGGAAGCTTGGGAAGTGGAGCAGAGGGAGCAATTTCTGGAGGCAGAGGAGTTAAGGTGAGTCCTGGGGATTTTTATACAGTAAGAGGCTGCATGAATCAAATACACCCTGAGAACTGCCAAATACCAGGTAACAGTGAACAAAACTCATAGGTGTGGACTCAGAGATGAGGAAAACCAGGGGCTAGGGGTACAGCTGGAAAGTTGGCCCCTTCATCTGGGGGTTACATCTGGGAAGTTGCTTGCTTTATCTAGGGTCTATGAGTGGAGCAGGATGCTGTGGGAACTCATTTCTGCCTTGCCATGCTGGTGGCAGGAGCAGTGTAGTCAATTCTCCTTCATGGCTGTATCTTGTGTGTTCTTGTCCCACAAAGGGCTTCACCTGGCACATGCAGCTCTGGGCAAAGACTTGCTGTTTGTTTGGGTGAGATGTGTTTTTGAGACTTTGGAGGTAGATTGTGGGCAGTTGACTCTGGGAAGAATGCTCCCTCTTGCATGTTAGAGATCTCCTATTGCAATCCCCTAACTGCAGAAACGTGGCACTTCTGACCCTGATCTCCTGCCCTCCTGTGTGCACTAAGAGGGTCTCGGAGCTCAGCTAGAACTGAGATAACAAGTGATTTTCCAGAAAAGGTCACAGAATAAGGATGGAGACTCTCAGTTTTAAGTATTTTACATAGTGAATTAATACTGAAGATTTGTCAATTATAAAACAATTCTGACTACAGCCATGGAGGAGAGCACTGCTATAGCTGACCAATAGGTATTAACTTGACCGTGGGAGGACACTGATGAAAGGGGGTTTAAACTTTGGTGCATAAACTAAAGCAGCTGGAGTGTAGGCACTTGATTAAGCAACACTTGGGTAGGTTAGCTAGATTAATTTAACAGCTGTTTGAGGAGGGTGACCTGGGAAACTTGCTCCAAAGTGACTCCCTAAGTCAAACCAGGAAATTCAGACCAGACCCCAGGAGTCTTCTCCACTTGGCCCAAGCAATGTCATTTACACCCTGCTCAGGATTTGTTCTAAATTAAGTGCAAAAAATTTTATATTGTATCATTTATGTTTTTAATATGATTTAAAAGCTGGAATGTTATTTTCACTGAAGACTGGGGTTGAAAAATCCCTTGAGCACTGAAGCAGTTAACTTTCAACACAATTTATGTCCTGAAGAAGTATCAAGTTGCGTCAATTTAATTCCCAGGTCACTGGATTTCTCCTGGTTCAACCAAAGTAGCACAGAGTGTGTTTTTAGAATTTTCTCTAGTTCATTTGTTCATTAGTTTATTTTGGATTTGAGCCTGCAAAAACCCCTGTGGAACACGAACTTGGATTGCACAACTTTCTATATGAAAATTCTGCTCTTTTAGGACAGGTAAAATGAAGCCGTTAATCACGTACCTTAGGACACATCAGTAAATGTAATATTTAATATGCACATCTTCCTATGCAATTACATTGAAAATTATGTGTACTTGAAGACTCTCATAAAACTGGTGGAGGAGAGAGTTGCTTTATGCAATAGGACACGGGAGGACATAAATACTTGGAAGTGAAATCCTGAACAGACTACAGATATAGTGCAATGGGCTTATTTCCCTGGACGACCAGCGGGCATTAACCCAAATTGCAGAGTTTTTTCTGTACTCCCCAGAGCTGCTGTATTAATGCAGCTTTTGGGTTACCCCTTCAGATACTCCTGGTGCTGGCTGGGAGGTGCAGAACTTGTCCTTCAGTTGCTTAATGCTGTTTAAACAGTTGCTTCAGGCACAGCACATTAAAGAAGTGCTCATCTAGGACAAGAGGTAATGGCTTCACGCTGACAGAGGGCAGGTTCAGGTTGGGTATTGGGAAGAAATCTGTACTGTGACGGGGCACTCTGGTTGCCCAGAGAAGCTGTGGCTGCCCCATCCCTGGAAGGCCAGGTTGGACAGGGCTTGGGGCAACCTGGGATAGTGGCTTGGATCAACCTGGAAGGTGTCCCTACCCACGGCAGGAGGTTGGAATGAGATGATCTTTCAAACCAAACCATCCAGTGATTCAATCTGTTAAGCACCACCACCATTAATTTATCTCCTCTTTCCTTCTATTGGCTCCATTCTCCAAGTCATCCTCTGAGTGGACCAAGGATAGTGCAAGATGTGAAGTTTCAGAAACATGTATAAATGGACATTTGAAAGCCAGCTGGGATTTTTATCTCCTCCTTGCACTTCATTCTTTATTTTTTCTCCCTCTTCCACAGTAACAGAAATATTAGAGAAAGAAGTAACACCCACTCTTCAAGACCACACACAACCTGCCTGGGTATATCCCTCACATTGTCGGAAATATAAGCATATAAGGAAAAAAACACCTGCCTAGACTGTGGTTATTTCCAGTGGGCAGTGATGCATTTCAGCCACCCCTAATAAGAGTCTGGACCCTGGTGGGATCTCATTGCTACTTTTCCTGTCAATAGGAAACTTAGGGAGGTCTAACTTAAACCAAGCTATCTTTTTTTCCAAACAAATTTTAAAAATCTGCAGTCATATTTCAGTAAGGAAAGCATTTTAGATTAAATATTAAAGGAGACAGACTTAAATCCATTCCTATTGCATTGTTTGGAAAAGTCTGAAGTCAAGACTCCAGATATTTTTCCAGCAATGAAAGCTTATAAAGACTGTGCCTCATTCACTATTTTTTTCCTTTCTGTTTACTTCCCTAACACTGAATGTTAAGTAAAGGAATTATTAAATTTGAGTGCTGGGACCCTGTCTATGAGTTTTGTGGCATTTTGGCAGTAAATCAGTAAATTGACCAGGGGGTTCACAAGTGTGGCTTGAGGGAACAAGTGACCGAAGAATAGAACAGTCAGATCTTCAGGAGTTTTACAGCATGTTCTTGTGGCCAAGGACAGACCTTATAAAAATAGAAAGAATGATTGTAATTGAGGTCTCAAAGACAAACAGAGACTCACTGCTCTATCAAGCATTAAATTCCTACTCTCTGTCTAGTTTCTACTGGGGTTTGGATGTGTATTTAGGTTAAAGATTTTCACATGTGAATCTCAAAATTAACTATTTTTCAAATTTTGAATATATTTTGGAGCACCCAGGGAACACTAAACATCCAGGGAACCATGGGACAGCTCAGTGTGGATTAAATCCTACAGGCCCATGTGTAGTGATGGGAATCTCTGGAAGGATGATTTAATAGAAGACGTCTTGGATTAGGATTTGTAGACTAAATTTTTAGCTCAGCCACACACCTCATGTCCAGTCAGTCTGTTCCCTTTTTGCTAAAATAGGATGGATGTTTCCATTTGTCAGGGGTGGTATTAAGAGAACAAATACAATAACTGTGTCTAGGATGCTGGTGATACAAAATATCCAGCTGTCTGTGCAGAGAGTTCAGATCACTAAAACAAAAAAGTTTTCACTTTCTGTCTTTAATTTCACCATATGCAAAGAAAAGGGAGTATTTGAATGATACTCTAACCAGGAAAACAATTTTATTGTTTGTTTTTCCACCTCTCTTTTAATTTGTTTTTAACATTTATATATAGAAAAAACCCCACTGGAACTATGTAGTATCTGTTATTTTTTGAAAGTACATCTTGTTTGGCAGATGTGTGTAAAAATTTTGATTTTGTGGACGGTATGAAGATTATTTTCTCTGCCTGGGTTGGCTGATGCTCTATACCCACCTGAACCTCACTCAAGTGTCTGTGATGAGGGGAGGAGGCAGCTGTATTCTGCTTGGCTTTGGGAATAAAACCCACTTCCCTGGGTGCCTCCCAGTTGTTTAGTATTTGAGGTTTTCTCCACGGGGCTCTGATTTTTCAGTGTTACTCTTAGTCCTTAAGTAACTCTGTGCATTTTCAACTCTGGCATCTTATTTTCCACATGCTAATGAAACTTGGGCTGGGTGTCACAGTTTCCTAATCAAACTTTATAATATCTGTGTGTTTTATGAGTAGTACTGCCAGTCTTAACTGTGGAATATGGCTGGATGATGAAAACATTTAACTTTCTGAGTAAGGTACATACAAGTCAAAGCTGTCCTTCAGCATGGTGCAATTAAATCCAAATGGCCTATAGTTTTCCCAGACAACAATAAACTTCTCTTAGTTTTTAAATGTGCATCTCAAACAGAGAAAGTTGAGGCAACCAAAAACTAATCACGGTCAAGGAACTGGCTTTAAAATTCGTGATCAGCCTTTTACAGAGAGCTGTACACCATGGCGGATGATTGGAAGATGGAGGTTTAATGCAAGTGGAGGGTCTGGTACTTGTGACCATCTTATGGTTTCTTTTGTGCCAATTCAGACCAAATACCTTAACATCAAATACCAAATATCCCCTAATTTTACCTGTTTTATAACCTGCCAGAAAATTTTTGAACTTGAGATGCTCCAGATGGTCCTGACCTGGCATCCCAGCTATGGTGGCTGTGGTTGGGTGCCTGTCCTGGACTGCTGTACTGGTCTGGCCAGGAGAGCCAGAACTATAAAAGATGAGATGGTATCATTCCTGAGAAATTCCAGAAAGAAAAGATGAAAACAGTGGTGGAAAGGCAGTTCAGGAAAGCTGAGAGGAATGGAGCAGGACAAGCACTTTTTGATTGGATTTTCTTCCAAAACGTGTAGAGAAGGCTTCACAAGTTCATAAAATGGTGTTTTAAAATATAATCTCTTCAGGAAAGAGAAATAGATGGAGGAGGTTTCTCTGCAATGGTAAATCAGGCTGGTGACAAGACCCAGCAGGTCCCAGATCAGTTGGGCAGGGGCTGAATTTCCTTTTGGAGCTCAAGTTCAAGCACCGAGGGATGTGTTCAAAGATGCAGCTATGCTCCTAACCGAGGCTTGTGGTTTTGAAAAAAATGTCCTTTCTAAATTTCAGAGCAAACTCCCTGCTCTTGGTAGATCATGAGGCACTTTATAGTCTCCTTTTATGTTTACCTCCAGGTAAACATGAGGGAGAAACACCTTTCATTGCTGCAGATTACAGTGAAATGAGGCCATGGGATACTCAAAGTTTATAACCAGGATTTCTGACTGATATTTCCCAGAAGTTCATTACAATAACAGGATATCATCATCAACTGATGAGCGATATACATGAACTGAGCTGGTTAATGGAGCATCCAGGTCCTCCCCTATTTGTGGCATCCCTGACTTACCTGCACCTGGGAGGCTTAATGGCTCTGGAAAACTTATGGCTGATGACTCGTACTGACAAGGACAGATACTAGCTGACAAAAGTTAGGATATTTGGCTTTATTGCATATAATTAAGTTTTGTTTTGTTTTTTCTTTTTATTCCATCCTGATAGGACTTAACTCCCTCTAAAACATTAAATATGCATATAAACATTACTGAAATAAAGTTGCTATATTTAGCAATTCACTCCATCCCCCATTTCCTTTCCAAGATGAAATGTTAGAGAACCTGTAAAGAATTTATTCAACAGTTTTTGTTATGAAAACATATCAGTTTTCAGCCTCCAAAGAGGCAAAATTCCTAGCTAAAAAAGATAAAACAGACACAAGGTAATTATTAATATCCAGATATGCCCATCAGACAGTGAATAAAAGATAGTAATATTGAACATGGATTTTCCTATGTCAAGTAGCTGCATTGCCTCTGTTGTATGGTTAGACAGTGATCTCAAGGGTCTTTTTAACCTCTGTAATTCTGTATAAACACATGAAAACCAAACAATATAGAAGAAAAGGCAAGAGAAACTCACTTTTAGTAACTCTTAGATAATTCTAGATTAAAAGAAAAAAAACAATGTAAGCATCTTCTAGAGTGTGCTTTTCCCAAGAGAAATCTATAACCCATTGACCTCAAAAAAACATCCTCAACACCTTTTGGCTCTGGTTTGATGACTTCCCTGTACCAACTCAACACTGAGAAAAGAGCAATTAGCAAGAGTTGTGGTTGAAGAAGCTCAAATTGATGGAGCACAGCACAGCCCCAAACCTGCTCTTCATTTCCAAGAATGCCATTCTCTCTGCAGTGCTGCCAATAGGAGTTAATTCCAGATGTGAAGGACTGTCCTATCTATAAGAGATAAAAGATTACTGCAGAACCTCATGGGGTTTAAATTGAGGAAGTTTTAGTTGCAGGAAAATCTCTTAATGACTGGCATCAAGTAATATGTGGTCTTGGAGTTGTCAGTAAGAGTCATCCAAGCTCCCTTTTGCGAATATTCTGAAAAGCTCCTAATTGTTGATGAGGAGAAGTGGTAGGTCTTTTCATTAAAGTGGTTAAAGTAATCTTCTGATACAGATATTTCCCATTTGATACGAGTCCTTCTGTGATTATTGTAAGACCAACTCTTTATTGGACTGACAGGGGTTTGGTACTTTAGAAATGGCAGCACTTGAACCTTGACCTCCTGTATTACAGTGAGGATGGTAATCACCAGGACACAGTGTGGATATTGCCCCCTTTTCTCTCTTCCTCCTTCTACTGCTTCTCTCAAAGTGTCTTGTTTCAATTACAATGCAAATTAAAATCCATTTCCATTTATGAAATGAATCTTTGTTTTACAGACAGTCTTAATCCAAACCCCAAGCCAGGCTCTGTTTCTGCAGTTCTCTTTGGGACTTATATCAGTTGTCTTTAAGGCAACTTGTTGACATTGCAAAGAGCCCTCAAAGCACTGGATATTTCAAGCACCACTTGAACTTGCTGGAAGACCAGAGCGTTTGAAAGGCTTTAGCAGTTTCATCCAAGCCTTCTGTGGTCGAATTATGTGCCCTTGAATTACACATAGACCCTCACTAAAAATATGAGATGTTTCTTGGATTTTCTCCAGAGACTTCACTCACTAGGAATACTAAGTTTCCTGTATATAGTTCTGAGTTTTCTCTTCTGTCTTTCTGTAAGTTTACTCCTTGTCTGCAGTTTTGCCACTATTCAAGTTTATGTCAGCTGCTGACACCATAACTTTCACAGGTTTGGGGAGAGGAAGCAGTGTTGGTCTCCCTTCCAAGCCCCACCATTTTGATGCACAATTAAGCAAAGCTAAAACTAGAAATTATTTCAGAGAAGCACATTGGAAAACATGGCAAGAAAGAGGCAGCTCAGCCCTTCGGTTCCCTCCAGCCATGGAGTGACAATTTCAACAGTGAACTCAATCCCTGTTTAATCCAATCTTCCCAAGTTAAATATTCCTTTTGATCTTTAAGAGAAAAATATGTCATTTTCTCAAATTCTTTATGTCAGAGGAATATATCATCTGGAGATGAAGCCCTTCATGTGTCAGAGGGCCTCCATCACCTATTGTTGCATTTTCCATCTTCCTTCTGTGGCCAATTTTCTCACCCTCTTCCTTTTGTTAGTGTTCACTTGGAAGAAGCTGCTTCAACAGATCTGTTATAAACTGTAATCAGGATGGCAAGTATAAAACTCTAAAAATGGCTGTATTTCTAAAACAATCTTAAGGAAATTAACTGTTTGTGGTGTTGTGAGTGGCAATTATTTTCCCTAAGGAAGACAGCTCACCTTTCAAGCTGGAGAATCACTTCTACTTCCACTGAACTCTTGTAGAAATTTGGATCCAGACACAATGCTGAAACAAGTTATACCTAGCAATTTTCATGTTTTGCTTATGTAAAGACTATGAAAATAAATTTGTTTAACTGTTTCCTTTTTGTGTATGTGTGTGTTTCTCTTTTTTTGATTTTTTTGTTCCTCTGTGGTGCTTTCTGTTTTCCCTTTTCTTTCTTGTCTCTGTTGAAACAGAAGAGAAGGACATAAAATATTTCCTCTAAGTTCTCCTGCATATTGCAGTTGCTGTTTTGTTCTCAGCTTGGGTATTCATCAGGATTTCTACCTGTCCTGTTCAGATTAAATACATAGCAGAAAAAACTGAATATACCTATGTAAAATTAACATATAATAATATAATATATTGCCACGGATTAACCATCAGTATAGAAATACTGGTAGTTGATCCATGGTAAACAATGGTGCTGACGTTCTTCTGCGCTGTATACTAGGCAAAAACCTAGCGGTACTCAGAGTGCTCCCAAGTAAGCCACACCAAGAGAGCTGTGGAAATGATGCTGTGTTGTTCACCAGTGGCTTCTTTTGCCGGATTTATTTTCTTTTCCCCACCTTGCTGCCATGATTATGGACATTATGCTGAGGGAGCAGTAAAACTGCTTTCTGGTCAAGAGAGGTTGGATTTGCTCCTAAAACCTGAAGGAAAAAAACCTCCTTCCAGTTTCTAGTTCTATTACAGATCTAGAATTAAAAATAAGCAGGAAACCAGATCATAATCTGCCTTGGTTGGAGTCAAGCCTTTTTGACGCTGGGGGGGCTGCCCGAGGCCCGCTGCGTCTCCCTGCGACATCCCTGAGTGCCTTTTTAGGCTCCTATCACAGGTTGGCAGACTCTGCAGCTTCCTCACTGCTGGCAGGCTGCTCCCTGATGGTAGCTGCGCCTGTGGACGCGAAGAAAGCCAGAGGGGGTCTCTCCTCTGGGTACTAACAGCTTTTACAGTCAGCAGTAGGTCCGAGGGGAAAAGACCAAGAACAGAGGAGTGCAGGGGACTTTATAGTGGGGGGGGGGGGG
>VZRF01008652.1:1284207-1342838 GCA_013396875.1 Vireo altiloquus
AAAAATTAAAATGTCTTTTTTTTTTTTTTTTGCTGGCCAGCCTCCGCGTACGAAGATCCGGGGGAGGCCTCTTTTTCCTTTCAGACCTTCCAGCCTGCGCACTGGATTTTTTAGGTGAGACACAGGGCGCGCAGATCTGAGCCCACCCTTTAATCCCGAGGTTCAATCTGCCGGGCCAAAGCGATTCTGGACAGTGGCAGTGAGTTCCTCCTCAGGACGTAGGCAGATTGCCCCCTTGCAGGGCTAACGAGCTCTGCCTGCCCGGGGAGCATCCGACCAGGATTCAAACCCGGGTCCCGGCAATTACTGTGCCGTGTGCTTAACCGCTACACCACCGGGGCTCCCTAAAATGTCCATTAATATGATACTTAAGATTTGGAGGTTTGTTATGAGTAATCTGCTCTCCACCATAGGCAGCTGCATTTTGTGTTGAACTTTTTCTCATACAATTGCACAGGTGAAAATGAACCCCGTATTTACCACATCTGGCTGAACCATCCACATCTTCATGGCACTGATAGGGTTTTGACCTCAGACTGCAGGCTGAAGTTTGCTATTTAGAGGCATGTCAGTACAGTGACATTTAGATTTGACTTGCTTTGGTCACTCTGTGCTCTTTATTGATCAAACCTTCTGTACTGTGGATAGGTTAGCCTCCTAAGCTATATACTGTATTAATACTAGTGATAAGAGAGCATCCGTTGGTGCTATTACTGATATACATCTTTAGCCCATTAAAATGCAAATTTTAAGGTGTGCAGCAGATAGAAATCTCTGCAACTTAAAGTATCAAAAAGGCTGGCTAATTATGACTCCAACTATTTTTCAGATAAGTGAGCAGTAAGTCATTATAAAATTCGTAATGTGAATCCTTTTATTTCCCTTGTCCCCTGACTATTGAGCTGCAGATAATCTCATAAGGCAGTCTTAGTTTCCAGAATGAGCGCCCAAGGGTTTATTCATTATTCTAAATTTGAAAGCAAATAGAGCTACGAAAACCAACCAATAGTTCCTATTATTTGACTAAAGCTACATAAATATATCCAGCCCCAAGATATGTAATTTATATCAACAAGACCAAAGATCAAGGATTTTCTTACCATGTAACTATCAGATGCCTCTTCAGTTTGCAGAGATGATTTTTGGGTAGCCCTGTTTCTGGTATCTTCTGTTTCAAGGCTCAGAAAGTACTTAAAGATTTATGCCATTAAATATAACTCAAGGACAGATCTGGCCCCTTTGCCAGGACAATGCTGCCCTTAGAGGACAGATATTTTAGAAGTTGCCTAAAACCCTTTCATACACCAGCATCCCATGGTCTCCCAGGAAATTCCTTCCCTGAGCACTTAACTCTGGTGAGCTATTACCACCCCTGCAAACATGCCAGCAAAAGAATACATTTTCATCATAATACAGTCAGAAATTTCCAGGATCATTTGTGCAATGGCACTTATGTATGCTTGAGCCTGAATGTCAATTTTTATATGTGTTAATACTCAGCAGGCAAAGTGTGCTATAGATTCCACTCCATCTGAATTTATTTTCCCGCTGAAGCGTCTCTTGATCTGGTTGTCTGGTATTTTTATAGTTATTCTTGTTTGAACACAGATGGCCCCATTGTGTTGCAGTCGACAGAATGAACGCAGTTGCTGTGATTAAATAAAGATACAGGAACAATTCAACCTTCTACTTCACAACTTACGATCTTCCCCTTTAATATGACATTTATGATGACCATTTTTCTCATTTTCCCAGGTTTCAACTCTTTTGGCCAGGCGATTAACTGTGTATGTGTTAAGTCAGACATAAGCCCTCGGCAATATGGCAGAGTGGCTTTGTAATAAAGCAGGTCTCAGTATTTGCCCCAAACTGAAAACTTTTCTTTGAGTTAAAGTTTAGTTAACTTTCCTCGTGTCGATTTTTCTTTGACTCTATTTGAAGAGTCCACCTCCAGCTGGCTTTTGAGACGCAACCAAGATCTTTGAAAGATCAGCAGCTACATTAAAGGAAGAACAGAGAGCAGTGCCAATACAGCAGGTTAAACAGGAAAGTCAATGTCAGGGGCTTTAATTACAAAAATGACACTGTATGGCTGCACTGATGTACTTTGTGATAGTTGTATGCAGCGTTGGAGAAAGGCAAACCAGATAACCTCTGCATAGGGTGCAAACGGGGAGAGATTTATAAATGGCACTTCTTGTTCCAGCTCCTGCTGACTTTAGGGCACAGAAGGAAGCAGTCCTGAACCCCTTTTCAGTGGGGACTGAGGACCATCTATCATCAGTGTGGGTTTGGGGTCCTGTCCCACAAAAATGTTCTCTGCTACTGGGATTCAGTGAGAGCTGGAAGGCAGCAGGAGAGTGCTCCTCGGCCACAAAACATTTGAACTCCTCTCAAAAGGCAAATTCAGTTCCACAGTCTTGGAAAAGGGTCTCTTTAGCTCATTTGAGGGATGAGGGACTGGAGGGAAAAAGGAGAGTTTCTCTGTTAAAAAAAAAAATTGTGTTCTGGTTTTGAGGCATTTTCTAAATGTAATTGGACAAGGGCAGCTCCCTCAGCAGCTGCTGCTGGAGACTTTACAAGCAGAGAACTAAACACTTTAATGCAAGATCCCCTTCCATGCACATAGCAGCTGGGCCCCTGCAGGGCCCTGTGTCCTGGCCTTCCAGGGTACCTTATATAATGGGGATTTTCACTTTTAATCTATCAGGTAACAGAATAGAAGTTTGGGCGGCAAATGCTTTTGCAAATTAAAGATGGGAGGGAAAAACCCATCCAGACCTCAACACTGCTTATGCATGGGTGAGTTGTTCCACAATTTGCTCATGGCCATTGCCTGGAGCCTCTGCCTGCAGGAGTGTGTGGGCTGGTATAAGTTCAGGATCTCTCCCTCCCCTGGTTTTGGGAGCATTTGACTTTCAGATTTGAAGTGCCTGGCTTGGATCCTGCTTTCTGAGACAAGCCTTTGGCATGGAGTCATTCTGGGGTGTGGGTGGCATTTCTCTTTGTGTTAAGCTATAGTGGAAGGGAGACAAGCTAATGCAGACAAAATTGGCTTTTTCTGCCCCTGGCTACTTCGGATCAATGAGAAGATCTATGGAAACCCTCAGCCTGGAGAAAATAAAGAAAAAACAAAGGGAAAAAAGAAAACCTTTCTCCTGAGTGATCGTTTAAATCCCTCTGACAGCCTTGGAAATGGAATTTCACTTTCTCCTCCACAATTCCATCCCAGATTGTTTACTCTTATCTGCAAGCTTGTCTTCACTAGTTTTTCACATTCAGTTAATTGATTGATTGCCACAAGACCATTAGTTACCACAATTGCAAATCTGCCTGAGTGCTCCCCTAACATTTGTGGCAGTGCTGTTTACCCCGAGCTGTGTCCTATGTTAACTGTGGAAAAATATATATAAAAAGAAAAACCCGAAGCATCTTTCTACCTGTTGGTCTGTATCTTTATAATATCCAAAAACAGTCTTTAGATGTAGCAAATATTCAGGCCAAATTTGTGGTGGAGGAAGTAAAGGTGACCTTTCCTATTAAATAAAACCTTTGTAATTTTAGTAGCTGAGGTAAACCTCAGTAGGACTCAAGTAACATGTTAAAATACTGATTTCCACAGTGGAGATTGTTTGAATGTATGCTGAATACAGCACAGGCAGCAGACTGTGGAGGAGCATCTTTAAATTAAAACTATAAGTTTAACTATGTCTTAGCAGAAAGCAATTACCCAGGCTGAAATTTGACCCAGCCATCAGAATTAATACACCATCATTCTTGAAGAAAAGGCCTTTGGATATTTAGATTTCATAAGCAGATAGAGGACTGGGTTTATATCTCAGGGGAAAAAGACAAATAGTAAATAGGAGTAGCTCTCACAGTTGGCTTATTACAGAAAACTATTAAGATGTCATCCTTTGTATGGCTAGTGCCACATTTCCCATCACCTCTGTGGCACTTTATAGCACGATTGCAGATGTGGTTAACACCTTTTCCTGTACAGCTATGATGTTTGCATGCATAATATAAAACATCTTGCCCATAAAACTTTTTTTTCTCTTATATAATTTGTTGTGCCTGCATACTGGTATATTTTTTATTCAATCTTTTACATATAAATGAGTTTTATTGAATAAATGTTGCCATTGTCCATTCTCCACACCATATTTTAGCTCCGTAACTTTAGTGAGTTTATGATTTGTCTTCGATTCTATTGCAGTAACAAGTTTGTTTATTGCTTTTTAAATCTCCTGCACTGACACTGTGTAAAATTACGGACATGGCTAAATTCTTTATAGTTTCAGAGTGTTTTTAAAATTTCACATTTCCATAAAATTGGATGTTCAGTGTCACAAATCAAACCCAAGATACCATGGCCACATAGGTCTGAGCTTGTGGCCAGTTGCTGCACCGTTTTTAGTGAGAGGACTGAAATACTGTATAAGCATTTTCATCTAGTTTTATTGTTTTTCCTTTTGTTTTACAAGTCCATGTAAATCCAAGCTGGGAATCAGTGGAGGTGTGTGTCTGGCCATATTTGAAGATTTCCTGAGTAAACCAACTTCTTTTCCTCTTGGAAGGCAGAGGATGTTTGTGTGTATATGAAACATTAATGCCAAGGCAATGTGGATTTGAACGGGCTTGTCAGTTCCTATTATTGACAGAAACTAATTACACAGCCCAGTCTCAGGGCTAATACATGCACAAATAGTGTAACTATAACAAGAGAGGTCTGCAAACATTTAAAATAAAATGAAAAACCACAGGTTCTAATCCTCCTCTTCCATAAATCAACAGCAGCTTTGCCTTTTGGTGTGGCAGGTTGTAGTGGTATCTAGAAACCAGCACCAGCTCTGAAAAATTATGGAGATTGCTCTGTTCTCTGGCTGGTAGAGCTCAGGATGGGGCTGAAGAAAACTAGGGTGGAATGGGCTGGGCAGAGCCCTCCTGTGCTGTTGAGGTCAATCCAATATCTTGCTAGGGGCAAGGTCACATATTCGGAGAAGACAAGTGTTGTGCCACTTTCAAGTGTCCTATGCTGGAGGCTACTAGGCTTCCTAGACCACTTCCAGAATCTTGTATCATCAAGGTTTAAGATAAAGTTAATTAAAATGGGATATATCAGAGATTTCCTAATGTAGAAAGGTTTGGGGTTTTTTTAATAGTGCCACAGTGACTAAAATTGTACTTGTATGTGCAAGCACAGGAATGTATTTGTGTTCTGTGTGTATCTCAGGTTTTAATGGGGAGACTTGTAATAGTCAAAATGTTAATTATTACAGGAAAATCTGAGACTAAGGCAAGTGAAAGAGTTTCAAACAGCCTTTTCAATAATCTAATGAACACACTTTTTTCCTTTTTAATTTTTTGGTCTAGTAAATGGGGGATGTGTCCATCCCTTTGTCTGCAGCACTTGGGACACTTTTCAGCTTACAAAAAGATCCTCGTGGCTATTTGGCTCCTTTTCATTTGTGCTCTCTTCCAAGCACAGAAATGCTCTTCTCTGCTAACAGTGGTTATTGAACTCCTCTTGTACTCTATAGGCTTTCCTACAAAGCTTTACATTATAGGGCCAAGAGACAGGACATCAGATAAGAAATGAATCATGGCCCCTACATTCCCAGGTAATTCTGTGTATTAAGGAAATAGAGGAATCTCCATGTGAGTAAAATGGCAAGTAAATACCCAATGAAACTAATGGCAGGACTCCCACTGCCTCAAACAGTGTGAGAGCCTGACCATAACTCAGGCACCACTAAATTACCACTGCTGTTCCAGAGAAGGTTAGTGAGGTTAGTTATTGCCAGCACAGTAATAGGGAGGAATTCAGGGGCAGGGAAGATGTTCCAGGGTGAGAGGAAATAGCAGAATGAGTGCTCCCCCGGCCAGGGAGTGAACGAGCAACACAAGGGTTGGGACCTGATTCCTGACTGCCACAAACTGATGGAGATGGGAAAACAAATTAACTCCAGCAACAGGGTGGAGGTGAGTTTCTCCTTCTGCCTCCCCAGAGCATGAGAGAACCAGGACCCAAACAGCAGCAAGGCTGGCTTGTATCTGCTTCCTGTGTGAATGCTAATTCTGTCAAAGTAATATTGGGAGTTTTTTGGGTGCTGAGCTTGGTTTTGTTTTTTATGTGCCTTAGCTTCAAAAATAAGGGCATTATATTAAACATGTATAGGTTGGATTCAGGTCTTTAAAATGAAACAAAGCACATTTGAAAGCTTTGCTTAAAAAAAAGAGAAAATATAGATGCTATTTTGCTCTTCTTTTATATCACCCCTTTTGCTGCACTATCTGCATTTCTTCCTGTAGCACTTTAAGTGTTGTGTCTAACATCTGACACATGTTTCATTCTTCCTATCATTCAGTATTTCAAAACCAACAGTAAATTCTTTGCATAATGTATGGGCTGCTTTCCTTGGAGGAAAATTGTGCTATGCTTCAGGGACCAGGCTCTGCCTGTGCTCAGGGATACAGCCCTGCTCTCAAACCCAAGCTGCTGCTCCCCGATGAAGTGTTTCATGTCTAAAAATGTGGGGATGTTTTATGAGGCCACACTCAGCCTCTTGACTGCTCCCCAGCTGTTTCTTTTGGTGTTTTTCCTAGAGATAAAGGTGTGTCTGAAGCCCGTGCAGGTGAGTGCTCTCAGTGAGCTGAGAGGTTGCTCAGCTTGGCTAGCAGTGACTGCAGGAAGCTCAGGGAAATCTTTCCCCAGAAATCCACTGGGAACATAATTCGGTGGCAAGTCCAGGGTGAGTTGCATGCTGCTCCAGTCAGCCTAGTTTAACTAAATAGGTTATCTTAAATGAGTGGAACCCCAGCTTTGGCCCTGATGCAGGAATGCCTTGAGAGTGCAGCCACATGTAGGGCAGTCAGGGGTGTGGGGCTGCAACAGCATCACAAGGATTCCTGCACTTGGCTGTATTGTAAGAGGAGAATGACATTGAAATTATTCATACAGAAACGACAGCTGCTGGGAAGATGCTTATTTGCAGTGTGGATGTTGCCATATTTTGGAGCTGGTGAATGATGTTAGGTCAAATACTCCAGGGGTCAGGCTTAATTAAGATGTTGGTGTCAGATTCCAAACTAATTATGCAAGGGAAGTGAGTTCTGTATTGTTATGTGCAAGTTGTTGCATACAAAGGTAATGCACACGGGTTTGTGCAGTGGAGGGAGACATGATCCATGATGCAAGTGCTGTGCTGGAGTCAGAGCAGCCACCCAACCTGAGCTGAGCAGCAAAGGGACCAAGCAGCCCCAGTCACTCAGAGCTAAAAAAGCCAATTGAACAGTGACTTATTTTTGGGGAAGCAGTGGTGTGCCAGGGCATATGCCACTATGTGTCAGCTGCCTTGTGCATTGTAAGTAATTCACTCTGTGAACTGTATCTGGGAACTGAGGGCACCCTGCAGCCACCCTGCTGATCATCCCCAGACCACTGTTGCCACTGCATCCCACCAGCACCAAAACCACCACAGATTATTGAAATATCTTCTAGGAATCCTTCCTCTCGCATAGAGCGGCTACTTACATTGTGGTGATGCTGCTCTTGTATAATTCCACCAAATATTTTATGTTGACCCACAACCCAATTTTTCTGAGCAACAGCATTTAATAGTTATTCTTGCTCCCATGGACACCTGTGGTCAGTTCCGCTGATCTCGTGAGTAGGTCTCAACTGGCATTGCTTAAACCAAGGGGCAGATAGCCAGGATAGAAATTATTTAAGTGTCCCCAAGGATATAAATGGCTTCTACAGAAATGATGGGTATAATTTGTTTACCCTTGTGTCAAGAGGAAACAGGTTCATACTGAAGGAGAGCCAGGTTGGACATTAGAAACACCTTTTCTAATGCTGAAGACAGGAAAAGGTGGGAATAGTGCTAAAACAAGGCATCCCCCTCTCCATGCAGTACATTTTAAAAAGCTTCAAAATTAGGTTAGACAAACATCTGGGACTGTAAGCCTGTGACAGCCATGGAGACAGTCTTCCTATTGCAATTCTTCCTGCTGATCTGTGGCTTTCCCTCCTGCAGTCCTACAAGCTCCACATCCTTACATTAATTTCTCATAGCTCATCTTTGTAAATAACTAACAAGGGTTAAAAAGGGCTTGTAGGACTTGCCTACAGGCTGTGATACAGAACAAGAACTTCTGAAACTGCCATTTTACAAGGGACTGCTCAAATCCTAATGACATCTCATTTAAGCCAACTAAGTTTTCCTCAGGCCAGTCAAATTTTGGAGTTACTGGATAACTTATTTGAACTCTCTGTGCTTCAGAGTTTCCTGGAAGAGAAGACAGCTATGTACAAATGGAGAGCAGGACACTGTGTCCTGGTTTTACAGAGGCAGCCCATGTCACTGAGTGCGCTGTCCCTGTTAGTTTTCATCAGGGGATTAGAATGACCCAATTTTCCCCTGCTTTGCTATTATCCTCCATTGGTTATAGGAATTGGTGATATTTAAAGTCATCCTTCTTTGAAGAATGTCAACTGCTAAGACGTCAGGACAGGTAGGGTGAAATTGCTGATAGAGAAAAGCATCCAAAAACTCACGGTTTCTGGACTAAGTGATGCAGGTTTCTGTAGACAGGCTGCTTGGGTCATGTCCATGACATGATGCACAGTGCTCACTGCTTTCCAGGAGAAACAGTGAGTGAACAGGCAAAGGGTTTGGGGAGGTGGCAGCCAAAATAAAGACCTGGGTAACAAAAGAACATCACCATTACATCTTCAGACCTCATCTAATACAAGGAAAAAACCCTGATACTAACACAGCATAATAAATGCAATATAATCAGATGCTATTACAATCTAGGTCTGCTTGAAATTCTAATGTTTTGGACTGAAGTTCACTTTATATATGCCTCTAAATGAAGTTAATCTGTTCCCTACTTCCCCTTCCTCCTGTATCTTAATGAATAACAGGCTTAATCACTCCAGTATCAAGATAGCCTTTTCACAGCCATGCAAATGTTCTTTGGTGTATAATTTGTACATGCTTCACTCATCTATTATCATTGTTCTTTCTAAATGAGAAAATGCAAATGTTGCACCAAGGGCCCCATCTTCACAGCTTACCGAATGTAATTCCTTATAGCAACATGAAGTTGTTTAGCATAATTTTGCTGTTAATAAACTGCCAATTACAGTAATTTAGTTCTTAGTTTCCAAAGACAAAAAGGTATATGATGACTTCCAGTGCCCTCCCAATTAATGTCTCAGTTTATTATTTTGGTATATCTGGGAAAACAGAAAAATGGGGAGGACTCAGTTGTTTAAAGATACTACCAATGCAATGTCCTTTCAAATATGCAGAAGTTTTCTGAGAAGCAAAATGTGATTTTGTGTTCATACAGTCTCCCTTGCATGTGCACAATCATAGGTATAAAACAGCAATACATCATAGGTATAAACATATCTAAAAACAGCATCAGAGATATCTGTATTATAAATGAATGTGAGTCAGCTTGAAAAACTACCAAATAAAACTTTGTAAAAGCTCTTAGAAACACCTGCCAGCAATGAAAAACTTTTTTCTTCTACCAGTGATTTCTGTTTGTTGATCAAATGCTTCCAAAACCCAGATGATTATGCAGCACTTTATTAGTCAGTGTGAAATGCTGCAAGAGAAAGGGGGAAAGAATATTTAAGGAAATGTTTATAGTTGCTGGGAAGATTGAGAAGTATTATGTTTAGAAGCAATTAAGTTTCAAGCAGCTCTTCACATACACTGTTTTCTGTTCAGATCTCAACTTTCCTTATTGAAGAAAATTTGCATGAAAACAGAATCCTTGTTTCTTAAAGAGTTTGTCTGCTCTTCCTGATTATTTCCCATCTGCTCCTGACATCGTCATATTCTTGATACAACCAAACAATTTCTGAGGCAAGTCAGGCTGATTTTTAATTGAGGAGTAAGCAATACAGAGTATCTTGGGAATTAAAGGTACTACTTTCAATTCAAGTATCTCAGTGAGTAAATGTGGGAAACAAATGGGTTTGGTTTAGGGAGAAGTTGAAGGAAATAACTGAGGTGGATAGAGCCTTCCAGTTATCTTGCTTTGGATAATGACTTTTCCCGTCCTATTTAGAAGCAGTTCAAGAACCTGTCCTGTGTTTTCTGATCTATTATTTCTTTCAAGAATACATTCACAGACTCTGAACAAATTTTGCAAATTTTTTCTTGGGTAGTTGCAGCTCAATTTAAAAAAAACCACCAAGAACTCCCCCCAAAAATCTAAATCCTCAAATCTCAACAACAAAAAAAAAGGCAAGAGAGATTTCACCCTTCCCACACTGTGGCATTTGCAATTGTTAAGAGCCCGGGCTGAGCTTCCTGTTGCCTGCAGGAGGACAGAGGCAGGCAGCAAGTGATTAGACCCCAAATGAGATATTTATTAAACATTCAAGAGTCAGGTTTGGCAAAGAAATTTCCATTATCTGAATAAATACTTGCACTAAAGTCTGTTCTGGCCTCTCCAACACCTGGAGTGTTGAGCCCTGAGTGGGCTGTTTCAGAGGACTGAGTGTGGTTGTCACTTGTCTCTATAATGAAAATTAACTGACTCCTGTGGAAGCACGGTTAATTCAATGCTGAGCTGTTCCTTAAATTCCACCTTCCTGCAAGCTGTGTTCAGAGCACAAAAGCAGAGGTAGTGCCATCACCATGTGTCATCTGCCCTATTGCCTCTCAGTGCTGATGAATGCATCACCCGGGACCTTCAGCACCTGAACCCAAGCAGTCCCCATGCCTAAAGTACTGCCCCTGCCCACTTATTTTGGTAGCCAGCCGAGCAGTTTGCGCACTCAGCTAGCTCAGTGCAAGATCAACATAGGTGTGGAGTGCCCTTCATCCAGAGGTGGTGGCTGGATCCAGGGTCCTGCAGCACGTGCAGAGGCACTGTGAGTTGGGGTTACTTAGCCTGGAGAAGGGGAAACTCTGGGGACATCCTGGAGCCCCTTCCAGTACCTGAAGGGGCTATAGGAGAGCAGGAGAGGGACTTTAGGCAGGGCCTGGAGTGACAGGACAAGGAGACTTTCCACTGCCAGAAGGCATGGAAAGGTAAGATCTTATGAAGAAATCCTTGACTGTGAGGTTGGTGAGGCCCTGGCACAGGTTGCCCAGAGAAGCTGTGGTCTCCCCATCCCTGGAAGTGTTCAAGGCCAGGTTAGGTGTGACTTGGAGTATCCTTGTCTAGTGGAAGGTGTCCCTGCCCATAGCAGGGAGTGGAAGGAGATGAACTTTAAGGACCCTTCCAAACTAAACTAAAACTTGATGATTAGCAGCAGGACAATCTAACATAAGCTAGTGTCTACAGCAAGGCATGCTCTTTGCAGAGAAACTGCAATTTTTTTTTGAGAAAAAAAATCCAAGTGAGCTTCTTTGGGGACTTAGTCAAACATGGAGCACATTACTAAGCTGGTTGCACATCTTTGATGTTGATGCTTGGCCAACTCCTCCCCAGCACAAACCCTCAGGCAAGGGCTCCAACAAGAGAGGTTCTTACAATGCATTGAAAACTAAATTGAAACTAAGTAACTGAAGTTATTAAACTTTAAGAAGGTGCAAGTGTATGTGCTAGCTAGGTACTTTTTGATAAGTATATGCTATTAATAGCACTTTAAAAATCCCAACTCAAGATCTGCAGTATAGGTATTTTTCAAGATACTTTTGACTATTATGAGATTAATGGATATGGGGCAGTTTGAAACTAGTGAATTAATTTTAATCACTTATCTCAGTTTGTATTAATGAGAGAGAAGTGGGCATACCCTACAGAAAGACATGAGAATATATATATCTTATATATCTTAAAGGCATAAGTGGTGATTATGCATTTTGGGTTAAAAAATTCTTGCTAAGCACAGGAAATAACTGACAACAGAATTTATCAGATAGATGCAGCAACACACTGGGCAAGGCAGTGATATCTGTAACTGTGGCAGTGCCACTTCTTTATTAGGTTAATCAAATTCTGAAATAAACCTGAGGAGTGAAATAACTATTTCTTCCCACTGAAAACCTTCCTATGTGGACACTGGGCAGAATGTTGGAGTACGTTTGCCTGTGTTTTTACCATGAGTGCAGTTTTACGAGCTTGTTACGGGGTTTTTTTCACTCGAGTGTTTGGTTGGTGCTGAATGACTCAGATCAATCATAGCACTTTTCAAGCGCCTTTGGTATAATTTTTTTTTTTTTTTTTTAATTTATAAACTTGAGACTCAGGGCTATTTCCTTGCTGGCCTTGAAGCTAGCAGGTGCTCTCCTTTTCTATGCTGACCTCTCTCCCTTGCTCTCACTGAAGCTCATTGCCATAGCCCAAGGCTGGAAAAGAGTGACAAGGGGCTGCCCTGGAACTGGTGTCAGGATATTAAATGGAATAAGGAAATAACTTTGTATGGGAGTGACATCCATGTGAATCTGACCGGGGGCACCACCTCTCTGCCCCCCCATGTTAGGTCTGTACTTTATTTGCTTGAGGACCAGAACCTCGTGTCAGTGAGTGCTAATGATGCGCCTAGTGTAGGGCAGGCTGAGGGCTGCTGCCATCCTGCTGGCTTTGTGCTTCCTCATCAGGCAGCCCTGAGGTGATTTAACATGATTGGATGGGATGAGCTCTCATCACTAGGAAGCCTACTAATGTTTGTAGTTATAATTAGGAAATTTTCTAACACTCCTATTAACCTGATTGATGTGAAGTCTTGCTTAGGCAGAAAACTGATTTTTCCCCAAGTGACTGCAATAGAAGATCCATTTAGTTTGAAATGTAACTTAAAAGGAGCACAAATTACTGATGATCCCTGTAACCAATGAACAAATGGTTAGGTGCATCTTCAAGGGTTTGTAGTGATGGGAGAAACCTCCAAATGAGGATGTATGTTATGAGAGGGTGACACTTTTTTATCCTATAGGACCACAGCAGTGTCTGGATGGACATGTGCTCCATCCCACACCAGGCTGTGCCACTAGTCCAAAGCAAAGCTTGCTGACACTGTCTCATCCGTAGTCACTATCAAATTTAGGACATGTCTATCCTAAAAGGACAAGAGCATTCTAGAAGTGTGAGCAGAATCACCACATAAAAAGCTAGGCTGGCTTTACCAATGCACTGACACAAGTGTGTAATTCAGGACCAGGCTGGTGTTATGTAGCGTTGAGCTGCCCTTGCCATCTTGGGTCAATGCTATTTCTGATACCTCTGTACCACCTTCCATGGCACCACAAAGATGTGCCCTTGCTGACCTAACAGAGGGATGAAGAAATTTGATCTCTTTTTAATATAATTATGGAAGAAAATGGCTGTTTGTCAGAAATAAAAGGGTTTCTGTTCAGGGTTTACCCAGTACAAATGCACCAGTGATGCAGCTGTAGCTGTGCACTGTGGTTCAGCACAACACAAAGTTTCTGACCTAAAGAAGTGCTTGTGTGCCCAAAAAGCATTTTTGTTCTTCAGGTGTATTCACTAGTTTAATAAAAGCTTGTAGCTCTCCATGCAAACCTTGCTGCCTAAGCCATGAATTAAACTCCTGTGTTTAAAAGGAGTTGATATTGACCTTAAAACCCTTGAAAACCTGATAATTTTAAGCAAACTGAAAAAGATATATAGAACCAGGGTGGATCATGCTTCACTTGTACAGAGGCAAACAAAGTTCTGTAGCAGAATCAAAGGACAAAAAAGAGCTCTAAGTAGAGGCAACAGAGCCACAATGACAGTTATTGGATACCACTTTGTCCCATGATTATTTATGTATTAGTCAAAGCCACAATAATGCTAAAGTCACCCTCACTAAACATACAACACTTTGTATTTTGACAGCACGTCATAAACATTAATGAATTAAGCTGAAGTAAACACTTCCCTAATATCAACCTTTCCTGAACGGATTGGCAAAGGCAGATTAAAGGCAATGAGGACCACATCGCAGTTCAAGCACATAAAACCCCTCATCACCAGTTCAGAACTTGAGGGGAATAAAATTTGGACTTTCTGTATGCTGCAGACCCTTTAATGAAGTATCAGAAGTGACTTTTATGTGCCTTGTAATTTGAACATTACACTAACATAGGGTAGGAAGGGTCAGGATAAAAATATGGTTCAAAAAGGACCTTGCAAAGCTCAGTAATTTTGGACTTACAGAGATAGAGAAAATCTGTCCTTATGTTATTGGAAGAAAAAAAGGAAGTTTTACCCCAAGTGAATCTTGTATCTTACTGGTTACTTGTCAAAATCCAGGTGATGCCACCTTCAGGGTGTATATGCATGTAAAAATAACTCAAGGTGTGAACCAGTGCAGCACAGCAGCAAGTGATGTGAGTGATGTGGCAATGGTCAGCAAAGGCAGAGTGTGCTAAAGCAGGAGGTTTTAATTTCTGTAAGGAAGGTATGCAGAACTGTTTGCTGATCATGTGTGTTTTGGCAAAGCTACTTTTTGGGTGACCTCTGTGCCCAGCAGAAGCAATGTGTTCTTTTGCCTGAAGCTGTGGTCCCAGTCTGTGCCCTGGGGCTGCTCCCAGCCATGGACAGAGCCAGCACCTGGATGGCTGTAGGAGGGACAAGTACTCACAGGCCAATTTTTTAAAGATCCTTCACACAGAAATGCTACTTGTCTTGAGTTTGGGCCAAGCAAAACTCAAATATCTGAAAGTTTTCTGCTGAACACACAGGAACTTCTGAAAGCAGACTTAATTCCAAAAAAAATACAGACAAAAAACTTTCTTAGCATCTTAATGATCCCTTTGGGAAAGCTGGCCAAGTCAGACAGTAACATTCAGTAAATCCTTGTTATCTGTGCTTGCTTTACTAATGAGCCTGAGTATCATATTTAAATCCCTGTATAGGCTGCTGTGAAAATAAAATATTTCCATTCAACATTTGCTGTATATCACAGGAAGCTCAGCTGTGCTCCCAAAATGCCTTTCCTGTTATTAGTGTGTTGGGGGCCTTCGAATGGTCACTATGATGGATAGGATGGTGGAGGCCATCAGAGGGCAACATTTCAAACCCAGAACGCTACAGCTGTTGCAGGGTAATTGAGATATTGTGTATTTACACCGGTCTGCCTCAGAAATATTCCTTTAGCAAAGGCTACATTTGATTAAGGGCTTTCCTCCTTGGATCAGGGCGAAGTGAAATTCAAAGAGCAAGAGGAAAGAAATAGAAAGGGAAGCTGGAAAAATAAGATGGGACATTTCCAGTATAGCCCAGCTAATGACTGGGGTTATTGTTTGGAAGCAGATGGATGAGAATTCCTTTTGGAGGCAGCATTTTTTAGTGATGTGACCCATTTTCTTTTGATCAAATTGATCAAGCAACATTTTGGGTAAAGCTCTCCTTCTTTGATGGGTTTTGCTGCTTTTTCTAGCTGAATTAAGAGGAACAAATTATTATTTGTAGATTTATGTAGGTCTGTGTCCTCTAAGGCTGTTAGTAAAATCAACAGGCTCAAAGTTATGCTGAGGTTGAGTTTGGGAAGCTATGCTTGGTCCCTCTATTCTAAAGAGGGACTAGGGCTGCTATGAGTGAAGCAAAAGGATTTCAGAGTGAAAAAACCCAGCCAGCCTAGGAGATAATTGTACTTTTCACTTCCAACCTCTGGGAATACTCCTTAATGAGACACAGGAAACAGCATGGGTGGTTATGAAGAGGCTCGAAGGGAAAGTGTGCTTCTAAGTGAATTGTTGGTTCTGAGAGCACAGGCTGTCTTTGTGTGCAGGAGTTTTTATGTCCTGCTGCCTCATTATCTCAGTAACTTATTATAGTTTTATGTCTGTGTTGTGCTGCAAATGGACTGCCCATAATCTCCTTTTTATAGACTTAATCTGGTGGGTGATAAATGCCTATGGACTCAGCACAGCATCTTCCTCTTGGTGGTGGGGGTACAGTGTGAGCAATTCCTGGGCAAGCTGAAAACACCCCTCGTGTCTGTATTTTAAAATCCCCTCTATTTCAATCTGACTTTAAATAGGTGTTGGTGCTGACATTTCTGTGTGAAATACAGTGGTGTGTTTACTTCTGGAAAGATCACCACCAGCTGTCCTAGCTGCAGTATTCTGTATGCACACTGTGCTAATCTAATTAACATCCCCTCTGGAACCTGGAAGTTAATGTTGGACAAGACTCTAAATCTGGTTTTGAAGAATTTGGTAGCTTAAGTACTTGCTGAGACAGGCTGGGTGAATTCTAGAAACTGCCTTCTCAAACATTCAGTGAAATAACTATTACAATTTCACATCACCTGTACACACAAGCCAGTTAATTTGTTTTCAGTGAACATTTGTACAAGTGAATTATTCACCCATCTGCAATATTTATCTTTAAAATGACTAGACAATTCAGCTCTGTGTGGAGGTGTGCCTCCATATAAATTCATAAATCCATGATCACTGGCAGGACATTTTCTGCAGCAGCTGATGATCTATTTATTTTCCCTTTTCGTCTCTCCAAGGGTTAGCCCAGGCCCTCCTGTTTTGACATGAATGGCAAACAAACAACTTGTGTAATATTTATTACTTCCTAGCTTGAATATCAAGCTCCAACAATGCTCCCCACCACTGCAGCTTGTCAGGTGAGCAGCACCTCATATTATTATAAAGCAGCAATTTTGTGCTAATTTTTTTCCTCTCACACTGCAGACATAATGAGCAGAAAGGATTATGTGATGAGCTGAAATTACTGAGCTAAGTGAAGAATTGAAAATGCCAATGTAGAGCCTTTGCTACAATTAATGGTCAGCTCTGAGCCTGCTAGCAGAGACAATACTTTTGGGAGGAGGTGTTTCTTTCCTCTTAGAGATACTCAGAGGCACACTCTGGGGCAGCAGAAAGAGGACACAGAGGGACATAAAATCCCTGGTTTAGATAATCCTACCAATATTGCCTTTACTGGGATTGCCCCAGAACTGGGATTGCCCAGGGTTGTGTGGGCAGCTGAAGGGTGCCCATTCCCTCGACCCCCGCGGGTGGGCATCCTCCAGTATCGAGTCCGGTCAGGCCGCCAGAAAATGGAGTGGTTGGGTATCAAAGGGGTTTCACCCAGGCCAGGTGAAAGTAGCAACCTCAGGCAAATCAATCAGGCGAGACGGATCCTTTCAGCAACAGCCATTTAGCGCGCAGCGTGAACGTGAAAGGACAGGACCGAAAGGACCTTGGCCTAGCTGGGAGTGGGGTTTTAAAGGGTAAGGACGGAGAGTATGAGAGCCAGTGGGATAGGACTAAGGGGGTGGATTCGAGCCAGACAGACAAGGGAACGTCCAATGGGCAAGGGACAAGGGAGGGATACAATCTCAGGGACCAATTTGGGACCGAGTAAAGGAGAAGTTTCTGGTAGATGGGGCATAGGCTTGGGAGATTGGCAGGGCTTTCCGGCCCACTGGGCCGAGGGAAGGGAGGAGAGGGATAGGCCTAGGAGGTGGGGAAATGGCTGTAACCAGGAGTGATTGACACGGTAAGGGAAAGGATAGGCTTACCGGGGAAACAGAGCAAGGTAAGGAATTTCTTTTACATTTTTGACAACTTAGCACTAAATAACGTAAGCAGAACCTGAAAACCATTGAAGAAAGCATAAAACCGTCTCCCACAGGGTTGGCACTGCCCCTGGCAGGGAAGCAACTGAAATTGCTCTGTTTTTAGATGGCCAACACTTTTCCTGGAGGAAGAATGGGAACAGTAGTACTGGCAATTGATAGTTGCCTAAAGTAATGATTCAGAAAGTTGTTTAAACAGCCCTACCTTAAGAGAGTCTCGGCTTTAAAGAGCAGTAAGGATCTTACTAAATGCCTGTTCTGTGTGGTCATTAATAAAGCCATTCTTTGCTAGGGATGATGAGCTTGAGGCACTCCATCATATGAGCCTGGAGGTTTGGGGCCTGATCTCAACCTGTATGAACTAGAGCAGTTCCAGCCAACTAAGCAGTAATTTCCACAACCTTAGGAAGTAGTCCTGAATATCCATGGTTTTGAAGAGCAAATTTGCTGAAGCATTTCTTTAAGACATTCTGTGGATATATCAATACTTACTGAAGTGCTGAGGACTGAGCAGTGCACTGAGCCGTGTTGAGTGAGGGACAGTTTTTACCAGCAGTTAGTAACTCTTACACTCACACCTGTGTCTAATTGCTGACATGCAACATACAAAGAACTGTGCCTGAATTTCTCTCCAATAAGTCTCTTTCTTCAAGTATTTTCTTCATCCCTCTCCTGAAAAAATGAGAAAAGCAGGATTCTCTGAGACAAGAGTATTTTTTTCATCAGCAAGGAAAGGTTGGATTTGCCCAAGCTTTAAATTATTCTGAAATGACTTAGATTTTACCTTGAAAGTGAAGTGGTTTGCTGCATTAAAGAGACTTGTGAAGAAAGCAGCTAACACACTGTAACCTACTTCCACCAGTTTTAGGATTTAAGTTTTGCTAATGCCGATGTACCCGTTGTTAATGTCTACGTGGAGAATAGAGTGTTTTACACTTGAGCTTTAGTATCTGAAAGTGAGAACAGTGCAGCTGCAGTTGTTGTTACACAGCAGAAATGATCATACCCAAAAAATAAGCTGGTAGAGGATAGATAACCTCTTGTGACAGAAAAGATTTGCCTAGTAAATGAAGAGTCTAAACCAAAATTCTCCTGGATCAACCAGACACCAGCTTTCTAACCTGTGTAATTTTGTTATCTGAGCTGCTTTCTCTCCTGTGCCCCTGTCCATGCTGCTCTAATTAGAAGGATAACTAACAGAGCAGCGTGACATTGCTAACAGGGACACTGAAGTTTTAGTTGAACACGCAAATTAGCTTTGAAGTTTCCTGCAGTCCTAAAGATTTTATGGTAATTTTCCATTTCTGCATAGGCATATTTGCATTTAGCAAGACAGTTTAGCTCTAATCATCTGTCAGGTGTTGCCAATCTGCTGTCAGTTGGGTAGAGCCATCGTCTTAGAAAGTTTTTAATATTACTGTGCCCGTTATCTTTAATGGGCATCTGGAAGCTGTTTCCTGGGGAGTGTTCATGGATATTCCAGAGCAAAAAGGGCGTCAAGGTATCAGTGTGACCT
The DNA here is from genome assembly GCA_013396875.1 of Vireo altiloquus. Classification (NCBI taxonomy): domain Eukaryota; kingdom Metazoa; phylum Chordata; class Aves; order Passeriformes; family Vireonidae; genus Vireo; species Vireo altiloquus. The sequence goes on from VZRF01008652.1 coordinate 1,303,254, forward strand.
AGTGAACCTCCCAGACCAAGTCTGCAAAATGCTGTAGGCAAACCAAGCAGCCGTATCTGACTGCTAATGCCTTGCAGAACATTCCTTACCTCCCACTCTTGTTTTTCCATTTCTCTTTGATCTGATCTGCTCAAGCACAAGGCATGTTATAACCCCTGATTTTGCCCACATTTAGAGGCATCTGTAGGTACTTTCCATGGATATAATTTTTATGAACACCTCTTCATTTGGTTACTGATATTGGGGAAAAAAAGGAGCAAAGCAAGAATAACTTTGGCGCATAAATTATCTGGATGTCTCCTCCTCTCAGCCAGGTTGTGTTTTCATTACAAAGGCTGGCACAAGGCTATTACTCCTTTGTTCTTCTGCTGTGTTGAAATGCAGGTTCTATTATAATGGGGCTTTGAGCAATCTGGTCTAGTGGAAGGTGTCCCTGCCCATGGCAGGGGGTTTGGAGCCAGATGAGCTTTAAGGTCCCTTACAACCCAAACCATTCTAGGATTCTATGAATATTGAGCAATTAAAAACATGGCACCTCTGTGATCTGTCTTTCATTTATTTTTCAAACTGGAGTGTTTTTAATGCTGTGCAGTATTCCTCCTCCTTTCAGCTATCACCTTCAAATTTCACAATGTCACACATTTCCTTTGCTCTTCCAATCTATCCCCATTACTGATTCAACCTCATCTCTTGCACATTGCCTCACCCATTGAGCCTTTCTGGAGGTTCATTTTCACAAGGCAGAAGCAGACCCCAGTGCTCCACTTCTTTACTACATCATAGACTCATAGAACAGTTTTTGGAAGGGACCTCAAAGCTCATCTCATTGCAACCCAACTGTGCCCTGAGCAGTAGACCAGATTGCTCCAACCCCCATCCAAACTGGCCTTGAACACTTCTAGGAATGGAGGATCCACAGCTTCTCTGGGCAACATATGCCAGGCCCTCACCACTCTCACAGGGAATAATTTCTTTCTAATATTGAATCTAAACCTACCCTCCTTCTTCTTAAAGCCATTCCCCCTTCTCCAATTACTGCATGCCCTTATACACCTATGTATGCCTCTGGCTTAACACCACACGTGCCAGTGGCTCCAGGCATGCTTCATGTGTCTCCTCTGCTTCACTTTTACCTCCTCCAGCTCTTTACCTTCACTTCCTTTGAAAGCTCATTCACTCTGACTGGAGCTTCTCCTTCTGCTCCATCCCTCTCCAGCCTCACAACGCAAAAGTCTCTTGATCTTTGGGCACAACCTGCACCTCTTCAGACCACAGACAGCCAAGTTGTTTCCTTGTCCCTCCTCCACTGGCCTCCTCTCTGCTGCTGCAGCAGGATGATGTCTCCTGACCCCTGCTTGTGGCTGTAGTCCTGTGAGTCAAAAGGCAAAAATTCCTGCCTCACTGCCCAGTGTGTTTTTCAGATCATGCAAAAATTCATGCCAACTCACAGTTCCTCCTCCTGCAGCCCTAAGTGAACTGTGACCAGGTGCTGTCCCAGTGCAGACCTCGTTTGTTTGAAGCCAGTTCCTTGTCCAATTGATTATTTCACCAGCCTTGCTGTTTTAGCAGCTCTATTGAAGTTCATGTAAATCCTATTTCCAATCTCACTCTTGCTCCCTCTTGCTGACCCTTTCTCAGAAATATAAATCAAACATTAATATTGATCAGTATTTAATGCCAGGCACAAAGGAAAATCTGCTTTCATGTGATATCAGCTATTAATAAAACAGTAATGAGGGCAAAGGAGAGGGATGCAAACATGATAGCCAGCTCATCTTTGCTCCTCCTCAAACACAGGACTAAGGCATCCCTGCCTTAGGCCAATGTCTGGACTTTCAGCTGCACTGAAATTTGGATTTGACTTTTAAATCTAGATTTGAAAAAGTCAAGGGACTTATTACTCAGAAGGACTGACTGAGAGACCTCAGGTGCTTTTATCCTCAGTATACACAGGATGCTTTCTCAAATACCAGTGCTCTGAATCCTAACATCAATCATTCTATCAAAGTTGGACAGGTTAACCACTTCCAAATGCCTTGCCTCATTTAGCCAGACATTTACTAATGTTCTGCTATGTGTTCCCTGTGAAAGTACAGTCAGATTTCCAATGGTATGGACTGGTGCTTAGAAAGCAGCAACTGAGCTCCACTAGTCAAAGGGACTTTGACAGACGAGCTCTCACTGTGGTTTGGATAGACAAGGGCTTGCTGGACATTGCTCATCAGGAAACTCTCACGTATAACTCAAATGCTGAAAGTGCCTTCTTGTTATTCCGCTATTAGCTTGAGAACGTGGGGAGGAACAAAATAAGAAATTCAGGTGTAAAGAAAAGAACCAGAAAGGTAAATGCAGTTGAATCTCTTTGAAGGATTTTGAAATAAATCAAATCACTTTGGCCTCCTTATAACCAAAAGAGAGAGATCACATCTCAACTCAGAGAGACAAGCAACCTCACTCTCTGCTGTGTAAAGGGAATCCAGAGATAAAGCTAAGAGAAAATTGAAAGGTAGGAAAAAATAAAAAATGGAAGAGGAATAGAGTATGAGAAGAGCAGAGGATCCAAAGAGAGGACAAAGAACACAAACATAATGAGAATTGCGTCTGTAAAATAAAAAGATGTAAGAGTACTCTGTTGTGAAATTAGCTGTTCTGGGTAGACTGTGGAGCAACTCCGCCAGCTATATCCAGCTACTCTGGCTACACAAAAGCATTGTTGAATGCACTCCTGGTGCACTGAGTTTGATGCTCTCTTGGGTTACCCCTGGCTTTGATGGGGTTTATTCTGGTGTGAGTGAGAGAAGAAGATGTACTCTGAGAGCAATTGTCAACTAATAACAGTATATAAGAAAAATAGGGCTCAAAAGATTATGAGAACTGCCTAATCTGAAGATCTATCATTATACTTCAAACATCAGATCCTGCCGGGAAAAAAAGCTACTCCTGGCTCTTTTTTTATCATGAACTTTGAAGAAGCTTCAGTGTTTACCAGTACCTTCTGATTGTTTGATCTTCAATTTAACTGTAGCTCCTGATAGATTTATGAGCTGCTGAAAGAAAGTGAAGAAAAGTTGTATTTCTACCACACTATGGAGTAGCTAGAGACACTGAAGTCCTCTAAATCATTATTGCTTATTAGGGAAACTTTTGTTTTCACCGCTGCTGGATGACAGTTCATTTCAATTTTGCTTTCTGAGGATGCTCTCCATCAATGACCTCCAGTCTGTGTAAGTGGGAATATAAAGCAATTGACATAAAATCAATATTAATTCAGGAGTGTGTTGGATTTTTTCCTCCATTTCTAACAGGTATTTATCAGTGTGTTATGACCTGGCAGTCTGAGGCAGATGAGCTTCCAGATGAGCTTCCAGATGAGCTTCCAGATGCAGGACCCTGGGCTTGAAGGGGCCACCGAGGCTGTGGGCCACAGTTTTGATATGTGCTCAGCTACATATTGAGATTAAATGTCAGTTTTGTGTTCCTGATTTTCATCAACACTGGTCACTGCAGTTACTTCCAACACTTACAGATACCAGTCTAAGTTTCACAGCTGTTTCACTCAGAAATCTCTTGAGCAACTGCTTGGGTTTAGTTAGTGTTTGAGTAGTGTGGGTTTGGCCCAGTTTTATTTTTTTTCTTTTCAGGGAGAAGTGAAGGTAGAGAAAAATACAGGTTTCATTAGTTGAGTTTTTTGGTCATGATTTTAAATAGACCTAAAGCAGAGTTTAGAATGTGAACTTAGAATCAGGACTAGATTTTTCAACCATCATAGCAGAGGTATTAGAGGAAATTTTAAAGGAAGACCAAGCAGATGTTCTGGGATTTTATTGAGGTTTCTCCCCACATGTAAGAGGTGAAGTGGAAAAATCTCAGGAATTTGTGAAAGAAAAGCTGAGGCCTATGGATCAGTTTGTCACTGAAATCATTACAGGATACATATGTTCTCTTTGCTGAAGGCTATACGAACAATTTCCTATTTAATGACAATAATACTGTATTTAATGTAGATTTGAAGCAGGTAACACTGGGAGAGCTCCAAGAGCAACTTTTTGTGCAAAGACCAATGAGCCAAGATGGGTTTAGGCACAACATCTCAGGAGACTGAACGGAAAAAAAGCTTAAATGCAGATAACAGGCAAAAACCTTCCAGATCAAACACTAATCTGAACAGCCTTGTTAACAGAGGTTTGAGCTCAGGAGCTTTAGGGTTTATTTTTGGCTTTGCAACTCTTTTTTAAATCTTGAGCATGTTGTTTTATTGCTTTCAGCCTCAGTTTCCTGCTCTTGAAAAAGGATTCACCATCTCCCTTTACAGCATACTTTGCTACCTGTTTCATAAAAATGTGTACTAAAAGTTTAGCCCTCTTTGTTGCACCCAGATAATGGCTTTCCAGTAGCTATAACCAAAGGGGAAAAAGGGCCTATCATCCAAGGAGGTTGATCATGGAGCATGGAGCATGGAGCATCCCTCTCATAAAGTGAGAGGAGATGGACAAGGTCAGGGCTGCTGTGCATATCTGCCTCTGCATGCCATGCCTCTGAGAGGGATGAAGGAGTTTAGTTGCCAGGGCTGTTAATCTGGCTCCTTTAACCAGGTATCTATAAAAAGTGGGAAAAATGATGAATCATCAGTCTCAGGCACTTGGCAAGTGCTTTTGTTAGAGACTGTTTGCAATGGTCCATAGCTTTAGTCTGCTAAGAGCAATTCTGTTCATCCTCCTGGCTGCCCAGCAGATGAGCAAAATTACTGACAGCAGAAATATTCTGAGCCAGAGGATATTAAGCAAGCACACAGATGACTGATGTCTGCTGTTCTCCCAGTGGAGTTATCACTCATGTGATTTAAGTTCACTTCAGTGACATTTCTGCCCTTGAGGATTTCTCTCCTCCTTTGCAGAGCTACGTGCACTTTACTTGAAGTTTTGTAAAGAGCCGCGGGGAAGGATCTTCCCAGTGCAGGGCTGTACTTCCTTCAGTGTCAGAGGCATCAGTGGAGCAGGGCTTTTTCAGTGACAGCAAATGTCACAAGTATCCCAATGTCTGAGTTAGTTCTCTGCTGTTCATTTGACCAAAGCTCAGGTCCTGTCAGGCTGTAGAGTTCTCAGCTGTCTGAGAGTCCACAACCTCATCTCACTCTGAAACAGCAGTTTTTGTCAAAGGGGAGTCAGGCCAACTTAACAGATAAAGGCAACAGTAGATACTGGGGAGGTTCTTTAACTCTGAAATGGATTTCCCTCAAAAATATTTCTGGCTTTGAGAAAGCACTGTCTGGAGTAGCACTTGTGGAGGTTACCCATAATGTGGCTGATGAGAACAAAGAAGAGGCAGAGGAAATATTCCTGCTATATCAGCCAAGGCAGGGAATAAACCCATCCTCTTACATCAACATGTGCATCAAAGCCTATAAACAGATAAATAAAGTAAGCTCATACAGTATCAAACTAGAAAAATGTGATGTAACAGCTTCATTACCATATTTATGTCTTCCTAATTGCGCTCTGCTGAGATCACTTGCAAGCCTAGGATGTATTTCTGTATAATAGGATGAAGTGTATTTGATCTTAAGCTGTTTTCAACAGAAAGCTGTAATGAAAGGTGAGAATCAGAAAAGAGCATGAAAATCATTGCCTAAAGTAAATAATAAAAGTATTTTCTCTTAAGAAAACTTTCCTCCTGTAAAAGTGTGACCTATTTTCTAGAATCCATCTGTGTATTTGTAACATGCTGTGGGAGCTGGGACTGAAGACCAAGGATCTCACAGGTTGGGTTTGCCATATGCTAAGAAAAGCAGCAGCCATACAAGAGGAAGCAACTTATGGCAAAGGGAAAGCTATGCCTCCCGCATAAATTATAATACTGACCAAAGTCATATTACTATCTAGACTCAGAGGTCATCTCCAGTCTTGAAATACTTTTGGATTTTGTGGTCAGTACTGGTTTTAGTGACTGGTGATTTTGAGTGAGAGTTGTCCAAAAAAAATACATAGAATTCCTCATTTGGGAATGATCAACTGTTTGAGTAAACAGACAAGGAAAAGGATCTGATCTTTATCGTAACATGGTAAAGTGACAAATAGTTTAGGAAAGGATTGTTTCAAACTTCTTCTTGTCACACTGTGCTTGTCAGAGACTGACGTTGTAAGCCTTGATGGCTCCAAGTGCTGCTGATAAGTGTATTAGGAAAGCTGCTTTCTCCTCGGCATGAAATTACTCTAACAGTCGCTAAGGAAATGTATTCCAGTAATCTATGGCCACTTCATGTGTGCTGCAGAGAACTGGCAATTGCTTCAGCAAAAATAACAGCTGCATTAAGACTGTGTAAAATCATCAGAAAATAATTCCTTGCTTTATGCAGAAAAGTGAATTGATTTAATTAGTTGATGCACATTTTCTTCAATATGTGCATGTTATTATTCTACCAATTTCACAGATGCAAACCCTGAGTTCACAAAAAAGGCATCTTAAGAAATTATGATATCAGTTGTTTGCTCATGCTTTGGTTTGCACTGTGGGCTCTCACACCAGCAGGATCAAATCCAGCTGAGTGTCAAGCCCTTGGACACCAGCCCCAGATGACTGATCCTCCTTGTGAAGAAGTTGGTTCTGACAAATTGGCTGGTGTAGAAGGCAGTGGCCCTACAGTGTGATATAACTTCACATTAGAAGGACTGCATCGAGATATGCCTTTCCAAGAGGTCCTTGCCAAAGAAGCTTGTTTCTGGGACAGTGAGTGATGACTGAAGAAAATGAATAGGAAAAGTTAGAGGAAACATGCTGAAGAGTCTTACTGCAGCTTTTTTATTCAGTATTAGTCTTATTCGAAGCTGCAGTAAGTATGAACATTGCCAGAAAGATATGCAGAGTTCTGGCTTTGGGAACCCTCTTTCAAAGTTAGTAAATAGTCCATTGGCTGGATCAAAAAAAAAAAAAAAAAAGGCAATGGATTCAAGCTGAGAGATGGTATATTTAGATTTAATATTAGGAAAAAATTCTTCCCTGTGGGGGTGATGAGGCCCTGACACAGGTTGCCCTGAGAAGCTGTGGCTGCCCCATCCCTGGATGTGTTCAAGGCCATGTTGGATGAGGCTTGGAGCAAGCTGGTCTATGTAAGGCATTTCTGCCCATGGCAGCAAAGTTGAAAGAAGATGAGGTTTAAAGCCCCTTCCAACCCAAACCATTCCAGGATTCTATGATTCCCTGACTCTGTTATTGCTGCCCACTCCAGCTCACTGGGAGGGCTGTGAGTGAGCCCAGGCCTGTCTTCCAAGGGGTGCTGAGTGAAGTCTTCCAGCTGAACTGTGCAGTCTGTGCTCCCTGTGCACCATCCCAAAGTGCTTCCAGGGTGGCTGGCAAACTTAAAAATGCCTTGGCATAAAACTACTAAGCTTTATCCTCCCCGTAAATTTGTCCAAGGACTAGGAGTGTTTTAAGGCACATCAGCCTAAAGTTTTAGAGTGCACTGGAAAAGAGCTATTGTGCTGCAATTTACAGCCAGGAACATTCACCTGGACAATAAGAATCCTGGTGCATTGAGCTGAAAAATATGCTGCAGTGTATGGTATTGGCTTGTTTGTAATAAACCACTAGCTTGGTACATTTTATTGGTTTTACAGCCATTTATTGTTTTGTTTTCAGAAATACAGTATGTAAGCAAAACCGATAAAATAGTTTATTACATAGTATTGTTCAAGAAGGGGAAGACCTATCAGAAGAGGTAGCTCTTAAAAAGTATTCAGTGGATGTCATGTATTAGGGGACAAAATGGAAGAGATGTTTGAAGACCATCACAAGTTCTCCACTGTCTTTAGTCGAGCTGGAGAGTTTTTCACAATGGACAATTGCCTGTGAACTTTCTCAATGAGAGCTAAAATAAGTCAAGAACACAAAGCAGAAGAACAATATTTACTATTGGTTATTTATCTGCTTTTATTAAAAGGTTTCAGCTACCCAGTGAGAAAGCAGAGGGAATCAGAGGACACCTCTGAGATCAGACACAAGAGAGCAGCAATTTGACCCAACACCTATTGTGTTCAGGTGGCCAGCTGTGGTTCTCCTACCCCTTCCTTTGGATTCTTCTCTTATAATATTTGATAGGCTTTTTTACATTCAAGTAAACTCTTTAAAACCTTATCTACTTGCTCATCTCTCTTACCTGCGCAGCATATAAATATACTACATATGATGAAGTCACAAATCCATGGGTATGTTTGTAAGATGGGGACTCTGGATTTCAGTATTTGTATAGTGAGGCTTGTTAATGACAAAGGTTCACTTACTGTGAGCCTCACAGGACCAAGTCCAAGGAGATGGACAAAACCATCACTTTAGATCTGATGATTTGAGACAGAGTTTACTATGGTTTATGCTGGCGATTTCACCAGAAATATACAAAATAAATGGCAAATTGTATGAAAGCAGTTAGAGACAAGATAGCTTTAGAATCTTTTTTCTCTTCTTTGTCCGTGGTTAAATAATTTATGTCAGTTTTCAAGTGCTCCAGAGCAGCTCAGCACTAGTGTCCAGTGTATTTCCAAGAACAACGTCATCACTCTGCCTTTTCAGCGCCCATACACCCAGTAAGGAGCAGCTTTTCCAGGAAACAATGGAGTTTTGTGGTGTAGTGTTCACCTTTCCAGCCCCATTGAACAAGACCCTCCTCCCTTATATTTCCATGTAGGTAAGAGATCAGCTCAGCTGGTTGGAACATGGTGCTACTAACACCAAGGTATGGGGTTCAATCCACATTTGGGTCATTCACTTCAGATCTGGACTTGATGATCCTTGTGGGTCCCTTCCAACTCAGAAAATTCAGTGATTCTCTGTGAAACAAAAGAAAAGAGCATCCAAACAAAAATCCCTTCCATTTCATGAGCTCCCAAGGTGCAGGTGGTTTTGGTTTCAGAGGTACAGAATGGTCACGGACCATGATCCCCAGCTTTGGACATGCACGTTTGGACTATCAGCCATAGAAGGAATAGCTGTCCCCAAAGGATGCCTTTGAGAAACCAGATTCCTTCAAAACATGTCAAGTATTTTAACTTTCATCCTGACCAGAATCAGGGAGGAATGTTTGGTGCATAGTCAGTTCCACCTGCAGCCTTTCAGCAGCTTGAAATGTTCACTGTATCTTGTGTCCTATTTAGCCTTTCTGCTCAGCTGTCTGTAATTGAGCACCTCTTCCCAGCACACCCACTACAGCTTCATCTTTATACTGAAGAACGAGTTCCAGCCTATTATTGCACTGCTTAATGATCCCATTCAGGTTGTTTTGGAAGAGTAGTCCTCAGCGTCTTACCCCAGGGATTTAAATAGGCTCATATATCAAGGCCAAGCCTTGATAATTCCTTTATTTCTTGTGGCATTTTAAATCACACAGAAACCAGGAGCTTCTGAGCAGAGAAATAACTTCCTGCCATTAGGCAGCACCTATCACCAGCCAAGAACACTCTTGAAATTTATATTCTTAGCTATGGCACTTGCTCAGAACTAATGAATTGGGCTGGGACAAAAAAATAACTTTTTCAAATATTAAATATCTCATCAAAGGATTTGCTTTCAAGGATGTGTTTTGGCAGTAAGAGGTTAGGGTTTTTTCCTTTTGTTTTCTGAGTTTTTACTTAGTTTCCAAGGCCATATGCAATTCTGTATTGCTTTTTCAAACTGTATCTTTGAGAGCTCTCACACCAAGCCCATGTTTTAGTATACTCTTTCCTGTGTGCCCACATTCTCTGTTTTTTTCCTTCTGCCTTTAATTTCTTTAGCCTGTGAGTCAAAGATTCATTATACTGAGGAGGGAGCAAAACACTAAACCTTTCTAATCAAAATAAGAGCTTTTCTTTTGAAGAAATAATCTGCATTATGGTAATAATGAAAAATTATAGAAAGTTGGTGGCATTTCAATAATCGTACTCCTATTGTTTTGCTCAATAAATTTTAGTTCACATTCTAGAAAACTCCTTTAAGAGTTTAAGACTCCTTTAAGATCTCCTACTAAGATCATCCTTGTAAAATGACAGATTTCCTGACCTTTTTTCTCATCAAAGGATTTTCACCAAGCGCGCTTTTCTACAGAATAATTGTTGGTAGTACTCCTGAACCCCAGGTACTTTCAGTTGAACCTCTAGCAGACTGAAGTTTTTGGTTTTTAGAATGTGAAATTCTCTTGACCCCTGTTGAGTGCCATCAGAAATTACTATAGATGGATTTCTTTATAAATATTGTTGTAGAAATAGAAATTTATTAGAAAGGCAGGAGAGGATGATACAGCTCTTTCCTTGGAGTGATTTTTATGGGGTTTGGAGCTTTCCTTGCGTAAGGGCAGGAGGATTGTTGCTGGAAGATAAAATTGTCTTCTCAAAAAAGACAGAGGTTGAAAGCAGAAAAAAGAATAATTATTGTCCAAAAGTTCTTATTTAAGCAAAAAATCAGATCTAGATTTGATTTTGTATGCAACCACAGGTTGACAACAGTCTAAATATGGATGGAATTTTAAAATGAGATTTGTTGCACAATACATATACTCTAGCATATTAATTGCTCAATATTATTGATGCAATTGGAAATTAACTCACTGATGTAACTCTGCTGCTGCTGAATCCCATGATGACATGCAATCTCTCCCTATGAATCTTTCTCCACCATTTTCCCCATTAGGTCTCAAAATACATCGTGGTGTCACATAATATCCCTCTGCAGCCTTGCTCTGTGACCATGGTAGCTCATTCCTTCTGGCCAGCAAAGGTTTGCCATGTGTCCCTGAAGGTGTTTGCCCCACAGACATGTGGCGATGAAAAGTGCACTGAATTAATTTACTTGTGCTTCTATTCCTGATGCCAGCTCTTGAACTCAAGTACTTCTTTGGTCTTTCTTTGTATTCATGTTGATTGAGAGGGTTGAGCCATATACAATATTCCAATTGCTTTTATGCATTATGAGATGGTCAAGAAATCAGTGTACTCTTTGAGTGACATAATTAATACATGAACTGGGTGCCCTTTAAAGAGAGCAGTAGTGTTCCTTACAAAGACCAATGCACTAATAGTACATTTCGCAATGTACTTTTTAAAAGCTAAATTCTTCATTGTTGGTATTTGAGTAGGACACAGAATTAGGCATGCTGAGCTGTATTTATTAGCAGAAAACTGATTATTATTACTAACCAATCTGCTTTTTAATGATTCAGTGGGCATGTTGTTTTTTATAATAATGAGTGCAGGGCTCTTAATCAGGTGATCTGACAAGTGTGCAGTTTGCCTGGAAAATTATGCTGGACTGAAAGTGGTTTTATGAAGAATAAAAAAGGGGAAAGAACATATAAAATGTTGGCACTTAAAAGAGGAAGCATCAGGAGATGCGGAAGGAACAACAGAACAATTCTTTGTGTTTATCATCTGTATGCAGATATTTGGCCAAAATTTCCAGTTAGTGTCAGAGTTACATTATGCCCAACTCAAGAAAAATTTCAAGTCTGGTTTCAACATTTTCCACTGAAGGCCAAAGAAGCAGGAGTGAAATGTTCTTTACAAGTAAGAGGGTAATATGGTGCTCAGAAAGACCTCTGAAAAATCAGATGGCTGCAACTTCCTTGGGCTCTGGGGGCATGTTTACCTTCTTCTAGTTAAAAAAGAAATACTTATTTTTACTTTGAGTACATATTTGTCTCATTTCTTACCTACTTATGTGCCCCTATGGCATCTTAGTCTTTCTGCCAACCTGATCTGTTTTCTGATACTGATCTTCTTACTTCACACTCCTGAAAGATGCCTTCTCCTGTACCCCAGAGTATGGAGGCCTGGAGGATGCTGATGGGTCTTGGGGGCCTCTCTTCACACCACAATCAAAGGAGATTTTCACACTGACAAAGTCTATGAAAGGAAATAATTGACTTACACCTGACAACAGTTATCGAATGAGACTCTGTGGAGACTTCTGCTGACTTTAATGGCCTTTGATCAGTCAATAGTGAGTCACTGTCACCAGTGACCTTTATCAATGTATAACCTGAAAAATGAATATACTGCTAAAAAATACATCAAACCTCTCGCTTTTCATTTGCCTTTATTTAGCAATCTCTCTCCGTATTCTGGTCTCTATGATTGACTAGAGAGTACTATTGTATTTCATTCTGTTGATCCAGTTGTAAGTGGGTGTCCAATTCTGAGGTTCAACTTAAGAGTGATCGGTCACTTTCCATTCCAACTTACTTTATAAAGAAAACAAGAAAGAGCAATTGTTAAAAGAATGATCCAAAGAATTTGTTCCTGGAGGGCTTAATGTTCTAAGAAGGTAGATAGGAAACTCCCTGGGAAGCAACTTCTAGGATTAATATTACTGATTTTCAAATTCGGGCATAATATCAGAATTAACATGCCAGTTTTTGTCATGTGCTCTACATTCCATTTGGATAATAAGTGTCAGTCTGTGGCCGTTGTTTCCCAGGCCACTCACATGACCAAAGGCTCATGGGGTCAGTGAAGGACCCCTACTGATGCAGTGTACTTGTATCAGCTCTGACTCACAGCACTGGGCTCCTGCTCATTGGACACAATTTGATCTAAACAGTGTGTTGCCTGCAGGAGCCGCCTTTGACTTCATAAACTTTCTTCTGAGCTTTAGATCCAAATTTATGCCTCAAGAGAATTTCCAATGAAGCCACTGAAATTTCTATAGAAATAAAATTCTTGGAAACAATAGTTGTCTGTTACATAGGAGGACCAGGTATATCTATTCATTTTTCTCCTTCCTTCAATTTTATCCTCTTCCACAACCAATATGCAGAATGCTTGATTAGAACTTCAAGGTAACAGGTGTGTTTTCTTTATTTGCTTTGGGAGAAAAATCATCAAATATGACAGACAATGGAAACAAGGCATGAAGGAATTTTCTGCTTTATGTTCTTAAAGAACTAAATGGAAGAAGGAGGCAATTTCAACTCTAGTCTCACAAATAACCTTACTTTTTTTCTCCTAGGTTCAGTATTATCTTTATATTGTGCACTGACCTCTTACAAAAAGAGGTGTGTGAAGTTGACAGAGAGTAAAGACCACCAATGAATCAATATAGGTGAACTAACTCCAGAAGTAAAAGTGTATTGGTGAGAAGCAATATTACATTATTTTTGTATTGTCTGACACACCTGAGCCTTGAGAATCATTTGGAAATACAAAAATGTTTTTTTTATCTATACTGTGAACCTGAAAGGATTCCCTTTCTATTTGCTGTTTGTCATCAAAAGCTGTTGTCCATGATTGCATGGTATTTTGTACTGTCTTCTGTAAAACTCTGAAATGACTGCTTAGATTGAATGCCTCAAGTGAGCACTAGGTAAGTCAAAGCACACTGTATTTTCTTTCAAGACCTGGGAGACAGATGCAGCACTCAATACCATCTTTTCTCTGTATTAAAATCACAAGGTGCTTTAGTGCTTTTGTTTCACAATGAGGAAAATTTCTCTTTTTTTAACCTATCTTGAAAGCCACTTGGTGGTGTGAAATTTAATGTAGAGATACTGTAAAGTTTAAGGTTATAGTTATGTAAGCATTAGACACTGATGTTGTCTGCAGCGGCCCTTCCCAACAAGTAAATAGATGAGAAACATTCACTGCAACCTCCACCCTCACAGACTGAACTCCCAGACTGCTGCTATAGTTATTCATTACGGTAAAACTCAGGTATCAAAATCTGGGCTGCATTCTGCCAGGAACCATATAAATTCAGAATAGTAGATGCTCTATGCTCTATGAGCTCTAAGTTTGAAAAGACAAGGCAGCCTTGGGGTGAGGTTAGGAGTATAATCATGTTTTTCCATAATCTCACATCAACCGATGGATTTGTAATATTTTTTTTAAAGAATGATTGAATGCAGTCTTCAAATGTTAGGATTCCCTGAACAGCTTAATATCTTTTTAGTGTTCAAAATCATCTGGGTTGGAACTAGAAGATCTATAATGTTGCTTGCAACCCTCACCATTCTATGATTCTATGATTCTAGAAGACTATTTTCTGGAAAAACATCTGTGGTGCAGTGAGCATTTCTACACACATAGCCCACCAAAAACCAACTTAGCTTCTTCTCTAAGCTTCCAAGGCTGAACACCAGAGCCATTGTCCTCAGATAGCTGCTGCACCTAGCATTAGAATCTTTAGCTTTTTAGAAGAGGTTTAAATCGCACCACAAAACACTACCATAACTGAGTGGTCCTTTCATGAAACCTTCCAGATATTAACACTTGCAGGAGTTGTGTGCTTTGATTGCAATATTTATTTTGAAGTACCTTTAATATTATAAAACATTTTTTAAAAAAGCATGTTACCTAAAGTTAGAACACTTTTAGCCTTGGGGAGTGAAAGACTCAAAATTAATCTTTATCTAGGCTAGGACAAGTGAACCCATGTTTTAATTATTTATTATGAAGGTCAGTTATTATTCTTTCCAGTGTCACAGTTTTAGACATTCACTGTTTTCCCACATCCTCAGTGGCATAGCTTTCTAGTAGTGACAAACTGGAAAACAGTAGAGTCCACAAGCAGCGGTGGCTTATTTTTACATAAAATTCTGTTGATTATCTGGAAGTTTTGTTGTAAAACTCAATAGGAACCATAAGATGGGGAACAAGAGATCTAGTACTTCTATTTATGTTGAGTTGGTAATCAGGAATATTATAGTAATTAAGAGACTTTAATGAGATATTTGTGGTTTTTTCCCTGCAAAAGACATGACTATTCCTGGAGATGATAAGCAGATGCCTGTATTTTGTTCCATTTTTCAATTGTACTTTGAGGACTTTTCTCTGTAGTTAATGGTTTTGTCACAAAGTACATATTCACTCTTCTTTGCAAACCTAACTACTTCTTCCTGAATAAGAATCTATTATGGCAATTAAGAGTTGCTGGTAGCCATGGAAATAATGACCTGATGAAGGTGTTCTTCTGCTCTTTTGCATCTCAGCTTTTTGGATAATTTACACGTTCCTGATTTAGATGATGCAATGCTTTTATTGCATTTTTGAAAATATGGGGCATAAATCAGTGAGAGTGGTTGTTCTGTGCAGAACAAAAACCAGTTCTTGGGTGCACGCACACATTGCTTCTGACTGAAATCAATCCTGCTTTGCTCATTGAGGGACAGAACTTGTCCCACACAACAACAGAAAAAACTGCACTGACCAAGAAACAATGGAACCTGAACAGGGAGAAAAATATTGACCATATTCTGACATAAGAAGTCAAGTGTGAAAAGTCCATAATTTAAAGCTGCCCCAGGTCAAAATAAATAATTCAATCATTAATTATATGCAATTTCTCCTTAACATAGAACTATCTTGACAGTTTTTTGTAAAAATCAGTCCACAGATCCTTATCATATATGCACGTGTAAGATAGATAAATACGTAGATATGAAGTCTCATGCCACAGTAATAATTTACTTTGATTTATCAATATTAGCTTTTTTTGTGTGTGTGTGTCCATGAATAGTTTTCTTGTTGGACTCTTTGTACTGTATGATCTGCAATAATCCCAGCAGTAGAATAAGGGTTTTTAAGTGTGTCTTCATTGGATTTACTCCCATAGTCTGTGTGTATTGTACAACAACATGAAGCACTGCCACCATGAGAATTAGCTAGAACAATAAAGCTGAAAGCATCCTTTGCCAGTAGCCTTAATTCACACTCACTTTCTCTTCCCAGGATTGTCACTAATAGGCAATGATTATTTCTTAATTATTAATTAAGTTTAATAGCTGGTTATTATTGCTAAATTGTATGAATACTTTTAGCTGTGATTGGACAGAGAAATTGCAGTGCATTTTAGGTTCCTGAATGGATATGTTTGCAAACATTTTGCTTGGCACATTTATTTAGGAAGAGCTAAAAAAATTTAGAAACCCACATTTCATGAACAAGCTTTCTGAGTCCTTTAAATTCCTTTTCTACAAACACATCAATTACTCCAGAAAAGGCGGTGAACTTTTCTCAGGTATGGGCAAAAATAATCTAAAATTTGGATGGATATTTCTTCTTTGGATGAGGCTTATTTCTTTGCTTCATAGCTTCTTCAGTTTTATTTGAACAGAAGAATGCATATTGAATTAGGTAATAGGAGCTATGTTGGAAAGTCTTTGTCATTCAGCAGTTGCAGAAGAGCAATCTCAGGCAATATGGCTTGGCTCATCCCATCTAATTTTGAGATTTAACTGAGGTACACAACTGAACCTTGGTTTTGGCATTTGCTAGCATTACCCTCCTCAGACAGAAATGGCCTGTTATTTTCTGAAGAAAATCATCTCTTTCCCAAGTGGTCGTGACCTAAAATGCTCATTTTTCTTTTTTTGCACACCAGATAACTCATCTCTATGGAACAAAAATTGTACATTAGCCAGCCAGCAGCCTCTTCTGTGGAAATAGGTAAATTTTACTCCTACAGAGAGGCTCAAGCAATTAAATATTTGAGCTCTTCCACAGAAGAATTACAACATTAATAGATTTTCTTCTGATTTTTTTCTCTACTCTGCCTTGACTTCACTCAGCCCTGGACAGGACATTTCCATCTATCTATGGTGCTCCTGGAACTGCCAATGGACTTGTTAAATTGTGATAATAATTTTTAGGCTGTTGGCCACATATTTGGTATGAAATGAAGTAACTCTTTACATGAGCTGTCAGACAGAAATTACTTTTAGTCACAATCAGTCTAGATTTCAACTGGAGGCTTCATGGTGAAGGCTCTGAACTTTTCCACCCATTAAAGGCCCATGAAGCATCCAAGCTTTTCCATTTTTAGCTGGAACAGAACTTACAAACTCCTCTGTGTGTTGGTTTAACATAGCCTGGTTTTAGTGGGTGGGAGGAGCTCCTCGAATGCCTCTGTGATGACATATTTAAGAAAGGAAAAACAGCAGGAAAGACTCTTTTCTTCTCCCGGAAACTAGTGAAGTGGCCACCAAGACCCATCCCGGCGGGGGCCACCGGGGACCACGTGGTCCACCAAGACTGCTTGGCCGGGGCCCTACCGAGGCCAAGACTGCATGGCCAGAGTCCTCCCGAGGCTGGGACCGCATGGCCAGAGCCCTCCTGAAGCAGAAACTGCGCGGCCAGGGCCCTCCCAAAGCCAAGACCACACAACCAAAACCGTGAGAGCCACGTGGCCAGGGCCTTCCCGAGGCCAGGACCACGGAACCAAAGCCTTTCTGTGGCTGGGGCCCTCCCGAGGCCAGAACCGCACGGCCAGAACCCTCCCGAAGCCGAGACCACGTGGCTGGGGCTGCCTGTGTGGTGCCACTAAAGACCATGAGGCCGGAGCTACCTGTACAGTGCTGACAGAGACCATACAACCAGTGACAAAAACATGATGAACAATTCCCCGACGCAGAACCCAAACAAAATTCAACCTTTTCAACGCAGCAAAGTGTTATAAGAACTTTTCAATTGATAAAACTTGAAAACAAACGAACCTACAGACACTAACTTCCTTCCAAGTCAGAGAAAAAGTGAAAACATGTAAAAAGAGCCAACATGGTGACACCAAAGTCAGGGAAAAAAAAGAGAAAAAAAAAGTACTCTAAACACCAGAGCTGAGATTGTTCTGCAAGCCATAGTGAAGACTATAATACAACAATTTCCCTGTAATTCATTAAGTGCCTGAGGGGTTGCAGATATCCACGCACAGCCCGTGAAGAAGAGTACTCACACTGGAGCACAGGTGTGGACGATGACAGGTCTGGTCAGAGGGAAATTCTCAGCTTTCCGATCTGTCTGTGGAAAGTAGCTGCCTTTCCCACAGACAGAGCTGACAACCACGAGAGAAGTTTTGCTCTAGCTGTGAGAGCGATTCTCTTTCCACAGCTAGAAGCTGAGAAACAGAGAAAGTTTTTGTAAACTATCTGGGATGTTTTGAGAATACCTATCTCGGGGTGGTATTTTTTACTTTTGTTATCCTAGTGGATTTCTCTGTAACTAGCCAATTGTAGCTATTCTTGACACTCTTCTCCTGACCAAGCTGGAAGAAGAATAGAGGTCAGAGCAGCAAGATCTCTCTTTAGAGATCTCTTTGCCTTGCTTGCTTTGCGTGAAATAAAGAAGATATTTGCCTTCGGATGGAGTCTTTCTTTGCTGCAAATGGCCAGAACCTGGCCTGAATTGCAACACGCGGGGATACTGAAAACCTGTAATCTAGTGAAAAACTTGAACAGAAAAAAACCCTGCTTGCTTCCAGAGATAGAGAAAGAAAACCCTTGCTTCCAAACTAGAACAGCTCATCCTTAAAAGACTAAACCCCATGAACTAAAATGACCCATGCTAGGCAGTTGTGAAAAGACTACTTGGCCTGTGAGAGAGACTCACGTTACAGCAGGTCGAGTGGACTGCTGTTTGTAAAAGTTAAAACCATGCTAGAAAAGTTCACAGAAAATTATCTCCTGTGGAAAAGATCCCACGACACAACAAAAAAAAGAAACTTTTTTCCTTAAGCGTACTGAAGGTTTTTAAGAAGTGAAAAACTAACCACAACCCTATATTTTGTCTCCTTGCACAGTTGGTAGAAAAGAAGGAAAGACTAAAAAAGAAAGATGTTCTAAAGGTTTATTTTAGTTCTTCTAAAGGCTTATTTTAGTTCTTATTTTACTTTTAATTCTGTTAATACATTTTCGTTATACTGTTTAAATTTTAAACTTGTTTTGCCTTAAAGTGTTTTACCCTAATCCTTATGTCAACTAATGAAGTTTTCAACTCGCCCTCCTCTGCTCAGCTATAGCAGAAAAAAATAAGCAAATAGTTTTTCATGAATGTCTAGCACTTAGCCAGTGTCAAACCCCAACACCGTGCTGGAGAAAGTATTGTTTATATGTTAAAATTCCATAGCAATAAATGGAATAAATCCTATATTTCTGCAGATTACCTCCATCAAAGTTGACTTAATTTCTTTAGGCCAAATTCTGTGGTCCCTTCCTTCTTCTGTTGAAAGCAATAAATGCTTTAAATAAACTCTTAGGAAACTTTCCGGCCTCATGGCAGTAAAACTCAGAAAAGTGATCAAAAACTTATGTATTTATAGATTTTATTAGGCTTAAAATTACCTCTGTTCTTCTCATGTGAATGTCTAGGATTTATTAAGTATATGGCAGTCTTGTTATGCTCATTATAACATTTCACCCTTAAACCATTGGAGTATTGAGCCCATGAACTGAGGCTTTGTGATCTTTAAAGATGTATGGAGGGAGCTCGAATAGGAGAGTGAGCATCCATAAACTCTATATAGTTACACCCACAAGGACCAGCACTGTACTTTGCAATTGAATATTTCTTGTCAATGCCTTTTGCTTACACTTCATTTTTAATCAGGCACATTGAATGCAACCCAAAACAAGAACTTTACCTAATGCAGAGTTTAATGACCCTTTTAATACCTACAGAGCTGTCCTCCTTCACTCTCACTGCTGTTCCCTTGTAGCTTTGGAGCGTTAAACGTATTATAAAAATATCTTTTTGGTACGGTTCACAAATTAACTGAAAGGCACAGAGAAGCAGTATACTCATCCAGCATGAAATCAAAATCTAATCAATGCAGATTATGTTAGATTAGCTAAGCAAGTAAACAATTAGCCAAGTTAATGTTACCTACCATGTCCTTCAGCACTGAGCAGTTAAGGAATTTGTCTTCCCAGACATGTTTAGTTCCAGCTTTTGTTGGTGACATTGCAGGTTGTTGAATGAATTTTTCAAACTACTATCTCCCATCAACTCTTTATTTTCATTCTGTTGTGAGTCTTGAACAAAAAGGAAGGAAATGTTGGTAGAAAGAGGGGAGTCAGATGCTTTGGATGGAAATGCGGGTTTTGATGTGAACCTATGATGCAGACTAAGAAATTATCCTCAGGCTCAAATTCTTGCACACAGTGACCTCTCTTCAGGCTGGATTACATAAGATGATGATGTTGCTCACCCCTCTAGCAGGGTTTAGGAGCTGTGAACCTACACCCCACTGTTTTAGAGGCAAAACTGCGATAACCTCATGTGACAGATTTTTGCCAAACATGAAAACTAAATTAAGCAGTTGGTTTTGATTTTTGTAAAGTCCTACAATGGCTTGGGTTGCAAGGAATGTTGAAGACTGTCTGGTTCCATCCCCTTTGTCACAGGCAGGGACACTTTCCACTAGACCAGATTGCTTCAAGCCCTGTCCAGCCCAGCTGGGAACACTTCCAGAGAGGGGCATCCACAGCTTCTCTGGGCAATGAGATTTTTGGGGGGTTGTTGGGGGGTTTTATTATTATTTTTTGGATGTGGGCATGCAAGTGTCTGAGTCCTCTCTTTGAATTTCCATATTGTTCAGACTGACTTTTCTTATTAAGGTCACAGTTGCAGTGAAATTTGCAGCTGGAATTTTGGTACAGAAAAACCTGCTCCATAACTCTGCCCTTTCTTTCAGGTCTCATGAAATTCACTGCTCAACTGGTGGGAACTAATGGGCTTTGATACCTGTGTTGTATATTCACAGATCTTTTAAAATATTGCATTTCAACTTTGATTTACTCTGCCTTGCTTTCATTTCTCTTTGGATTAAGACCACCACACCAACAAAAAGAATTAATTTAGCAATCTCAAACCAGTTTCTGACCATCCATGTGTTAATGTCACTGTTACTGAGCCACAGAAAAACTGTGAGTCTCAATTCGAAATTCTCACAGTAATGTAGGAGTTAAATTGAGTTTACTCGCACAATTAATACCCTAAAACCAAACATGATCAGTTTTCAGCTGCTGTTTCTACAGAATTCTTGAATCGAATGCATCCAGTGGTCATATCTAAAATATTACAACTATCTTCTGTTGTGACAGTTTGAGACAAATTCAGGGAAATGCTCTGAAAGGAACATCTCCTCAAAAGAAGGCAGATTACAGCCACCCCTTCCCCAACAGGTTCAGGAAAAAAGAAATATTTCCTCGGAGGAAAGTGAATAAGAAATAGAACTATTTATTTAACAAACACACAGGAAAATAATAACAATGCTAAATAATAAAATCTCTCGCTGTGGAGAGAAACCTGAAGATTTTTGAGTCCTTCTGTGGGTGCAGTCTCTCTCCTCCTCCTCTGAGCTGGGGTTTTGGCACAGGGCCCTCCAGGCCTCCTGGATGCTGTTCTGGTGTTGTTGGACAGTTCCAGAAAGACGAAGAAGCTGAAGTCCCAGGTAAACAAAGTTTAACTCTCTGCCTTTCTCTGGAGAAACAGCACTGAGAGCTGGCTGGAAAGCAAGGAATGGTGCTTCTTCCCCTCTCTGCAGCAGCAGCAGCTATCTCCCACAGCAGAAGAATGCAGAGAGGAGTAGCCAGAGTGACCTTGGAGCACAAAACTGCTTTGAAAAATTTTGTCTGGCTCTTCTTTTTCTCTCACATCCAGTTTTAAAGGCACAAAAATGCACAGGATTCATGTCTGGGAGATATGGAATACACGTCATAAAGTCACCCCAAGACATCTGTCATTAACACAAACTGTTTCAACTTTTTTCGTTCTAAAACCCACTTATATTTTTGTTTTGCCCATAACTTGCAAAATCTCACACAACCTTAAATTTTTTCATGCATTGTAAAGGATATAGATTATTCATGCTTTTTGAAGGATTATATATATTACCAGTATTATAGCTGGTAAAAATTTTAATTCACAAAATGATTAGTATTAACTCTAAACAGTGACTGCTATACTCGGGCAACTGATCCATATTTTTCAGTGGGATGGAAAGGAAATCACAGAACTTTTAAGATGCTTTAAGCCAAGTTCAACTCACCACATGTTTTAACTTCTCTTAGTAGGGCATTGAGTAAATAGTTAGACTTTTCAGCAGAAAAATTAAGGAGGTCAAATACCATTTTATTAACAAGTTTTTTGGGTTTTTTTCCCCACATTAGCAAATTAATTCTATTCCTTTTGATCTTAAAAGGCTTTGCTGAATCATTGTTTGTTCCTCTTTTTTTGACAGAGAAATTTTTAGGAATTCTGAGGAATAAATTGCTAACACCAAAGTCCAAAACCTGTAGAAATGATGTGGCCCTATTTCGAGGGCCTTTCCAGAAAACACTCCACGCTCACAGATTGAAATCAGAAGGCTTTATTATCAAGAAGAGAACAAATCTTTCTCCCTCCAGCCAGGCTAGCTAGCTGGAGGGGTTGTCTGTCCGACTGTGTCTGTGTGTCTGCAGCACAGCCTGTCCAGGAATCCAAACAAGCAAAACACAACTCTTTCATTGGTCAAGGAAAGCACCTTACCAAAACATCTTTCATATTCACATTCTTTCATATTTACAAGTCAAGGATTTCTCCTGGGAAGCTACAGAACTTCCCTTTAGAAATGGAGTTAACTATTAGAATTCGAGACAAGTTAAAAAAGGAATTGCTTTCTCCAGCTTGTTGCTGTGTTCTCTCTGAGATCCACCAAGAGTCAGTACCACAAAAACCTACTGGTGTTTATGTGTTTCCAGATGGCAAATATATGAGGGATTGGAAAAAGTAAATAAACACCAATGTCCATATATTATTCTTGGTTTTAAGCAAAAAACAAAAAGGAGAAATGTGTCCAGAAAGTCTTA
The DNA here is from genome assembly GCA_013396875.1 of Vireo altiloquus. Lineage (NCBI taxonomy): Eukaryota > Metazoa > Chordata > Aves > Passeriformes > Vireonidae > Vireo > Vireo altiloquus. The sequence goes on from VZRF01008652.1 coordinate 1,325,827, forward strand.
ATAAGCCAAATACTGGCTAAAATTTGTGATCATAGTTTTTTTAGCTGTGAAAGCAAGGGCTTTGTGGCTGGCTGGCAGGGGGAGTGGGGTGGGGATGAAATCAATGTTAGTGATGATTTCCATTGTAAAGGCTTTCAGAAATGTCTGCCTTCTTATCAGCTGGCAGGTTATCACCATGTTGATAACAGAACAAATGTATTCTCCCTCTGACCCACTAATGGGCCAAAGAGGGCACAGGATGTTAACGCTGAAAAAGCCATGGGAGGAGAAGGAACAGGGTGGGGATGGGTGTTCTTCAGGCTCAGTGCAAGCTGCCTGCTGTGTTTTACCCCCCTCCTGCCTTTGTGCCATGTTGGCGTGCTGGCTGAACCCCTCTGGGCTCTATTTCAGTGAAAATATCAAGAAAAAGTTTGTGGGCAGGGGTAGAAGAAGCCGTGAGGGGTCTTCATGAGCTCTGAGACCTACTCTTCCCAACTCGGGAGAATGGCCCTGGATTCAGCAAGGATTGCACAAGGATTGCACAAGGATGCTGGCCTTTGCCTNGAAACAGAACTATTTATTTAACAAACACACAGGAAAATAATAACAATGCTAAATAATAAAATCTCTCGCTGTGGAGAGAAACCTGAAGATTTTTGAGTCCTTCTGTGGGTGCAGTCTCTCTCCTCCTCCTCTGAGCTGGGGTTTTGGCACAGGGCCCTCCAGGCCTCCTGGATGCTGTTCTGGTGTTGTTGGACAGTTCCAGAAAGACGAAGAAGCTGAAGTCCCAGGTAAACAAAGTTTAACTCTCTGCCTTTCTCTGGAGAAACAGCACTGAGAGCTGGCTGGAAAGCAAGGAATGGTGCTTCTTCCCCTCTCTGCAGCAGCAGCAGCTATCTCCCACAGCAGAAGAATGCAGAGAGGAGTAGCCAGAGTGACCTTGGAGCACAAAACTGCTTTGAAAAATTTTGTCTGGCTCTTCTTTTTCTCTCACATCCAGTTTTAAAGGCACAAAAATGCACAGGATTCATGTCTGGGAGATATGGAATACACGTCATAAAGTCACCCCAAGACATCTGTCATTAACACAAACTGTTTCAACTTTTTTCGTTCTAAAACCCACTTATATTTTTGTTTTGCCCATAACTTGCAAAATCTCACACAACCTTAAATTTTTTCATGCATTGTAAAGGATATAGATTATTCATGCTTTTTGAAGGATTATATATATTACCAGTATTATAGCTGGTAAAAATTTTAATTCACAAAATGATTAGTATTAACTCTAAACAGTGACTGCTATACTCGGGCAACTGATCCATATTTTTCAGTGGGATGGAAAGGAAATCACAGAACTTTTAAGATGCTTTAAGCCAAGTTCAACTCACCACATGTTTTAACTTCTCTTAGTAGGGCATTGAGTAAATAGTTAGACTTTTCAGCAGAAAAATTAAGGAGGTCAAATACCATTTTATTAACAAGTTTTTTGGGTTTTTTTCCCCACATTAGCAAATTAATTCTATTCCTTTTGATCTTAAAAGGCTTTGCTGAATCATTGTTTGTTCCTCTTTTTTTGACAGAGAAATTTTTAGGAATTCTGAGGAATAAATTGCTAACACCAAAGTCCAAAACCTGTAGAAATGATGTGGCCCTATTTCGTGGGCCTTTCCAGAAAACACTCCATGCTCACAGATTGAAATCAGAAGGCTTTATTATCAAGAAGAGAACAAATCTTTCTCCCTCCAGCCAGGCTAGCTAGCTGGAGGGGTTGTCTGTCCGACTGTGTCTGTGTGTCTGCAGCACAGCCTGTCCAGGAATCCAAACAAGCAAAACACAACTCTTTCATTGGTCAAGGAAAGCACCTTACCAAAACATCTTTCATATTCACATTCTTTCATATTTACAAGTCAAGGATTTCTCCTGGGAAGCTACAGAACTTCCCTTTAGAAATGGAGTTAACTATTAGAATTCGAGACAAGTTAAAAAAGGAATTGCTTTCTCCAGCTTGTTGCTGTGTTCTCTCTGAGATCCACCAAGAGTCAGTACCACAAAAACCTACTGGTGTTTATGTGTTTCCAGATGGCAAATATATGAGGGATTGGAAAAAGTAAATAAACACCAATGTCCATATATTATTCTTGGTTTTAAGCAAAAAACAAAAAGGAGAAATGTGTCCAGAAAGTCTTAATAAGCCAAATACTGGCTAAAATTTGTGATCATAGTTTTTTTAGCTGTGAAAGCAAGGGCTTTGTGGCTGGCTGGCAGGGGGAGTGGGGTGGGGATGAAATCAATGTTAGTGATGATTTCCATTGTAAAGGCTTTCAGAAATGTCTGCCTTCTTATCAGCTGGCAGGTTATCACCATGTTGATAACAGAACAAATGTATTCTCCCTCTGACCCACTAATGGGCCAAAGAGGGCACAGGATGTTAACGCTGAAAAAGCCATGGGAGGAGAAGGAACAGGGTGGGGATGGGTGTTCTTCAGGCTCAGTGCAAGCTGCCTGCTGTGTTTTACCCCCCTCCTGCCTTTGTGCCATGTTGGCGTGCTGGCTGAACCCCTCTGGGCTCTATTTCAGTGAAAATATCAAGAAAAAGTTTGTGGGCAGGGGTAGAAGAAGCCGTGAGGGGTCTTCATGAGCTCTGAGACCTACTCTTCCCAACTCGGGAGAATGGCCCTGGATTCAGCAAGGATTGCACAAGGATTGCACAAGGATGCTGGCCTTTGCCTTCACGTTGCAACTCATATATAATGTCCTTTTTCAAAAAAACGATGGAACCTTTCCCATCTATAGCCTTTTCTCTATATTTTAAAATTTGCGTCCAGATTTATTTAAAGGATATTTGGTTAAAACCAGTGACATTTCCAAAGCAGTCTGCCCTCTCTCCCTTAAGGTGGAGCAGAGGAAGAGATCCCTTGAGCACCTTAACCCTACCCCACGAGCCATGTGCAGCGCGTGCCTGGGATGCTCCTCATCCCCTCTCCGACCCATTTAGTCCTGACTGTTTTCTATACTCACCCTGTGAAATCTTATCCAGCAAACGGCCTGTTTGAAAGATGAGTCCAATCCCAGGACGATGTATTGTTTCCCTTAGATTTAACTTTAGCTGATCCCTACAATACGAATTTTTTAGCAGGAGAGTGTAATCTGTCTGGGAGATCTCGACAACAGCGTCCATAGGGAAAGTGGAAACTTCTCAATCTCGAGATTTAAATGCAAACCCCTGAGGACAAGCTGTGGTCACAAGTGGTCATCAGAGAGGACCAAATTCTGTCAAGCACCATCGACTTATTCTCCTGAGAAAGGAAAATGTTTGGCATCACCTGGACATTCACCATCACCATCCAGCTCCTTGGAGACCTTCTTCAGGTGCACTGTCCAGCTCCTGGCCCCACTGCTCAGTCATAAAAGCATGGAATGGTTTGGGTTGGAAGGAATCTTAACAATCATCTTGCCCCAGTCCCCTGCCATGAGCAGGAATGCCTTCCATAGACCAATGCCTTCCAAGCCCCATCTAACCTGGCCTTGAGCACTTCCAGGGATGATGCATCCATAGCTTCTTTGGACAATGTCTGCCAGTGTCTCACCACCCTCACATGGAAGAATTTCTTCCTGAGATCGAATCTAAACCTTTTTTTCAGTTTAAAGCCATTCCCTTGTTATTTCACTGCATACTTTATAAGTTATGACTGCAATATGGACAGCAGGAGCAAGAAACAGAAATGAGTCTTCAGCACTCAAGTCAAAATAAGAGTTCTTGATGTTGTTGTGTTGCCAAGTCTACAGCTGAACCCTTTCCAGGCAGATTTTGTGGAGACATGGATTTCCATTTATTCAACTGCTTGACAAATTTTGGGATAATTGCAATTGATTGTCATATTAACGTTAGCAAGAGTGTTTATCCTGTGATGTGAGTCTCTGGAGGCCACAACCGTACAAACAATCCAAGGAGCAACACAGAAAAATGTTACACGCCATAGCCCATTGCCAAGAGAATTCTAACACGAAAGAACCTAAATACAAAGAAATTTTTGATTGATACAGGCTTTTTTTGATTCATAAATAAGACCAATTCATATAAAAGGATTCAACTATCAAGTAATAGTCATAGGCTGATTTCAGTGGCCTAAAAGTTTGAATGGACTCAAACTTTAAATAATGTTACCTCTTAATCTTGAATTTAAAAAGAAAGCCTCTTTGAACAACTGAACTTGTAAGGAAATTGTACTGTGGTTCATTAAAGAAATTTGGTATTCTCAGCACTCTTTTCTAAAGAAAAAAGGCAATCAAAAATTTTGCAATCTGTTTTAATTTTAAAGCTTTAGATTACTTAAGTTCTTTGATAATGTAAAGCAGTCTGTTAGAAAAAGGGAGCAAATTAATTTCTTGGTCATTTTCCAAAATTTCTTCTAAGATGCATTTTCTTATTTTATGCTGGACAAGGAATCCAGATTATGAGATCAGTTCAAATTTAACAAATATCAAAGCCCTAGAAGCGTAACTGAAGGCCTGTAAATGAAGAGAAGAGTTACTGGGCTCGGGGGATTTGGATTAGGTTGAATTGCATGTATTTTGGCAAGGATTTACACCATTTTTGACACCAAATTTCAATTAAGTTCTCTTTATTTTAATTTTTTTTTTGTTTTTTTCACTTCTACAACTTGATCCTCATTGTACTCGCTCATTCCTGTTAATTTATTTTGATGGAGTACATCTTGATTCATGATACATTCATACCAGAGTTAATGGAGGTAAAATGCTAAACTACTCGAAATGAGCTGGGTTTGTGTGTAGCTGAGTATTAATGGGCAAAAGAATAACCACAAGTTGAGATTTACAGGCTCTTCCTTTTTCTATAACATTTTTAGGATGGTTTTTGGGAAATGTTATGGAACAGAAAGGATCAGAGTAGCTTCTGGTCAAGAGCAGATGCCTCTTGCGTCCTGAAAATCAGAGGACTTCTGCCAGCTGGTTGCCACGACCCATCCAAACTCCAGTGAGTAACTGTGAAAGTTTGTGTGCTCTGATTCACTTCAAACAATGTGTTGTGCGAGGTCTGTAAAGAACAAAAGCCTATCAATAATCAAGAGGTTGTGGTTAAAAAAATTAATGGCTCTCAATATAAAATTGGATCTCCAGGTCTTCACTCATCCACTTCAGAACTAGTTCAAAGCTATTTGAGGTAATAAAAGACCTTGCTAAAATAAAAGACCTATCCAAGCTAATAAAAAACTTGACAGAGTTACTGTGTGTCATTTTCCAGGGAGCTGTAACTACTGTGTTATAGCCAGTTCATTGAGAACTAAGTACAGAGCACAAACACTGACGAAGCTTTGGAAGAGGGATGAATTATGGGTGGATCAGATACAGACACAAAAGTGCTGTGTTGGAGGTTAAAGCCATTCCAGGAGCTGAATGCCTTTGCTTCATAGAAAAGAATGTGACAATGAGTTTCATTTAAAGGCTGAATTCATTTGCCACAGGAACAATGAGGTTTTGCTTTTTTAATCAAAATACAGACAAGTAATTTCTTAGGCAAGCAAAGCTCTGAATTATGCTAGGGAAGATACAACGTGAGTAAACAGTCTTTTCTGTAATACAGCTATAAAATATTATATTATACATATACATGAAATAAAGAAGTGATTGAACTTGTCATTTAATTGTATTATCAGATTTGTAGCTTGTGAAAATGTCAGGGAAAATAACACAATACATAGGATGGGTCGATTTATTAATTGTGTATAATTTTTGAGCCAAGTCCAGTCACTGCTATTATATTTCTTATTTACAAGTATTCATCAAGTTGCTTGGATAAATAATTTTCAACCAGCACATCAGTTTTTTATGGTCTTCCTATTTTGATTGTATTCTGGTTGTCTACCAGGATCAGTGACTGGTTTCTGAAGCCACAGCATCATTTCTACCTGGATGCCTGTTACATTTCCAGTGGGAGAGTAGCCCTGAACACCTGCCCAGTTTGAGCTTTTCGATGATGTGACATTTGTAACACTATAAATATTTGTAATCTTTGAAAGATCAGGAGAAAAGGGGTAATTTATTCATGCATGTTTTTCTAATTCTTGCCCACTTCCTCCCAACTCTATTACAGCTGGCTTCATTTGCTTCTTAAAGTTGAATCACAGAAAAACTCCAGTTAGACAGTTGAACTGCAGGCCAAATCTTGGTCTAGATATCTATTTTCACTTTCACAAAAATTGGGAGTTTTTTATGAAAAAACCTTAGGACTCAAACGTATCACCTAACAAAGCAAAAATGCCAGTTGGAGCTTGAACCAAGATGTCCCTATGAGCTTGAAGTATGTTACTATTATTAGTTTCACCAGAAAAAGCACAGTGACTTGGAGGTTTCTACTCACATGAGAAGCACATTCACCTCCCTGCTCTTGGAAAGAGTGACTGAAACAAAGCCTTGCCCACACAAATGTCCTGGTCAGGCTGTTTCTGTGTTTTCTTGGTAATGTACAAGTATTATGAATGTCTAGAAACAATTTGGAGAAAATTTGGTCACCTGAGATGGAGCAATCAAGTGATGTTGAAGAAGGGCTGCATGTACTCTCCAGCAGGATTTTCAAAACTACATCCAACAGAGGTCTTGGAGCACAGACGTTCATGGATTTTCAAAATATTTCAAGGCCAGATATACTTATGGAAATCTTGCCACATCTGTAAGTGAGTGAGAGCAAAATGGAGGAGCTAATCAGAAGCTCTTCCTTTCTTCCCAGAGAAAAAGCTCTCCAAATGGAGCTAACAGCTCCCCATGAAGCTCACAACTTCCTGTGTGGGGCAAATTATCTCTGGTGTGTGGTGGAAAGACATTTTAGGGGCATGGATAGTGGGGCAGGAGGAAAATGGAAGGTGTTATCTACTCCACATGGGAACAATCCTGTAAAAATAGGTTTTGTCCTGGTTTTAAAAGTCTTTTATATCAAGTTTTATCAGGTTCATGCCTTGACTCCAGCATCCCTATAAAGGTAATGACCTCTAAGCTTGGCCGTATTTTCTCTTTATGTTGTGGCTTTTTTAAAGTTTAAAGCTCTAGTTACATGCAGAAAATTGTTTGTATGTTGCTTGGTAAGCCTGGAGCAAACAATTTTCCTGGTTTTCAGATTTCACTTTGGGGCTTGAGGCAGGGAAAGAATATTTAAATGCAGATATTAGATGGTACCCATTGCCCTGGGGAGACAGGGCTGCAAAATCTTCATTAAGGCCATGTGAGAGGCAGAAGAAGAAAAAAGGATTCCTTTCTTCATGTTATTCATAGACAGGAATATATTGTCTTGAATATTAGCTGTGGGTCTTGTCCCTCAAGACCTGAACACACTGACAATGAGAAGTCTTGAACAAGTTCTCAGCCATTAGGGAGTTACACAATACATGAAGAAGGTGAGATGAGAATAGGGACTAGATCTGTCCCCATTATCTTATTTCTTCCTGTTTAAAATGCATCAATACTGGGAAAAAAAAAAAAAAAAAGAAGAAAAAGAAAAAGAAAAAAAACCCCACAAACCAGAATAGTGGCAGATTTTGTAACCCGTCAAAGAAAACGGAAAAATAAGGACTATAGAGCCTGCAGCTGACACTAACTTTTTCCTTTCTTTTCCACCTGAATCTGAGCTAATAGGAATAATAACTATATTTTCCGCCCACTGACCCAAAAGATGTGTATTCTTGTGCTAATCTACTTCTACTGCTATTGACTGCTGGTCCCCATGGGTTTGCCTTGCAGAGTCAGAAATAAATTACCCATCCGAATCAATGAAACTCATGCCTGTGGTTTACACAGATGTAGCTCTATCACCCATACACAAGTGACAAGTGCTTGCAAAGTACTTCCACACTTCATCTTTCGACCATGTTTAAGCCACCCTTGGGAGAAACTCACTCATCAGCATATGGTCCCTTTCAGACCATTGCTCTGCTTTGTAGTACTGTTGTGTTAGAGAAATTAAAGTATCTTCAAAAACAGTGCTGCTTTTGCTCCTTGCTATGGAAACAAAACAATTAGTTAATTGAGGGTTGTGCTGATGATGTCTTGGTGACACCGAGGTTACTGCACTCCCTCAAAGCTCAAATTAAACTAAGAAAGCACAGCTACTTCACAGCCTGTGTTGTGCCTGGTACACCTTGATTTTTAGTTAGATTAGTTCATTATTTATAAGCTGCCAGATGCAGAGAGTTCACTGACTGCAGGATTTGTGTTGTGAGTGAAAGAAGAACTAAGTCACCTCTTGGGCAGCTGCCTCATGATTTGAGAGATCCTCCAGTATCATTAAAATCCACAGAAGAGGGATATATGTACAGAGCATGTGCCAATAAGTTGTGGAAGTGATTCAAGAATTCAAAAGCAGCACTAGTATAATTTAAAGCCAAGTCAAGAAACCTCAGGCTGAAGGGAGCTCTGAGAGAAAATTCTTGAAGATGCTGTGTTTGTATGTTGGAAATCTCTGCTGGAACACAGGCAGCCACGTGGAGCAGCATCACCCAGAACATCCACCACCACAATAGAGCAGACACAGTGTAAGTGAAATATCTCCATTCAGACCACATCAGGAGCTGTTGTGAGAGCGAGAATGAAATAAGATACTTTTTACATGTATTAATCTTATTTAATACCACAGCAGCAACTGTTCATCAAAATATCCTATATGTGATTTTCAACAGAATTTCTTCTTCTAGGCATAAAAAAAGACTTTCTAGATCAGTTTTCACTATTGATTTAGAATCTGAGCCTCTGTGTTGCTCTTTTATTTAGAAGTCAGCTGGAGACTTGTTACTTTCAATAGCATCAAAATATACATATCCCAATATGGTCGCCTGAAAGTGGTTATGGATTTAGCTGGTTATACTCACTAAGTGATGCTCCTTTTTCTAGATATCAACATCAAAAATTATTTAGAAAATAATATAACTAGACAAAATAATGTGGATGGGACCTGTGGAGGTCATTGAGCCCAACTTCCTGCTCAAGGCAGGGCCTGCTAAAGCAGGTTGCTCATCAATTCAAAATTTAAATATCTTGAAGGAAAGATCCTACTGTGGTAGCTGACTCCTTGGTGGATCATAGAGAGATGACAGCAAAAAGCTGGAGAAAGCAATTTCCTTTTTGTGGTCTGTGCAAACTGTGCACTTTCAATTAATTAATTCCTAATTTTGGCTTTGCTCCCATTTTGGTTCCTTCCACTCCCGAGGAACCCCCAGCAGTGTGACTCTGCCATTCCTAAAGGTAAAACAACATGAAACTGAAGTTTATCCTGAGGAGCTGAATAAGAGGCAGGTGGTGAGAGTTGTGTTCAACTGAAAGGATGCTGAAGAAAGAGGTCTCAGTCTCATGGCACAGTGGCCGTGACAGCACACAGCTATGCACCAGTTCATGGTGCAAACAAATCCCTAGGGCTGGGCTGGAGTTTCCAGGCCTTCTCTCTGTTCTGCAGTGCTGCGGCTGTTGGTGCCTCCTTTAAACCAGCTTAAGTACCTCCCTGTGACTTGCAGTGCCATATTTGCATTGCAGCACAGATGTACCCAGTGTAACATCACATATAACTCTGCAAAGTCAACATCTGGTCCCATTAAAGGCAATAGAAATACTGTTATTGGTTCCAGTAGGCCTGGTAGCTCATTTATTTATTTTGCATTGTTTTCTAGAGAAAATAAAAGTCACTCATATGACTGAGTGACCTGTCTGAACCAGTGAGAGCTCTGACCCATAGGTTTGGTTGCTGAGCAGTGACATAGCTGCTTGAGTGACTTTCCCGGATTTTACGCTTTCTTCCAGGTCACTATCTATTATTTTCGGAACAGAAAATTCAAAGATCTGAAATCACCTAATAGGTTGAGGGAGACAATGCCTTATAAAAGTGTCAATGCTATTGACTTTGTAGAAGATTTGCTTACAATGAATTGGCAGGGAAATGATTTAATACTAAACATTGACAACTATAATATTCAAATGTAATTCTGAACAATAAGAGACAAAAGAAAAAATGCATTTCCTTTTATTGCAGCAGAGGCTGCTGCTAAAGGGATAACAGAGACTCAGTGTAGTAACTACTAAGTGATATGTTTGTGTTGGAAGGTTTACAGTAGAATTTTGGCCAAACATTAAAAATATATAAGGAAAAAATAATTCCATAAGCAGCTGAAACAAATCTAAAACTAATTTTTTACCCCTTAAAACATTTTATCAACTGCTACAAATTAGTTGCCATATATACAAAACAACTAAAAATTACTTATCTACACAAGGTCCCAAGACATTTATTGAAGCCATTTAGCACCTTACTTTCTCATTGGTGTGCTTGAGCCTTTTGCATGAGGAATTTTGACTACTGGCTCAAACTATTGTCCCAAAAATTCTCTGTCATGCTTGATTATTTCTCTACTTTCTCTCTTCTCCCTTGCATTTTGTCCCAGCCAGACATTTATAACCCGTTGTTTCAGTTCAGCTCGAGATTGTGCTTCAGAGCAGCCAAATAGCTGTACATTAGAAAGTAAAAATCTTAGTACAATTCCAACCAGAGACTCTTTATCTTTAAAATATGGCATTCTGAAACCTAATGTCCTCTGGTTTTATTAGCTCTTCTAGAGGGGTGCTTAGCTGGCAAGTGCAGCATCTGCCACCAGCTCCTTGCAGCTTTAACAGCCTCAGTGCAAACTTCCTAGCCGGGGCACAAATTTTGCAGGGCACAGTGGGTGGTGGTGGAGGTGGGTTTTGCTGTTCCCAGCATTCCAGTTCCTCCAGGGTCCAGGCACTGCAGCAGTGCACAGGATGTAACCCTTTCTTGGGCCAAGTGGAAGTTGGTACTTCAGTCACTGCAGAGAAGAGTGGACCCTGCCTGTCTCTGGGAAACCATACTTTTTCGAGGTAAACCATCCTTTTTCAAGGCAAACCATTTTTCACCCCCCTTCATGGGAAGAGGAAGGGGTGGTGTTGTGGTTCAGAGCCAATTATTCATCTGAGCACAGCACGTATAAACCCTGCACAGGAGCCTGTCATGCAGAGGGGACTCTGCATGGCCAGTGACACTAATTTAGCATGAGGGGAATATTTCAGCATAAGTGGTCTTTACTGTGTATAAAACCCTCAGTACCAGTGACATTTGCTTCTTCTCTTAGTAGTAAAATATATTTATTTGTGAAGTGGATCTTAATCTATCTCAGAACAGTGTTTTTAGTCTTTCACAGTAGCATTTATAATGATTGAAAGTGTAGGCTGAAGAGGACATCTTTCCGTAGCAATGAACAAAAATAAGAATAACTTTTCAGTATTACCATATATCAATAGCCAATTATTTTTGTAAGAATGAGTTCTGGCTGGCTGCTAATGGACTGACAATGAGATAAGTCTTCCAGGAGAGAAACTATAGTTTTAAAGATGGAGTGGCTGGTGTTTTAATTTTAAGGCATTACCAAAATCACACCTTTCACCTTTAAAAATTGTAAATGATCACAGACTTGTTCTAAATCATTTAATTGCTGTTTTAACTGAGCCTGGCTCATGCTTTGCAGGGGTTTGTCTTTCTTAGCACTGATGGTGCCGCTTAATTTCTTAATTTTTCTTGAAGAACGACATCCTCCTTGCTTGTACTCTCCCTCCCAGCTGCTTGCTGGCCATCTGTCTGCAAAGGCAGTTTTAGGAATCTGCAGACAATTTGCCCTTGCTCATATGCATTTTTAGAACCTGATACACAGCACAGATATGCACAGGCACAAAGTAAAACTTATTACATGAGATAAAATGTAAAGATGCTTTAGAAAGCTTTTTCAAGTGTTTCAGATAAAGCAGGCTCACATTTCCTGCTGTTTTTTTCTTCTGCTTATTCTTTCCTCTTCACCTGTTTCATCCATCTGCCTCTTTCTGACACAGGGAGTTTTGATGACATGGATTAAGAGTCCCATGTCTCTCTCTATCTCCACTAGAGCTCCTTACTTTAAACTTCCTCTTGAAAACAAGCTTGAAAGAAAGATCACCAAATGCTCTGGAATATGCTCCAAGACTTGTCTATGACATGACTGTATTTACAAATAGCCAATGAGCTTGGGAAAGTCTAAACACCTTGTTTGTTATCCATGCTCATGGATCAAAGTTCTTGTTTTCAGATGAACACCACTCGCTGTTTTTTATGGTGTCTGGGAGAAGAGACCAACAAAATATTCAGAGATGGGGAAAAAAATGAGGAAAATTGGTGCCATTCCCAAAGCCACAAGTTGGGTCAATGGCCATGGGACCTGTTCCCACTGGTCCCTCCATTAGCCCTACATTTGGCCATGTGCCTATGGTTCCGAGGGCAATGGAGAAGGAGGAAGCTGCTCAAGATTGCTACATCAATTTTAATTCAGATCTATGGGGCTATTTATTTGAACACTCCACGTGTTCCCTACACAGCAACAAGCCAGCTGCTCTGACAACTCCCAAGAAATAAGAAAAGTTGCCTTGAGTTCCTGTGACATTTTATATTCCAAACTTTGCCCAGTGGCTGATGGTTCCTTCCTCAAAGTGACATATTGATTGTGGGTATGCATAGGGTATGATTCTGTTCAGTATTTTGAGCTCATCATCTGTTATCCCATTCCCATTGTCATCCAAGGCCCAGATATTATCAAATTGGAAGCAGTAGCATAGAAAATTATGAACAAATCAAAAAAGTCCTGAAATGAATCAAACCACAGTTTCTACCCTTTGTAATTCCTTTGGAATAAAACTTATTTTACAATGTACTTTTTTGTATTTTGGACTTATAGCTATGAAGGCATGGATGAAGCACTGCAACCCAGCACCCACCAAACAGAGCAATACTAAAACACAACAAAGACAGAGGATGGGTCACCAAGGCCAGCACCTTACCTAGATCTGTGCCTCGACCCATTTTGACCACCCAAAGAACATTCCACTGGTGCAGAGGCTCGTCCATAGGTATTCCAGCTTGTAATGGTGTGGGAGAGCAGCACCCAGAGAATCCTCTTGCATGTTTGAAGCTCTTGACCTTGGTCCTCTCTATTTGCTGCATCTTAAACGGGGCGATGTGATTAGAAAAGCTCAAGTCCAAGCTCCATGTCAGCTTCTCAGACCTTGTTCAGCCCCTTGTTGTGCGTTTGCCATATCCTGATAGCAGGCTCTGAATATGTGTGTGTTTGTGTGAAGATGACCACATTAAATTTAAGCAGAAATAAATGGTTAATTTAACTGGCACAGATACACAAGGCTGACATAATCTCTTAAGATTTGAGGCTGCTATTAAATTTATTCTCCCTATTAATTTGTGAGCAAAAGGATAATGAAAAACTGGCAACTCTAAAGTTGACATAAAAAGTAAGAGATATACAGTTGGCAGGAATAATTTTATGCACTGTCAAAGTGAAAAGGCTTTGCTAAATGTATGCAGGCAAAGATACACACTGTCTTCTTAATGTGTAATTAAAAGATGGACTTATAATAATTGAATCATGACTCTTGTCACATTTGTATTTTTTTAATATCTCTAGTTTTGATTGAATCTCATTTTGAGTTCCAATCTTAATCAGGTCTGATTTAGGCCCTTGGTTCAAATAACTCAAAGTGATGAGCATGAATCTTTTTGTCGTATTACCTCCTCAGCTTCTTGTTTCCAGTGAATACAATGTTCTTTTGAAATCTTGTGATTAGTTACTGCATTTACCTAGAAAGATTGGACAAGTGGGGTAGGTGGGTGATTTGCTGATGTTAAAGGTTTGAATTTTTTAAGGGGAAGCCTTCTCTTCTTCTGAACATCACTTGCTAGATTTTGGAAGTACTTCAAATGGCTGATGTGGTTACCACTTAGTTCCTTTGCTGGTGGATCTCAGGGAGTCTTGGCTATGTGCATTGCTCTGTTGTGCTGGATTTTTGTAAATTAAAAAAGAAAAGCTCTGCGAGAGAAGATAATCTGTTCTTTAAAACTCTTTTCCTTAAACCAACTGTCATGGTCACCCTGGAATGTGATTGTATCTTCAGTGACACAGAGCTGTGCCTCGCCAACCTGTTTAAAATTTCTCATCAAATTCCTGAAGTCCCATCAGTCAAAGCTGACATGAGGTTGCACATTTCCTGCTCCTCTCACTGAAGTACATAAGGCTGGAACCGTCCCAAGTCTCTCCTTCTTCACTGGCCTCAAATTTGCCCACATCATATTAACCTATTGTCTCTTGCAGCTTCAATTACCCTAAACTTTCAGAGTTTTCTGGTTCTAATACATATTTTTTAAACAGAAGGAATGGGGTGATGCTTAATTCTCATTACAATAAACAGGTTATCCTGTGTTTCCATGGGAAAAAAAAAAGTTAATTTCTCCCCTTTCTCTGCCTAAGAATTTTTAGGTGCTCAAGTCTGTCTTTAAAACCATCCATTTTTCTCTTCAACTATAATTTTTTTTTTTTGGGCGGGGGGGGGGGGGGGTGTTTCTTCAATTCCCAGTTCAAAAGAAAGCAACAATTATTTTGCTTCAAACTCATCCAGCCCTGAAGATGAGGAATTTGTCACTTTTTCATTGCCAGCCTGCTCCAGTTTATTTCTCCAGTTCTCTAAGAAAGCTGTTTGCTTTGCTCAGCTTCACAAAGGTGGGTGAACCAGAGCAGGGAGACAGCAGACTCCCTCCCTGAAAAGCTCCCACAGCATCCGTTCAAAAACACTTCTTGGGATGTTGACACACCTCCAGGGGGCTTTTAAAGGTCCCAGGACAGATTGAAAGTGTTTGAAGAATTGGGCGATGGAGCTGGCTGGAGTTGAGGGTGCAAGGAGAGGTGCCTCCATCTTTTTATAAACAAGATTTTCGAAAGTTTGGAAACATCAAAAGATTTTGAACCAGAATATCAGAGAAATGCACAGGACCCAAATGTGTGAGAGAAGGCACTAAAAATGCCTATTGGTATCTAGTTCTGTCAATGTTGGGAAAAGGAAATCTGGCTTAGGAACGTCACCTGAGCCCCCTGAGCACGTGAGAGCTGATGGAAGAGCACAATTTACACGGGCCAAATTGTCCAACACTTACACTGTGCAGGGCGAATATACTCCTTATTTAGCTGCTGAGATGCTCAGGATGATTATTTAGAGGTTCAGGAACAGGTGGGAAAGCAGCAAGACCAGCACTGCTGGTGCAGGAGGTAGGTAAACCCCAGGAGCTCCACAGGGACCCCAAAGCCTCTCGCTGGGGGTACACAGCTGATGGCATGTGGAGGTGATGGCAGGCTCATGGCACTGCCCACACCACACTCTCCCACCTGCCTTGGCTGCCAGGGTCTTGAAGAAACACTGCAGCTCCAGCCTGTGCATTGAAAACTGCATCAGATGATGTAAAATGGGAAAAATGTTCCTCCTGGTACAAAAGTGAGTGGCAAGTATCACCCAGTGAAGCTGATGGTGGGGAAGAAACTCTGTATCCTCCAGCACGTGTCGGTATAAATAAACATGGGCTGTGCAGATACTTCAGATGTCTACTAACGCATCTTGTATTTATGTCTGACTTGAAGAGATACAGAGAGATTAGTAAATACTTCAAATTGACAGCATGGACATATTTTTATAGAATAAATGATGCTGGTAAGTGGAGAGAATTTTCTTCCTTCCCTTCTGAAAATGGAGAAGAGTTGTCTCCACTGATACTATTTCCATTTTATTTTCTCTCAGGAAAGAGAAAAAGATATCACTGGAGATACCATATTTGTCACTGATTAGTTTTCAGTTACTTTTTATAACCTCAGATCTCTTAAACCTAAAGGGTACCTATGAAATACACACTCATTTCTTCAGGACACTCTGCAAAGAGCTCTGTTAAGTTGCTTGGGCACAATTCACAATGGGTACTCCTTTTTTAAAATTACATTTGTGATTTCTTTTTAAAATCCAAATCTTAAATTGGCAAATTCAGATCTTCCTAAAGAAGCAAACCACGAACCACAAATCCCTACAAGCCTTTGCACATGGTTTAGGTAGAACAAGCTCCATTAATTTGCATACACTGAAAATATTTCAGTTGTATTGGATTTAACAGGCCAGAAAGGTTACAAAGGTAAACAAAGGTTCCAGAAAACCAACCAATCTGATCACTTGGTATTTCCTGCAAAGAAAATAGAAAATAAAAAATAAAACCCCCCAAATTTAGTCATGAAAGAGCCTCTTCTGCAACCTTGTGCCTAATTCTGTAGAAGGTTTTTTTTTATGAAGAATATTTTCTCCCGGACTTAGACCCAGTTTCCCAGAGTAGCCTGTGTCTCTTTAACCATCAGAACTAAGGAGTCCTGTTCTTTTCATGCTGAAGCCAATAGCAAGTCCATTTTAATTCTACAGGGTCCAGCTGTAAGATTATTTATAGGAAGAAACACAAAATTTGACTTCTTTTATCAGATCTTTTAGACTACTCCTCTCCTGTTGCTAATTCTGGGTGCTTCATCACCTTTGCTAAATCTCCTTGCAGCCTTTGGAACAAATGCCCCACATACTCGGGTTCTGTGGTCTTGCCACGCGTCCTGCTTGTGCAAACATCCTTGTTAAAAACTATATAAGAATTTTTTTTCTTTTTAATTTTTTTTTTTTTTCTGGAAACGAGATGAAGAGGAAAGTGAGTGAATTTTAATGTTTGCCTCTCTTTATAAACACGGTTATGCGGGAATAGAAAACACACCTCCAGAACAGCCCAATGTCCGGCACAGTGCCTGCTGTGGCGGGTCACGGCGTCCCACCGCAGACAATCCGGTCCCACCTCCGTTTTGTCACCCCCGTTTGATGGCCCCATGGCGAGGGGCCAGTGGTCCCGTCCCTCCCAGCTCCGGGCAGCCCGGGATACGCATTACCCCGCAGCAGCTCTCCCGAGCACGGGGGCTGCCGTGGGGGGGGCGAGGGGCTCAACAGCCACATCCCGAGGTACCACCGGCCCCACGAGAATCCCCCCGTGTTCCCGACGGCCCCGTGTTTCTGGCATGGCGCGGGGATGCTCCAGCACGGTCCCCGTCCCCGCTGCCCCCCACCCCGCGGGGCGGTCCCGCCGCCCGCACAGGTGCCGGGAT